>CM042417.1:30386286-30608786 GCA_023634145.1 Thymallus thymallus | reverse complement strand
TCCAGGGGAGATGTGGCATTTGATACAAATATGAGGATGGTTCTTCTAGCAAACAAACTTGGACTATGCAGCTTTAGTCCCCCCACTAAAATTAATTGTCTTTCAAAATAACAGAAAAGCATGTTTTAAGATGTATTTCTCTGTGCTCTAGTAGATGAGGCTATGGTTTTATTTAACCTTTGTTTCTCAAAACTTTTATAAAAAATAATAATATTTAACCAGACAAGCAGTGGTGTAGTCTACGGTGATACAGATATCACATAATATAGCGCATTGATGTGAATCACACTGCTGTATTTGAACCCAATAATGGTTGATTTTTTTCTGTAGCAATTTTGAGGAAATTGCTCAAGGGCCACGGTTGATTAATCTTTGAAGATGACGTCATTGAATGTCTCACCAGCTTTGATCCATGCCCGGGCCTGCAGCATGCAAAGTTCTTTATTTGTCAGACGAATCATGGGTCCAAACTTACAGAACAGTACAAAACAAGAGAACACACATGGTTTATGTTCTGATAAAAATATATACATACACTACAGTTTGGGGTCACTTAGAAATGTCCTTGTTTTTGAAAGAAAAGCCATTTTTTTGTCCATTCAAATAACATCAAATTGATCAGAAATACAGTGTAGACATTGTTAATGGAATATCTACATAGGCATACAGGGGCCCATTATCAGCAACCATCACACTGTTAGCTAATCTAAGTTTATCATTTTAAAAGGCTAATTGATCATTAGAAAACCCTTTTGCAATTATGTTAGTACAGCTGAGAACTGTTGTGCTGATTAAAGAAGCAATAAAACTGGCCATCTTTAGACTAGTTGAGTATCTGGAGCATCAGCATTTGTGGATTCGATTACAGGCTCAAAATGGCCAGAAACAAATCATTTTCTTCTGAAACCCGTCAGTCTATTCTTGTTCTGAGAAATGAAGGCTATTCTATGCGAGAAATTGCCAATAAACTGAAGATCTCGTACAACGCTGTGTACTACTCCCTTCACAGAACAGCGCAAACTGTCTCTAACCAGAATAGAAAGAGGAGTGGGAGGCCCCGGTGCACAACTGAGCAAGAGCACAAGTACATTAGAGTGTCTAGATTGAGAAACAGATGCCTCACAAGTCCTCAACTGGCAGCTTCATTAAATAGTACCCACAAAACACCAGTCTCAACGTTAACAGTGAAGAGGCGACTCCGGGATGCTGGCCTTTAAGGCAGAGTTGCAAAGAAAACGCCATATCTTCCTCTGTCCAGTGTCTGTGTTCTTTTGTCCTCTTTTATTTTTATTGGCCAGTCTGAGATACAGCTTTTTTCTTTGCAACTCTGCTTAGAAGCCCAGCATCCCGGAGTCGCCTCTTCAGCGCGTCACCCACCACTTTAACATATTTACCGAAATATGGGTATTTTACACTAGTAGTAGGCCTACATTAAGATAAATATCATGAAAGACAGAAACTTGTCCATCATTACTGTAAATAAAAACACAGCATCTAAAGTGGTACAAATATATTATTTAATTTCGAAACAAAAAAAAAAAAATATATATATATATATATATATATATATATAGTACATGTGTACAGTTGATACAGTGACCATAAGCTTAATTAACATATACATTTTAAAACAGTTTTAAAACATTATGATAAATATTGTAATGAAACAGGCAGGGAGCAGGTTTCAAACCATCAACCGTCGGGCCCGAAGCCCAGCGCGCTATCGACTGTGCCCCTAAAGTGTGCTCAAGTGGCAGAGTCGATATTTCCGTGCTTAAAAACCCAGGGTCGTTACAATATCACGAAAGGCAAAAACTTACTGAGCCTTTCATCCTCAAAACGCCATGAAGGTCTGATATACGGCATGCATATTAACAGCAGAATATCCGGGACTCAACAAGTAGCCTACCAATAACCATATAATAAATCACAGTCACAAAGACATCCATAAATATATTGTTTAGGAAGTTCATAAAAAAACGAAACTAAGACAATAGTCTTTCAAAATAGCAGAAAAGCATGTTTTAAGATGTATTGCTCTGTGCTGTAGTAGCTGAGGCTATGGTAATATTTAACCTTTATCTGCTTCATGTCAACAAAATGTACTTGTTATGCTCTTTCAGATAGTGTATAGCAATCAAAACATCTGGCCTGCATGGACATCTGTACTGTAGGATTATTTGGGAAAGAAAGCAAGCTCAAACAAAACTTCATAAAGACTCCCTCAAAGACGCCCTCTGGTGGTTTCAACGAGCATTAACAGCATTAAAGGCAAAGATGGCCAACAGTAAAATACCATGCTGTTCCATACCACAGCATCTTGCAACCATGCTGCAGTATGATTAAACTTTTAAACCAGCAACCACTGTACCACTACTACTACTACTACTACTACTACTACTACTACTACTACTACTACTACTACTACTACTACTACTACTGTACTACTACTACTACTACTACTGTAATACTACTACTACTACTACTACTACTGTAATACTACTACTACTACTACTACTACTACTACTACTACTACTACTACTACTGTAATACTACTACTACTGTAATACTACTACTACTACTACTACTACTACTACTACTACTACTACAAGACTAGAAGCATACGCTATCTTAGGGCAGCGGGTAGCCTAGCGATTAGTGCGTTGGGCCAGTAACCGAAAGGTTGATGGTTTGAATACCCGAGCCGACAAGGTGAAAAGGCACTTAACCCTAATTTGCTCTGTAGGTAGGCTGTCATTGTAAAGAAGAATTTGTTCTTAACTGACTAGCTGGTTAAATAAAATTCAAAAATTGAATAGTCCTGCTGTAGAGTGAATTTTACAGCATGACTGTGTTTGCTAGTGACAGAGACATGGTTGTTGAGTGCATTCATGTTCAGTCATGTAGCATTCACCAAGTGAGATCCTAAGTGAATATGTTGTCATTAACACCGTAAGGTCGATGTCCTCACCTATGCAGAAATCTATATAACATAATAAAAAAATCCCCATCAAAATATGTATAAGCTATTACAGTTTCATTAGGAAAATGTATTATTCGTAGCTAGCTAGCTAAGCTATATAAAGGTCAGGTAGGGCAAATAGCTAACTTACCGCGTTCATAAAGTTAGCTAGCTAGCTACCTATTGGATGCAACTGATCCAACAACAGCATTCTAGCTAGCTAGCAAAGCAGCAAGTTAGTAACTGATCCATGGGGTCTCCTCTCGAAAGCATGGGGTGAGCCAGGGAGCAGTTTAATTGGTTGTTCATATCATATGACTAGCAGTTGGTGCCAAGAGTTGGAGGTGTTCACTTTGAATAATCTAACAGGTACACCGCAAAAAATTAAAATGTTTCTAAATAGTGGAAGTTCTTTGCTTTAAAGATAGTTAAGCCCTATTTTTAAAGCTTATATTAAGGTTATGAATTGAACCCTTTCCTTAGGTACTAATTAAACCATTAAATAGGTTCAACTTTATATAGCACCAACAAAGGGGCTTAATTTGTCAAGTCAAGTATGTTTATTGTCATATGCAAGAACTAGAGACAACAACAGCAAGTACAACATAACAACAGCAACATATACTAATTCACCATCTAAAAGATGAATAACAATGAACCAAAGGTACAATCCAGACAGACAGACAGACAGACAGACAGACAGACAGACAGACAGACAGACAGACAGACAGCCAGACAGACAGACAGACAGACACTTTATTGATCCCCGAGGGGGACATTTCTTTGTCAAGCAGCTACAACAAAACATAGGGAAGGTCCAAATACCAGAACAAAAGTACACAAAAGACAGATACACGATACATGATACATAGAGTGGCAGTATGACAAAGTATAGAAATACAAGAAGTCTGGAGTGCAAAAAAGCTATAAAAAGACATAGTATGGGTGGTTGGCTGTATAATAAGAAACTATTATTACCCTCACTTATATCATACACACTTTTAGCTATTTAAGTATTTCTCTGCCATCGACCTGTATAGTATAGTTAACCATGCACATATTCCTTATTTATCTACAGTATATCAACTTGCAATATTTGTATCATCTTTTTTTCGGGCTACAGTTCTCCAAGAAACCTTAAGAAGGAAGAACCATTTAAAAAAAATACGATTTACAGAATTTAAAAAATGGCAGAGCAAAGAGAGTCATTTAATGTCTATTAAACATGTCTAATTATCCTACAGGAAGATTGCATAGCCAGATTGCTAATGACCAATGTGGACACTGTGGTAACACCCATCTCATCTGTTGAATGTGCCAAAGCTCTCTAATGACGACAGAGAAACAGGACATTGATGATTACGTCTAATTTGAAATACAAAGACAGACAGAGATGGGAGGGATATCTTCACATCTCCAATAATAAACAAAGAAGTGAGACTACCTACTTTGTAAGATTGTGAACTTCAACAGACCACCATTTTTATACTCAGGATTCAGTACTAATGGAGAGCGAGAGGTGTGTGTGTGTGTGTGCGTGAGAGTGAGAGCCTGTGTAAACTGAACTGTGCCGTGAAGACCCAAAGATATTAGGGATGATCTGTCCCTAATGACCTAATTTCTAATTCAGTAAGGAAGGCTTCAGATACCTCACTCACATACAGAAGACAAACAAGCATTGATTACCATCAAATGCACTCTCAACAATTACATTTTAGCAGACTCTATTATCCAGAGCGATTTATTCATTTTCAGATAGCTAGGTGGGACAACTACATATAACAGTCATAGTAAGTACATTTGTCCTCAATAAAGTAGCTTTCAGCAGAGTCAGTGCTAGTAGGAAAAAACAAGGAAAGGGTCAGTGTTTTTTTTTTTTGGGGGGGGGGGCAGTGGGATTATTTAAGATACTCTTTGAAGAGGTAGGGTTTCAGATTTTTTCGGAAGACGGGCAGGGACTCTGCTTCAGGTGGAAGCTGGTTCCACCATTGGGGTGCCAGGACAGAGATGAGCGACTGGACTGAGCAATAAACACAATATTGAAATAGCATTTGTGAAAAATAAATCCCATTTGAGTCTTGTGTACCATTTCCAAGATTGGGAAAGTTATGCTTATTTAAAATGTTATTCCACATTTTTCTGGTACTGGTAGATAAGTACCAGAAAATACCCTTGAAAGTTTTTCAAACTTGCTTGAGAGATCTTTTTTGAGTACGCCCATTCAGCATCGTTCACACCCTCTTAAGCCTTAGCCCCACCCATCTCTTTAAGGATTCACCTCTGACCCTGTGCTAAACTGAGTGATTAAAAAAATAAATATCTTTATATTCATAATCTCCAGTACCACCCCAACATCAACATACGTCAAAATGGTGTGTTTCTATGTTAGATGAAGATTCGCGTATCCAATGACATCAATTATGAGTAGGCATTGCCTCCTAATTGCCTGCTAATTGTCTATCATACTTCCAAGATGGCGTAACAGTGCGGACGTGTTTTTTTGTTTGTCCCGTCTCATGTCCCATGTAAATAGTTTGTAATTAGTCTGTCTTTCCATATATTTTATTATTCCCCATATACTTCTCCTGCAACCCGCCTCACCCAACGTGAAACGGACCTAATATCTTTATTTCTTTACTTTTTCATATTTTTAACTGAACCGCCGTCAGAAGCTGGTCTGCTAGCTAGCTTGCTAACTAGCTACTAGCCATTGCTAACCACTGTCCTCACCACTGCTCTGCCTGCATCAGCAAGCTTTTAGTTCGGACAATATCGGCCAGTCTGTACAGCGCGATACCAACCCAGCGCATATCGGACTGCGTTCCCTTCCACTTCACTGGACTTCTACCGAAATCACAGGGCCTTCACACTGGATTATCGCAGCTAGCTAGCTACAATCGAGTGGCTGCTGTTTGGCTAACACTATTGTCAATATGCTACCTTGAGCTAGCCTCGAGCTAGGCTGATCTCCCGGCCAGCAGACGTGTACTAGCTAATCTCCCGGGCTACAGTACCTTTGTCAACCTGCCTGGACCTTCTACTTTCGATACAGAGCCCTGCCGAGCCACCACGACTGGTCTGCCGACGTAATTGTCCGACGTGGTCTCAACAGGCTTTTCCTCTGCGACGTTGCCGAAGATCCATCTGCTAGCCCCGGCCCGCTAGCATTCTGCTAGCCCCGTGCCTCACGCTCGCCTAGTGCAGCGCCCACTGAACTGCTCCCTGGCTCACCTCTTTGCTGCTCATTGGACCTTATGATTACTCGGCTACACAGATGGTGCCTGTTGGACTGCTCCGGTACATGGTACCTCATTCTGTTTATCTGCTAGGCCTCAGGTCCTGTTTGTAGCACAACAATTTCTCTATCTGACCCTCTATTTGTCCATTCATCGCCATTACCCGTCGTTGTCTTGGCCCTCTTAATTAACTGTGTTTGTTTTATGCCTCTTTGTTATTTCAATATGCCTTGTCCGTTGCTGTTTAGGTTAGCTATTATTGTTTTATTTCACTGTAGAGCCCCCAGTCCCGCTCAACATGCCTCTGGTAGCTCCTTTGTCCCCCCACACATGCAGAGACCTCACCTGGCTTAACTGGTGTCTCCAGAGATGCAACCTCTCTCATCATTACCACATGCCTAGGTTTACCTCCACTGAACTTACATCCTACCATAACCTTGTCTGTACATTATGCCCTCAATCTATTCCACCACGCCCAGAAATCTGTTCCTTTTATTCTCTGTACACAACGAACTAGGCGACCAGTTCTTAAAGCCTTTAGCCGTACCCTTATCCAACTCCTCCTCTGTTACTCTGGTGATGTAGAGGTAAACCCAGGTCCTGTAGCCCCCAGTACTACACCTATTCTCCAGGTGTTCTCATTAGTTGACTTCTGTAACCGTAAATGCCTTGGTTTCATGCATGTTAATATCAGAAGCCTCCTCCCTACGTTTGATTTATTCACTGCTTTAGCACACTCCGCCAACCCTGATGTCCTAGCTGTATCTGAATCCTGGCTCAGGAAGGCCACCAGAAATTCTGAAATGTCCATCCCCAACTACAATATTTCCCGTCAAGATAGACCTGCCAAAGCAGGCAGAGTTGCAATCTATTGCAGAGATAACCTGCAGAGCTCTGTCATACTATCCAGGTCTGTGCCCAAACAGTTTGAGCTTCTACACTAAATCCACCTTTCCAGAAATAAGTCTCTCATTGTTGCCACCTGTTACAGACCCCCCTCAGCCCCCACCAGGACTCCATATGTGAATTGATTGTCCCCCATCTATCTTCAGAGTTCGTACTGTTAGGTGACTTAAACTGGGATATGCTTAACACCCCGGCTGTCCTTCAATCTAAGATAGATGCCCTCAATCTTACACAAATTGTCAAGCAACCTTCCAGGTACAACCCTAAATCTGTAAACATGGGAACCATCATAGATATCATCCTGACCAACTTGCCCTCCAAATACACCCTCTCTGTTTTCAACCTTGATCTCAGCGATCACTGCCTCATTGCCTGTGTCCGTAATGGGTCCGCGGTCAAACGACCACCCCTTATCACTGTCAAACGCTCCCTAAAACACTTCTGCAGGCCTTTCTAATCCATCTGGCCCGGGTATCCTGGAAGGATATTGACCTCATCCCGTCAGTAGAGGATGCCTGGTTGTCCTTTAAAAGTGCTTTCCTCACCATCCTAAATAAGCATGCTCCATTCAGAAAATGTAGAACTAAGAACAGATATAGCCCTTGGTTCACCCCATACTTGACTGCCCTTGACCAACACAAAACCATCCTGTGGCGCACTGCATATATGCACTGCTTTGCTTTGTCTTGGCCAGGTCGCAGTTGAGAACTTGTTTTCAACTGATCTACCTGGTTAAATAAAGGTGAAATAAAAAATAAATAAAATATTTGGTTGATGATGTCTATGGAAACACTTATCTTCCTCTATCTTTTTTATTACAAAACATAGAAACTCGCCATTTTCACATTTGTTGATGTTCGGGTCCATCGTGCTGGAGATGATGAATATGAAGTAGAAACATTTTGAAATTTCCTTTCAAGGTAGTGTAGTAAACAAGTAAGTAGTAAGCTACAATAATGAAAATCTCCAACTAAAAATATAATCTGGCTAATTGTAATATTTTATTTAGACATTTAGCAAGCTAGCTAGCTAGCTAAACAAGTTTCATAATCCCAGTCCATACAGTTTAGCAATGCAAACTGTTTGTCATAACCTTAGCTAGCCAGCCACCATGCATGAAATGATGCATTATTAATATGTAGGTAAATCTAACCAACCAGCTAGCTAACAACAGGCTATAACTTGCAATGCAAATGGATTTGATTTATAATGTTAGCTGGCATTAGGTACAAGATACTAGCTAGCTAGGTTTAATGTTGGCTAGCTAGCTAGCTAGCCTGACAGCTAATGTTAGCTTACTAGCTAACAGTAGGCATTAACTAGCAATGCAAACCGAATTCTGACAAAATGAGATATGATTTATAACGTTAGTTGGCGTTATAGGTTCTCTGTCATTTGCATTTTGTCTGCTCCGCTTTCTCGGGATGTTGTGTCATGTCGCTCCATTTTACACTGAGGTTGTTCAATATTTCAAGAATCATTGCATCTTTGTTTGTCTCTGTCATGGATGCCGTGTTTGCTATTTGTTTGTAGATGTTATTCAGTGACAGTTGTTTTCTACTCTCAGTTCTCTTTTCAACTCTCTCTGCATTTGCAATCATACTTCCGAATTTTGTCCATCTGCTTCTACCGGTCATTCCACTGAGTTCAAAACTTGCTCCACTTCCTGACAACACTGTTACTCTGTTTCTCACTGTCATCAGAAAATGCTGCAATATCTGCTTCAATAACAATGTTGTTGTTGTTACCCAAGTCAAGGATTTCTTCATCATCTCATTCATTTTCAGTCAGCCCGTCGTCCTCCAGAAAGTAATCCATCACAACATTCTTCCTCTGAGCTTTGCAGATGTCCATTGCAATTATATATATTTGTTTTAATCCGCAGTAGACTACTGATCAGGGAAAGCCCCATTATGTTATAGACAGTATCCTGTGGCATGGCAGATCAATCAGGATTAATCTCTCTGCATGACCAGCCCCTAAATTATCTCAGCTAATCAAGGCTAGCCAGGAAAAATACTTTGTTCATCATATTTACAGATCACCTATGAGTTTATTAAAGTTAACATGTTCAAGAAGGCACTTCTGCAAAAATAATTCATAAACCATTTTTCTGATTTAATACAATATATATTTTTAATACCTCTTAAATATAAAGTACCCATAACTCCTGTAAATTAGGAATGTCTTTCTCACGCCTCACTTGAGAGATCCAGATGCAGGCTCTGCCCTAATTCATGTGTTATCTGTCACCTGGAGCTGCTTGGAAAATGGTCCAGGAACAAAAGGACAATGCCCAAGGACTTGTCAGCCTTTCCCCCCTCTGAGTGGCCAAAATGTATCTCACTATTGTGATAGAATAATGCTATAGTATCCATGTTTGGTATGTATATGAAACTTGTTCACTAACTCCAATGCTATCTATAAGGATGTATTATCTCTGTGGTTACTTGTATATGTGCAGGGTGAACTCTGAATTACTCTATTATGGAAAGGGATTTTATTGTCTTCTCATTAATTAAGTCTTATTTACCTTGGTCTCGTCCCTCTAACAAGCCTCTAAATGCTGTGACACCCTGTGGAGATTGGGCCTGGGAATGTTTAGGTTACTGTAAATTTAGTATTGTTTGATCGGTAAATGGTGGTTACACCTTCAGATGTTCTAAATGGAATTAAATGCCTTTGTTTATCCTGGATCCAGTCCATGGTGAAAGGTTGTATTATGAATTGTATTTTCCGAGGCTTCTAGGCCTCGGGCCTAATAGGGATCTCTTTGTTCATGCTTTGTCTTCTAAGTTAACCTTAGGATCTATAGAAATATTGTTTGGAATGCTTGTGCTTAGTAACTTAAGCTTTATGCCTTGTTAATTAAATATCTGCCTTTGATAAAGACAATTCTCAGACCAATTATTTAAAGTCAACGTCAACTCATTGACTAATGCTTGCCTGTATATTTTATTATTATTTATTATTAGTATTATCTTTATGGAGTTTATGAATCTAATTGCTTAATGTCATTTGACACACAATATATATATCAATATATATATGCAAATATACTGTACATACATACATACATACATACATACATACATACATACATACATACATACATACATACATACATACATACATACATACATACATACATACATACATACATACATACATACATACACTGGGGGGGCAAAAGTTTGGAATATTACTCATTCAAGGGTTTTTCTTCTACATTGTAGAATAAAAGTGAAGACATCAAAACTATGACATAACACATATGGAATCATGTAGTAACCAAAAAAGTAATATTTGAGATTCCTCAAATTAGCCACCCTTTGCCTTGATGACAGCTTTGCACACTCATAGCATTCTCTCAACCAGCTTCATGAGGACCGCCACAGGAATGGAAGACCCAGAAATACCTCTGCTGCAGAGGAGTTCATTAAAGTTACCAGCCTCAGATTGCAGCCCAAATAAATGCTTCACAGAGTTCAAGTAACAGACACATCTCAACATCAACTGTTCAGAGGAGGCTGTGTGAATAAGGCCTTCATGGTCGAATTGCTGTAAAGAAACCACTACTAAAGTGAAGTCCAAATTTTAGATTTCTGGTTCCAACCTCAACCAAATGTAGATGGTTTGGGATGAGTCGGACAGCAGTGAAGGAAAAGCAGCCAACAAGTGCTCAGCATATGTGGGAACTCCTTCAAGACTGATGGAAAATCGTTCCAGGTGAAGCTGGTTGAGAGAATGCCAAGAGTGTGCAAAGATGTCGTCAAGGCAAAGGTGGCTAATTGAAGAATCTCAAATATAAAATATATTTTGATTTGTTTAACACTTTTTTGGTTACTACATGATTCCATATGTGTTATGTCATTGTTTTGATCTCTTCACTTTTATTCTACAATGTATTGTAGCTGGAAACGACTGATTTTTAATGGAATATCTACATAAGCGTACAGAGGCCCATTATCAGCAACCATCACTCCTGTGTTCCAATGGCATGTTGTGTTAGCTAATCCAAGTTTATCATTTTATAAGGCTAATTGATCATTAGAAAACCCTTTTGCAATTATGTTAGCACAGCTGAAAACTGTTGTGCTGATTAAAGAAGCAATCAAACTGGCCTTCTGTAGACTAGTTGAGCATCTGGAGCATCAGCATTTGTTGGTTCGATTACAGGCTCAAAATGACCAGGAAAAAAATAACTTTATTTTGAAACTCATCAGTCTATTCTTGTTCTGAGAAATGAAGGCTATTCCATGCGAGAAATTGCCAAGAAACTGAAGATTCGTACAACGCTGTGTACTACTCCCTTCACAGAACAGTGCAAACTGTCTCTAACCAGAATAGAAAGAGGAGTGGGAGGCCCCGGCGCACAACTGAGCAAGAGGACAAGTACATTAGAGTGTCTAGTTTGAGAAACAGATGCCTCACAAGTTCTCAACTGGCAGCTTCATTAAATAGTACCCACAAAACACCAGTCTCAACGTCAACAGTGACGAGGCGACTCCGGGATGCTGGCCTTCTAGGCAGAGTTGCAATGAAAAAGACATATCTCAGACTGGCAGATGAGGACGTTCTCCGTAGCCGATGTGAGTAAGACCTTTAAACAGGTCAACAAGGCCGCAGGGCCAGATGGATTACCAGGACGTGTATTCCAACCCTATTCCAACTGGCAAGTGTCTTCACTGACATTTTCAACCAGTCATTCACTGAGTCTGTAAAATCCAACATGTTTCAAGCAGACCACCTAAGGTAACCTGCCTAAATGACTACCGACCCGTAGCACTCACGCCTGTAGCCATGAAGTGCTTTGAAAGGCTGGTCATGGCTCACATCAACACCATTATCCCCGAAACCCTAGACCCACTTCAATTTGCATACCGCCCCAACACATCCACAGATGATGCAATCTCTATTGCACTCAACACTGCCCCTTCCCACCTGGACAAATGGAACGCCTACGTGAGAATGCTCTTCATTGACTAGAGCTCAGCGTTCAACACCACAGTGTCCTCAAAGCTCATCACTAAGCTAAGGACCCTGGGACTAAACAACTCCCTCTGCAACTGGATCCTGGACTTCCTGATAGGCCTCCCCCAGATGGTAAGGGTAGGGAACAACACATCTGCCATCCTGATCCTTAACACGGGGATCCCTCAGGGGTGCGTGCTGAGTCTCCTCCTGTACTCCCTGTTCACTCATGACTGCATGGCCAGGCACGACTCCAAAACCATAAATATTTTCGACAGGGAGGAGGTCAGAGACCTGGCCGTCTGGTGCCAGTACAACTAACTCTCCCTCAACGTGATCAGGACAAAAGAGATGATTGTGGACTACAGGAAAAGGAGGACTGAGCACGCCCCCATTCTCATCGACGGGGCTGAAGTGGTACAGGTTGAGAGCTTCAAGTTCCTTGGTGTCCACATCACCAACAAACTATCATGGTCCAAAAACACTGAGACAGTCGTGAAGAGGGAACGACAAAGCCTATTCCCCCTCAGGAGACTGAAAAGATTTGGCATGGGTCCTCAGATCCTCAAAAGGTTCTACAGCTGTACCATCGAGTGCATCCTGACTGGTTCCATCACCACCTGGTATGGCAAATGCTCAGCCTCCGACTGCAAGGCACTACAGAGAGTAGTGCGTATGGCCCAGCACATCACTGGGGCCAAGCTTCCTGCCATCTAAGACCTCTATACCAGGCGGTGTCAGAGGAAGGCCCTAAAAATTGTCAAAGACTCCAGTCACACTAGTCATAGACTGTTCTCTCTGCTGCCACACGGCAAGTGGTACCGGAGAACCAAATCTAGGTCCAAAAGGCGTATTAACAGGTTCTACCCCCAAGCCACCAGACTCCTGAATAGCTAATCAAATTGCCACCAGACCCCTTTTTTACGATTCTGCTACTCTCTGTTTATTATCTATGCATAGTCACTTTACCTACATGTACATTTTACCTCAATTACCTTGACTAACCGGTGCCCCCGCACATTGACTCTGTACTGGTACCCCTGTATATAGCCTCCTCACATTGACTCTGTACTGGTACTTCCTGTATATAGCCTCCTCACATTGACTCTGTACTGGTACTTCCTGTATATAGCCTCCTCACATTGACTCTGTACCGGTACCCCTGTATATAGCCTCCTCACATTGACTCTGTACTGGTACCCCTGTATATAGCCTCCTCACATTAATTCTGTACTGGTACCCCTGTATATAGCCTCCTCACATTGACTCTGTACTGGTACTTCCTGTATATAGCCTCCTCACATTGACTCAGTACTGGTACCCCTGTATATAGCCTCCTCACATTGACTCTGTACTGGTACTTCCTGTATATAGCCTCCTCACATTGACTCTGTACCGGTATCCCTGTTTAGAGCCTCCTCACATTGACTCTGTACCGGTACCCCTGTATATAGCCTCCTCACATTGACTCTGTACTGGTACCACCTGTATATAGCCTCCTCACATTGACTCTGTACTGGTACCACCTGTATATAGCCTCCTCACATTGACTCTGTACTGGTACACCTGTATATAGCCTCCTCACATTGACTCTGTACTGGTACCACCTGTATATAGCCTCCTCACATTGACTCTGTACTGGTACCCCTGTATATAGCCTCCTCACATTGACTCTGTACTGGTACTTCCTGTATATAGCCTCCTCACATTGACTCTGTACTGGTACTTCCTGTATATAGCCTCCTCACATTGACTCTGTACTGGTACTTCCTGTATATAGCCTCACTATTGTTATTTTGCTGCTGCTGTTGTACTATTTGTTACTTTTATTGTCTATTTTTCAATTTGATTTCTTAAAACTTCTTAAAGCATTGTTGATTAATTGCTTGTAGGTACGCATTTCACTATAAGATCTACACCTGTTGTATTTGGTTTATTTGATTTGAGGACTGAGCCGGCCGGGAGGAAAGTAGGGTCGAAGAGGCAGAATCAGGAGGATTTAGCTGAAGGGAGAGATGACAGAATAGAAGAAGGAGCAGTGGGAGAGAGAGAGAGAGAGAGCCAAGATTGTGATGGTGCTGACCATCTGGGTAGGGGCTGAGTGGTTAGGGGCTGAGTGGCTAGGATTTGAGGAAAGGGAGCCAGAAAAGGAAACAAAGTAATGATCAGATACCGGAGGTTGCACTGAGATTAGTTGGTGAGCAGCCTCTAGTAAAGATGAGAGATTTAGGGGATTGGGAAAAGAGAAAGTCGTAAAGAAATTAATTGAAGGCAGACATCGGGAAGTTGAAGATTCCAAGTACGGACAACGGTGAGCCATCGTCAGGAAATGTGCTCATTAAGGTGTCAAGCTCATTGAGGAACCCTCCAAGGGCACCTGGTGGATAACAGATGACCATAATGTTAAGCTTGAGTGGACAAGTGACAGTGACAGTATGGAATTCAAAAGAGGAGATGGACAGGTGAGAGAAAATCTGGATTTAGGAGAATAAGTAGACCTGTGCCACCATCTCGACGACCAGATGCTCTTGGACTACAAGAGACAACCTAGTTAGATGAAGAAAGAGCAGCTGGAGTAGCAGTGTTCTCTGTGGTGATCCAAGTCTCCATCATGGCCAAAAAGTCAATGGATTGAAGTGTAGCATAGACTGAGATGAACTCGTCGTTCTTGTCCGCAGAGCAGCAGTTCCAAATGCTGCTAGAGACACAGAATTCCACATGGGGTGTGAGCGCAGGGTACACTAAATTAGATGGGTTGCAGCCAAGGGGTGTGTAGTGTAAAGCCTGCAGGAAGAGGTGCGAACAGGTACAGAAAACACACACATATTTGTCAATGCTACAAAAAGAGTCAAGTGAGAGATTGGTGTAGAGACTTCCTCTCTTTCCTTCTCGAATAACTCTGCAGAACAACTCGGCAGAAGCATCTTTGTTTTTGTAACAAACTGACACAACCGCCGCTTACAGCTGAAGAACTATCACTAATTGCTAATTGCCTAGCAGAGGTGGAGTGTTCCTCACTGTACTAATTGCTAATTGCCTAGCAGAGGTGGAGTGTTCCTCACTGTACTAATTGCTAATTGCCTAGCAGAGGTGGAGTGTTCCTCACTGTACTAATTGCTAATTGCCTAGCAGAGGTGGAGTGTTCCTCACTGTACTAATTGCTGATGCCCTAGGAGAGGTGAAAACCACTCCCCCTCCAATACAGCCACTCCCCCTTGATCTTGCTTGATGTGTCAACAACTATCTGCAAATGATGAGCAGTCAACAGTTCACACACCAAGCAGGCCACTGGGAAGACAGGCGGCATTTAAAGACAGAACTAGACCAAAACAAATAAATACAAAAAAATATACTTATCACTCCTGGAAAAATCAGGAGTCCTCTAGCTGTAGAATGAAGCACGTTTTTAAAATGATGTTGATATATAATCTGTACCAGCCCCATGTCCCCCACTGGCCAGTATAGGCCTGTCTACGTGCCTGTGACTTACCTTCTGCTTCTTCGTCTTACTGAGGTCATTGGGGCATGAAGACCCAGGGTACATTTTATGGATCAAATTGTGTAGTTGTGGGTCATATCATAACTCTTTCATAAGTTATTAACATCCATCCATCCTTCACATCACAATTATGTTGGTCATACTGGTCTACAACGCACACATGTAAGGTCTATGTATGTCAGTGGCCGACGGTGGCTTTTAAGATGACACTGTTTTTTATGAGCATGGCTTTACTTCTGTCACAGCATATTGGATGACTGTCATTCATATTCCATTCACCCAGTTCAATGTAACAGCAATACGTTTAGGATACTACATGATACTAATATTTTCCCTCTACCCATCATGAGGTTGCTACAACCTAGCCTAGCCTGCACACAGGTCTAGAGAAACATTTGAGGCCATTAGTCCAACAGTTGCAAACAAGAGTTTCTATTGGACAAATTCAGTTATGTTTATGAATGAATACAAAATGAATACACCCCTGGTCGCACATAAACACAGCTCACTTTCATGGCCGCCATGTTTAATTCCTTCTCTCATCTTTGCACTCTCCTCCACTCACCTTTTCCCTTTGTTTATGGACTTCAATGCACAACACATCAGCTGTATGTGACCAGGCTAAAAAAACCTTTCCAAGCCAAACCGCTACACACAGCCTACATCGATGTCAACATAGCTAAAGTTACGTCATAGTCAACCTAGCTAATAGAACTAACACGTTAGTAAACCTGCTACAATCATGCAGTAACATTACAGTGTACAGTCAGCAAGCAGTTTAGCAGTTACACCGGCGGGACCAGGTGGCAATAAATTATTAAAGCCAAAAGCTTACCTTGACTTGGAAGAGTTCAAGTGTTGTGTTTGATAGTCATAGCCAGCTAGCTAACATAGCATCCCTCTGTTGGAGCAGGATGTTTCAGTAGGCTAAACTAGCTAGCTGCATTTGCTAGCTAAGTAAGTGAAACTGAAAGTTAAAAAAAAGAGACAAAATCTCTCTCTAGCTCTCTCTTTCTTCTCCTTCATTTTGGAAGAAACTAAGTTGTTCAAAACTCTTTCTCCCTCTTTGAGTGAACTACTCACCACATTTTATGCACTACAGTTCTAGCTAGCTGTAAATTATGCTTTCAGTACTAGATTCATTCTCTGATCCTTTGATTGGGTGGACATCATGTTAGTTCATGCTGCAAGAGCTCTGATAGGTTGGAGGACGTCCTCCGGAAGTTGTCATAATTACTGTGTAAGTCTATGGAAGGGGGTGAGAACCATGAGCCTGCTAGGTTTTGTATTGAAGTCAATATACCCAGAGGAGGATGGAAGCTAGCTGTCCTCTGGCTACACCATGGTGCTGAAGAGGCTACTGTAGACCTCAATTCGAAAACAGTGTGTTTTAATCAATTATTTGGTGACGTGAATATATTTAGTATAGTTTTATCTAAAACTACAGGGTCGAAGTAAAGTCAATTCTCTCTTCCCAATCATAAAGCAATTATAAGTAAGTACTTCATGGTAATTAACTGTGCAGTTTGCCACTGTTCTATAACACCAACTGTCACAACCCCGCCTCCGTGATTTCTGTTTTGTTTGTCTGTGTGTCTTATTTATGTCTATCTCTTGTCTCTGTGTTTGGTTCCGGTTGCCCGGACAACTAAGGAGGAGGCGGGATTACCATGCCAGGAGTATTCTCTCACCCACCTGATAATCATCTGCAATCACTCACCTGTTCCTGATCAGACAATCACTTCACTGCTTAAGTCACGACCTGACATCCAGTCCCCGCCGGATCGTTAAGACCTCCGTAGGTCGCTCTAACTACCAGCCCGTTTTGATAACCAGCCTTTTGATTACCAGTCTAAGGTTTTTCCCTGTTTGTTGATTGATTCCACCATTTTCATTACCCTGCTGTCTTCCTCTGTCTAGACCCTACCTGCCTCAGTAACCAACCTGCTCACCCACCTGGAAATGGGAACCATCTGCCCCACCACCCGTGCACTCTCCTGTACCGCTCACTGGGATTCCTGGATCTTCCCCTCCCGACCGAAACCAGCAACCCCATATCCACATCACAACTCTCACCCTTGGATTATCTTAATAAAGAAACATTATTGTAAATCTTCGTTGTCCAATCTGCTTTTGGGTTCGATCCCAGATCCTGACACCAACAGTAAAGGTATATGTATGAATTCAATGGAGTCAATGTAAAATGTAAGAAACAGATTAAGAAATGAAGAAACAAACATCAATCAATGTATTTATAAAGCCCTTTTTACATCAGCAGATGTTACAAAGTGTTATACAGAAACCCAGGCTAAAACACCAAACAGCAAGCAATGCAGATGTAGAAGAACGGTGACTAGGAAACACTCCCTATGAAAGCATTAACCTAGGAACAGGGGTGGGTAGAGTACTGAACACATGTACTCTAGTAAGAGTACAACTACTACGGTAACATTTTACTCAAGTAGGAGTAAAGTTACCACCTAAGAAAACTACTCAAGTTGGATTAATGAGTACTCAATCAAAAAACTACTTGAGTACAGCTACTTTTTGAGTACATTTAAATGTTTTATAGTTGTGTTTAATAAACCAAATACTAACATTGTAAAACTGTAACAAATTGTTATGTTGTTAGCGTATTGTAGAGGATATAACAGGGCTTGGACAACAGAAATAATAATATATTTATAGGTGCTAGCCTATTTGCACTAATGTAACAGTACAGCAATTTACAAACGTATTTTGAATGTCAGTAAACGTCAGTTAATATCGAAGCTGTCCGTTTCATTACGTTATATTCATGTAATAAAAATAAAAATTGTAAAATAAATGGTCATCTGCATGAGAATTATTTTTTTTTATAGCGATCGTCCCTAGTGATCAAATTGACCCGGACGGACGTGATCACAATAAGCAGACTCCACTGTATCATAAATTGTACCTTTTCCAATATTTTCTCATACTTTATGTGCAGAAATAACAACTTAGCTGGCTGGCTACAACAACCGAGACAAAAGGTCTCCATTAGAAACCCATTTAAAATTGACTATTGGAGTAAATATTTATGCCGTCCTAAAAATAAGGTCAAGCAAAGTAAATTGACCACTAATACAACACAACACATAACCCTACATTTTTCTATAATATTTTCTAGCTAGCTAGTCCCTATTGACATTTAGCTTTACATTGTATCTACACTACTGGGCAATATAGATAGCTAGCTACGTTGGCTACCTATTGCTAGCTAGCTGTAGTTAGCTAGCAGCTAGCTAACTAGCCTAACTTACGTCAATGTGCTTGCGAAGATTGGAGGATGAATTTTTAAAAGCCGAGATTTCCACATTTTTTGTTGAGGCAAAGACAACATTTCATGATGATATTATTGCCTCTTTTACGTTTGAAAATAAAAATGTCTTGTAATTGTGGCCAAGGGTTGTCACGATTTGATCCTCTACTGGGCTGTTCATGCTTGACTGATGATGAGTAGAGTAGTGGTGAGAATGGGTTGCATTTGTCAAACTACATGATGAGCGTGAATGAGTACAAATTGGCTTACAAAAATACCTGAAGATAATAATAATAAATAATAATCAGTGGTTGTAGAGGGTGCAACAGGTCAGTACCTCAGGAATAAATGTCAGTAGACTTTTCATAGCTGAGCATTCAGAGGTCTAGACAGCAGATGCAGGAGAGAGAGAGAGAGAGAGAGGCGAGAACAGGTGAACAGGTGAACAGGTCAGGGTTCCATAGCCGCAGGCAGAATAGTTGAAACTGGATCAGCAGCACGACCAGGTGGACTGGGGACAGCCAGGAGTCATCAGGGCAGATAGTCCTGAGGCATGGTCCTAGGGCTCAGGTCCTCCAGGACCAGGTGGACTGGGGACAGCCAGGAGTCATCAGGCCAGGTAGTCCTGAGGCATGGTCCTAGGGCTCAGGTCCTCCAGGACCAGGTGGACTGGGGACAGCCAGGAGTCATCAGGCCAGGTAGTCCTGAGGCATGGTCCTAGGGCTCAGGTCCTCCAGGACCAGGTGGACTGGGGACAGCCAGGAGTCAGGCCAGGTAGTCCTGAGGCATGGTCCTAGGGCTCAGGTCCTCCAGGACCAGGTGGACTGGGGACAGCCAGGAGTCATCAGTACAGGTAGTCCTGAGGCATGGTCCTAGGGCTCAGGTCCTCCAGGACCAGGTGGACTGGGGACAGCCAGGAGTCATCAGGGCAGATAGTCCTGAGGCATGGTCCTAGGGCTCAGGTCCTCCAGGACCAGGTGGACTGGGGACAGCCAGGAGTCATCAGGCCAGGTAGTCCTGAGGCATGGTCCTAGGGCTCAGGTCCTCCAGGACCAGGTGGACTGGGGACAGCCAGGAGTCATCAGGCCAGGTAGTCCTGAGGCATGGTCCTAGGGCTCAGGTCCTCCAGGACCAGGTGGACTGGGGACAGCCAGGAGTCATCAGGCCAGGTAGTCCTGAGGCATGGTCCTAGGGCTCAGGTCCTCCAGGACCAGGTGGACTGGGGACAGCCAGGAGTCATCAGGCCAGGTAGTCCTGAGGCATGGTCCTAGGGCTCAGGTCCTCCAGGACCAGGTGGACTGGGGACAGCTAGGAGTCATCAGGCCAGGTAGTCCTGAGGCATGGTCCTAGGGCTCAGGTCCTCCAGGACCAGGTGGACTGGGGACAGCTAGGAGTCATCAGGCCAGGTAGTCCTGAGGCATGGTCCTAGGGCTCAGGTCCTCCGGGAGGGGAGGGAGAGAGCGAGAATTAGAGGGAGCATACTTAAACTCACACAGGACACCAGATGAGACAGGATAATTACACCAGATATAACAGACTGACCCTAGCCCCCCGGCACATAGACTATTGCAGCATAGATACTGAGACAGGGGGAGGGGTCGGGGGACACTGTGGCCCCGTCCGACAATACCCCAAACAGGGCCAACCAGGCAGGATATAACCCCACCCACTCTGCCAAAGCACAGCCCCCACACCAATAGAGGGATCAACAGACCACCAACTTACTATCCTAAGACAAGGCTGAGTATAGCCCACGAAAGATCTCCTCCACAGCACGAGTCCGAGGGGACAACAAACCGGACAGGAAGATCACATCTGTGACTCAAGTGACGCAACCATAGGAACGGCATGGAAGAGCACTAGTAAGCCAGTGACTCAGCCTCCATAATAGGGTCAGAGGATCCCAGTGGGTAGAGGGGCCGGACAGGCAGAGACAGCAAGGGCGGTTCGTCACTCCAGTGCCTTGCTGTTCACCTTCGCACTTCTGGGCCAGACTACACTCAATCATAGGACTTACTGAAGAGATGAGTCTTCAGTAATGACTTAAAAGTCAAGACCGAGTCTACGTCTTTCACATGGATAGGCAGACCATTCCATAAAAATGGAGCTCTTTGTGAGAAAGCCCTGCCTCCAGCTGTTTGCTTGGAAATTCTAGGGACAATAAGGAGGCCTGCGTCTTGTGACCGGAGCGTACGTGTAGTTATGTACGGCAGGACTAAATCGGAGAGAAATGTAGGAGCAAGCCCATGTAATGCTTTGTAGGTTTGCAGTTAAACCTTGATATCAGCACTAGTCTTAACAGGAAGCCAGTGTAGAGAGGCTAGCAAGGGAGTAATATGATCAAATGTTTTGGTTCTAGTCAAGATTCTAGCAGCCGTGTTTAGCACTAATTGAAGTTTATTTAGTGCTTTATCCGGGTAGCCGGAGAGTAGAGCATAGCAGTAATCTAATCTAGAAGTGACAAAAGCATGGATCAGTTTTTTTGCATCACTTTTGGACAAAACATTTCAGATTTTTGCAATGTTATGAAGATGGCGTTCTTTCTGTTTTATATACACAGGATGAGTGTGTGAGAGGACATTGAAATGTCATGTCCTAGTCCTAGTGACCTCTTTCTTCTACAAAAAGTTTTATAAATAATAAATTAAACATCTTTGTTTATGACTGAAAGTGCACTTAAATAGCAAATAAGAAAACGCTGGGCTGTCCCCCGGAAGTGATGTCACACTGACCTCTTCCCTCTCAGCTGCAGCATAGATCTATATATAATGGCAGGGTGCTCTTGTCTCCACCATAACAATGGGAGTTGTTGTCTGAAAACTGAGAAGACAGGCAACAAGTTTAGGTCCAAAATAAGCACATAGAAACGCATTGAGCTTATATTGGACAGATTTTGGCGAGAGTGAAACCTCTCGCTTCGCCTCTTCCTCTCGGTCTGCAGTCAAAACAAACGTTTATTTCAGTTTTCTTATATGTTTCCCCTTTCATCTGTGTCTGTTGTTAGTGTAATAAATATATTCTTGATGTTGCTTATTACCAACGCTGTATTACACACATTAGCTCGAAACATTACACAACCCGTATAGTAACACATCTTTTAGAACAGTTAATCCTAAACACACACACAGACTTATGAGGGCTGGACTCCGAGGACAAAGAACACTGCCAAGAGCCAATGGGAAGACGACACTGCCCGAGGAGGGACTGCCCCTCCGTAACAACGACCAGTCAGGCGTGTGAATCTACCAGACTCTACCTACGTCATTTTATTACTATTGCTCTGTATAAGTATGTGTGCCACATGTTTAGGGGTCCTCTTTGTTCCTGATGATTCCCTAAGAGCTGAAGGAAAGAGCCCGTGCACGAGTTACCAAATATCTTTGCATCAAATAAATCGCTTGATTGAATATCAATTCCACCTGGTCTTGAGTTATGACTTGTCTCCTTCTCGAGTAATTGTAACATCAACAAATTGGTAGCAGAGGATGGTTAAATCACTTCTGATTTCGATCTATAGCTAGTTGATGTGAGAGGAGACGGGTCCTGAACGAATTCACGAGGACGGGTGATCTGTTCGCAGGAGCCATCGGCAATTCTTCTCGCCCCGGGAAACTGATCAACGAGCTCGACTAAATAAGGTAAGCAGAACCTGTTTAAACAAATCTGCATATTGTATTATAGTTTTATCCAAATTTTGATCAGTAGTACTGGGCGTGAGTATGAATTGTTGTTAAAATATTTCTTATAGATGTATTACGAATGCGAAGGCTGATTGCAAAGATATTTGTGTAATATATAGGAAAAAGGTAAAGGAAGAAGTGAGCCTGTGTGGCAACCCTGTGTGTGGGTTAAAAGTCTATGTGAGAGACTCCCTGGTTAAGTTTAAAGCCTGAGAGAGGCAACATTGATAGCAGTATCTGCCAACTAGAGAAGGCCTTTTGGACTGGCTGACCAGAAGGGAACACTCAGTTAAGGTGGAGAATTAAAGTAATTATAACTTATACACATCCCCTTAGATAAAGTGTGACATATCCCGTCCTATTGATTTAGAGGACTATATACGTATTAGTTTCGTCCCGGAGGTTCTAGAATTTATTCTAGCCCGGTTTGACTTTGTTTAGGGAGGGACCCGTGCGCCTCCAGTGCGTCTAATTTTAGCCACTGTTTTGAGAGTGCTTGTCTGTACGTACCTTTGAGGGTGTACGATCTGTCTGTCTAATTGGATTGAAATAGCTTCGTCCCGGAGGTTCTAGAGTGCTTTCTAGCCCGGTTTTGACTGTGTTTAGGCAAATTTGTGTTTGTGTGTCCCTGCTTCTGTTTGGTCTTACTGTATTGTAATGTGTAATATGTGATGTGTGATAATATATAACTATAATAGATAAGGTTTGGCATGCGCTGATTCCACTGACTCTGAACATATTAATTGGCGATAACACATTGAAGAATGGCTTCTACATTGACACCTAAACCCAAATTCATTGACTACTTAGAACAGAAAATACAGGATAGAGCAGGAGGGGAGGAACAGTATAAAGCAATAAGAAAGGTGTGGGAGGAAGTGAAGTTGAGATGGACACAGGCAGGGTATTTTAGCGGGGGAGCACCCACTAAGGGCCAGCTCATGATAATGGAGGCAGGGCTGAAGGAAGCGGTTCAGAAAGGGAAGGAGGAAGAAAAGGAGGGCAACAGAAAGCATGTGTTCAAGAAAAAAGGGACAAAGAACCTAGACAAAGCAGAAGCAGAGTTGAAAGTAGGGACTTGGGCAATAGAGGAAGTCAGACGGGCGTTAGCACATAAGAAACCAGACGTTTGCAAACACTGACAAGAATATGGCAGACGCCTTTAACCTATTGGTGGGTCAGTGTACAGGCCTCAATCTCAGGGTCTAGTGGAACGCGCAAATCAAACCTTGAAAGCTAAAATTGCAAAGGTATGTACAGGTTCTAAATTGACCTGGGTGGAAGCCCTGCCTTTGGCCCTGATGGCTATGAGGTCCTCACCAGGGGCAGGAACCCATCTCTCTCCCCATAAGATAATGGCAGGGAGGGTTATGCCTGGTCCACCAAGGAAGGGAGGTCATATGCCCGCCCTTGATGTACAACAAATTGTAATGTCTGATTATGTGAGAAAACTGACGGAACTTTCTGCAGCTCTTTCCACACAGATCCACAAGGTCCAAGAGGGGGAGCTGCTGGGAGATTCATCACCACTGAAGGTAAAAGTTGGGGACTGGGTGAGGGTTAAAGTCCACAAGAGAAAGTGGCTGGAACCCAGGTGGACTGGACCGTACGAAGTGAAGGAAGTTACTTCACACTCTGTCCAGGTCAAAGGCAAATCAGGAGCACCTTGGCACCACCTTACACATTGCACTCCAGCCCCAACCCCTTCCAGAATTTTGACTGAAACCAGGGCCGACTTGCGCGCCCTAAACAATTCGATTCCAACCACTGACACCTTAGTTGGGGAAAATGGGACCATGGGTTCCGTTATTCATGTAGAGCCTGAGTGCTACATTCTGCTCTTCACACAGAGAGAATTAGAAATATGGAAAAAGGGAGGGGCAATCCTCCGAGATGATATTTGGCATTAGGGTAATTTACCAATATTACTAAAGTCTTTGTTTAGATATGTAGTAATTATGATACATGGGCAAAGCCATGTATCACAGGGGAGAACTAATTACTTAAAACAATTAGGAAGTATGATTGTAGCGTATGGAAGAACAAATTACTTAAAAAAAAAAAAAATGTTGTTCCAGGTGTGTTGTATGTGCGCAAAGTAATGATCATAGAACTTACAGGGGATGATAGAGTTTTAATTTTGGTGTATCTTAAATACATTCCAATGAAGGGCGATTGCCTGGGCTGTGATTTTAACGTTTGAACTTGATAAGAAACAAATGTAGGGGATGGGCTGTGTTAAAATATGAGATTGACTCAATTGATAGGACAGTATTTATAGAATATGGGTTAGTTTTATTTTTATTTTTTTAGTTGACAGTCTTACTTAATAGGACAATATTGATCAACTTTATTTGTGGTTTATTTCACTTTTGTGATTACAAGTTCTAATTTACTATGATGGCCCTCACTGAGTCATGTAAACTAGGTAGTGGTGTACATGTGAACAGATATTCTGATTTAGATTGGTGTTTGCCCACTATGAGTAGGAGTTTGGAAAAGTAGTGATTTTATGAATGCATTATGGAAATATTAGGTAAATAATATGTTTACAGATTGAGGCCCTGCTGGAAGCTATGTTGCTCCCAGTTAGGTTGGCATTTTGAAGGTTTGTGCCTGCAAGGCAATCAAGATAACATTAGCTTAAGTAATAAAGTTGCTGCTGAAAGGTTTCACACCCATGTTGTGTATCTGGGTTTTGCTATGGCCTCGCCTGTTGTTGAGTTGCAACAACAACAGGGGACTGACCATATGTCTCACTCCCTATGGGAGACCAGAGGTTGCTCCCAGGGCCCTGATGGCCTCTGTAGACAACACCTTTCAGGTAAATTTGTGTTGCTAGAGTAACTCATTCCGTAGGTTTGCCGAATATAAGACTATTTTTAGTATGCGTTATGTGCATTTAATATAACATTGCCAAGTGGATACTTCTTAAACCAGGTAATGTTACTTAGTGGTTTCTTTACACACATTGCATTAGACTTTATTGATATGATTGAGAAAAAGTGCTCTTGTCTAGTGATAGGGAAATAGTTGAAGTCAGAACCCACGGCCACCCATAGATAATTCTGGATTGAAATTGTATCCCTCATTAGTAGATTGGGCATGGGGGGAGAATCCAGATGATGAAGTAGTAGTGGTGAGGGACCCCCACCCCTTATCCTAATCAGAGGGAAACTGAGGGAGCTCAGGGGGGAGAGGGGGATAAGACAGATGTAGAGATACGTATCACAGAAATTTTAAAGGAACTATTGGTGAGACAGGGAAGCAAGGGGGTGAAGGAAAGTAATGGTGATTGACTGTGATAGAAGTTAGATATTACCAGGAAGAAATATTGTTCATATTCATCCGCAATCGGCAGGTTTAATTAAACGCATTAATGGAACAATAAAAAGTAGACTAAGGAAGACCTATATAGGTATTGGGAGAAACTTGGTAAGATGAGTACCTATAGTGTTAATGACCGTTAGAGTAACGGCAGACAGAGATGGGTTATCTTCCTTTCAAGAGGGTTTGGGAGACCATATAGAATGTAGAGTTAGGAGGACCAGAGTAGGCAGAGATAGACACTGAGAATACTCTGGCTGAACACATGAGAAGATTGTTTGCTAATCACACCCGTATGTGTCACGTTCGGGTGTGTAGAGAGACCAAGGCGCAGCGTATCCATAGTTCGACATCTTTATTTAACGAACTGACGAACTATACAAAATAACAAATGATATATATGAAGACACACGTAGCACGAACACGGGACATAACATAACAACAATGAACCACGCCAACGGAGTGGAACACAGACATATAAGTAAGATCCCTAATTAGAGGTAATGCATAGCAGCTGCCTCTAATTAGGGATCCCACACACACACACCAGACAGAAATAGAAATGATAGATCTGCCAGACTCTGACCATAGAAATATAGAGAAGCAAAGCTTCTCTATGGCCAGAGCCTGACAGTACCCCCCCCCAAAGGCGCGGACTCCCGGCCGCAAGAAAAATAAACACAAACATGAGGGAAGGGTAAGGGAGGAAAAAACATCACACGATCGCAGGTGGCGGTTCCGGCCCCGGCGAAGTGGCTAGCTTCCTCCCCATTTCTACTGGGCCCGGTGTGGCTGGCGACTCAGGCCATTTAAAGGGGCAACCCACTGGTCCTGGAAATGACCATGGTGGGGCAAAAGGCTCAGGCCAAGGAGCGGGGCAAATAACCGGGCCAGGACTGGGCATCGGTGTAACAGGCGACTCCGGCCATATAAAGGGGCAACCCACCAGTCCTAGAAATGACCATGGTGGGGAAAAAGGCTCAGGCCATGGAGCGGGGCAAATAACCGGGCCAGGACTGGGCACCGGTGTGGCAGGCGACTCCGGCCATGTAAAGGGGCAACCCACCAGTCCTTTAAATAACAATGGTGGGGGAACAAGTTTAGGCCATGGAGCGGGGCAAATAACCGGGCCAGGACTGAGCACCGGTGTGGCAGGCGACTCCGGCCATATAATCGTCACGGAAGGTTCCGGGCTGTCAATCTTCACGGAAGGTTCCGGGCTGTCGATCGTCACGGAAGGTTCCGGGCTGTCGATCGTCACGGAAGGTTCCGGGCTGTCGATCGTCACGGAAGGTTCCGGGCTGTCGATCGTCACGGAAGGTTCCGGGCTGTCGATCGTCACGGAAGGTTCCGGGCTGTCGAGCGTCACGGAAGGTTCCGGGCTGTCGAGCGTCACGGAAGGTTCCGGGCTGTCGAGCGTCACGGAAGGTTCCGGGCTGTCGAGCGTCACGGGAGGCTCCGGGCTGTCGAGCGTCACGGGAGGCTCCGGGCTGTCGAGCGTCACGGGAGGCTCCGGGCTGTCGAGCGTCACGGGAGGCTCCGGGCTGTCGAGCGTCACGGGAGGCTCCGGGCTGTCGAGCGTCACGGGAGGCTCCGGGCTGTCGAGCGTCACGGGAGGCTCCGGGCTGTCGAGCGTCACGGGAGGCTCCGGGCTGTCGAGCGTCACGGGAGGCTCCGGGCTGTCGAGCGTCACGGGAGGCTCCGGGCTGTCGAGCGTCACGGGAGGCTCCGGGCTGTCGACCGTCACGGGAGGCTCCGGGCTGTCGACCATCACGGGAGGCTCCGGGCTGTCGACCATCACGGGAGGCTCCGGGATGTCGAGGCGCACCGACGGTCTGATGCGTGGAGCTGGCACTGGAAGCACCTGGCTGGGCTCACGCACTGGAAGTCGAGTGCGGGGAGTCGGCACGGGACGTACCGGACTGTAGAGGCGCACTGGAGGCCTGGTGCGTGGAGCTGGCACTGGAGGAACCTGGCTGGGCACACGCACTGGAGGTCGAGTGCGGGGAGTCGGCACGGGACGTACCGAGCAAGGGAGGCGCACTGGAGGTTGAGTGCGGGGAGTCGGCACGGGACGTACCGGACTTTGCACACGCACTGGAGGTAGAGTGCGGGGAGTCGGCACGGGACGTACCGGACTGGGGAGGCGCACTGGAGGCCTGGTGCGTGGAGCTGGCACTGGAGGAACCTGGCTGGGCACACGCACTGGAGGTCGAGTGCGGGGAGTCGGCACGGGACGTACCGGGCTAGGGAGGCGCACTGGAGGTTGAGTGCGGGGAGTCGGCACGGGACGTACCGGACTTTGCACACGCACTGGAGGTAGAGTGCGGGGAGTCGGCACGGGACGTACCGGACTGGGGAGGCGCACTGGAGGCCTGGTGCGTGGAGCTGGCACTGGAGGAACCTGGCTGGGCACACGCACTGGAGGTCGAGTGCGGGGAGTCGGCACGGGACGTACCGGGCTAGGGAGGCGCACTGGAGGTTGAGTGCGGGGAGTCGGCACGGAACGTACCGGACTAGGGAGGCGCACTGGAGGCCTGGTGCGTGAAGCCGGAACTGGAGGAACCTGGCTATGCACACGCACTGGAGGTAGAGTGCGGGGAGTCGGCACGGAACGTACCGGACTGGGGAGGCGCACTGGAGGCCTGGTGCGTGGAGTCGGCACTGATGGCACCGGACTGGTGACACGCACCTTGGGGCGAGTGCGAGGAGCAGGCACATGACGTACCGGACTGGAGAGGCGCACTGGAGGCCTGGTGCGTGGAGTCGGCACTGATGGCGCCGGACTGATGACACGCACCTCAGGGCGAGTGCGAGGAGCAGGCACATGACGTACCGGACTGGAGAGGCTCACTGGAGTGTAGCAGACTGCCGGACCCAGACTGGGCACCGGTGGAGCGGACTGCTCTGGCACTGGAGTAGAGCAGACGGCCGGACCCCGACTGGGTACCGGTAAAGCGGACTGCTCTTTCACGGGAGTGGAGTAGGCGACAGGACACGGATCATTCCACTCCGACATTTCCCGTTCAACTTCCTCCGCTATCTCCCACATTTCCTCCAACACGTCTCCAAACTGGCTCTCCAAATAATTCTCCTCTTCTTCACTTTGCGCCCCCCATTTATATGTTGGGCACAGTGCATCCCACATGGAGAGTGGTACTGGTGCGTCCTCTTCCTTACCAGACCACCCCCATAGCCCCCCCCCGAAATTTTCCTGGGGTTGACTACGGGCTCCGTTTCCTCCTTTTCTCCGCTGTCTTCCTTTCTTCCTCTCCGTTGCTCCAGTTTTACACTGCTTGGTCGGTTGGTGGTTCATTCTGTCACGTTCGGGTGTGTAGAGAGACCAAGGCGCAGCGTATCCATAGTTCGACATCTTTATTTAACGAACTGACGAACTATACAAAATAACAAATGATATATATGAAGACACACGTAGCACGAACACGGGACATAACATAACAACAATGAACCACGCCAACGGAGTGGAACACAGACATATAAGTAAGATCCCTAATTAGAGGTAATGCATAGCAGCTGCCTCTAATTAGGGATCCCACACACACACACCAGACAGAAATAGAAATGATAGATCTGCCAGACTCTGACCATAGAAATATAGAGAAGCAAAGCTTCTCTATGGCCAGAGCCTGACAGTATGTCAAAGATTTTGTGACCTACAGGTGAACTGAAGGAGAGTGACCCACTCTATCCAACCAGGTGATTGGGTGCGGGTCCAATGATTGAAAAGGAAAGACTGGAAGCAGCCCGGTTGGGAAGGCCCTACTAGGTCTTGTTGGAAACTGCCTATTTGCCGTTTAGATATGTTCAGAAAGAGAGCGACCTGGGTCCACGTTGCCCACTGCAAGGAGGTAAGAACACATACAAACACTGCTGAACACACACAGAGTTAAGGAGCAGAACCGAGTACCAATAGGGTCCGGGGGTTACCTCCTTAACGAAGACTCCCTACCCCGACCTATCATCACTGTAGTGTGTTCCTAGAGGTGTGAGTATGGGGTGGAACTCAGCAGACTGACTAAGGACAGGAGAGGGTTGGTGGTTCTTGGGAATATGGGGGACCCTGGGCTGCATCAGTCTTAATTTTGATACATCCAGATCCACCACTCACCAAAAATAAAAATGAAACTCTACCATGGGAATAATTAAAAGACAGATGACTCAGGATAAGGATTCCACTAGAAGTGAGTATCATAACATAGTGGCCAGAGAGAGGCAGGATGTGGTTTTCAAAATAAATATTGATAACCTCTCCATTAAGTGGGAGTATGTAGTCGAGAGAAAGGTGTTCATACTTATGCATTATGCCTCTGTACAGGACCTACTGCTAGTTACCTTTGGCCTACAGTTTAAACATACTTGGGGAAAATATTAAGTGAAGGCAGTGAGCCAAGAAGATATTATACAAGTATGGGGCTTGCGCGGATGACTATGGTTAGATACCTGTATAGACGTAAATAGCACCAAATTAACTGAGCAAAACAGAGATGAAAACTGTACAGGGATGGGGTTGGCGAGATTGAAAGAGGCTGCTAACCCACCCCAGTTCACTCTGACTCCAGGGGAGTGTTATTGAATGACAGCAGAGATTTGGGTGATTTTAATGGAGTAAGTCAGTAGTTAATGTTACTGATCTGAGTTCAGAGGCACAGGAGAAACTATTAAACCTTACAGCCTGGTAACAGATGTGTGATGGGCGTGTACCAGTAAAGGACGTATAAGGCAGACACTATAAAAAGGGTGGGTAGGTACCTGCACCCCAGTCCTATTGGTTTAGCCAGTTAGAATTAGTTACCAGAAACCAAGGAAAGGTTTAATCAGGCGTAGGAGGGGTTGTGCCAAGAAGGAGAATAGCCCTATCTGGATTGATGCGATTGGAATTCCTAGGGGAGTCCCTGATGAATATGAAGCTATGAATCAAGTAGGTGAAGGTTTCACGACGACATTCTTTTGGTGGGTGACGTTTAATAAACATGTGGATTGGATTAATTATATCTATTATAATCAGTAACGATTCGTAAATGGGACTAAGGATGCGGAGGAGGGGATCTCAGACCAATTATCCGCCACCTCGCTCATGATCTGGGAAGATAGGTTGGCTCTAGACATGATGTTGGCGAACCAATAGGGAGAATAGGGGCCAAATGTATCCTTTGCTTCAGGTGGAGGTCTCTGAACCCACGTATATATTGGACTAGCCGTTGGCCTATTTTTCACGTCTTTTAGGAGACGTGAAGAGGGGGATTTGTAATAAATATATTCTTGATGTCGCTTATTACCAACGCTGTATTACACACATTAGCTCGAAACATTACACAACCCGTATGCTAACACATCTTTTAGAACAGTTAATCCTAAACACACACAGACTTATGAGGGCTGGACTCCGAGGACAAAGAACACTGCCAAGAGCCAATGGGAAGTCGACACTGCCCGAGGAGGGACTGCCCCTCCGTAACAACGACCAGTCAGGCGTGTGAATCTACCAGACTCTACCTACGTCATTTTATTACTATTGCTCTGTATAAGTATGTGTGCCACATGTTTAGGGGTCCTCTTTGTTCCTGATGATTCCCTAAGAGCTGAAGGAAAGAGCCCGTGCACGAGTTACCAAATATCTTTGCATCAAATAAATCGCTTGATTGAATATCAATTCCACCTGGTCTTGAGTTATGACTTGTCTCCTTCTCGAGTAATTGTAACATCAACATTAGCTAGTTACTGGCTAGCTAGGTCTTCATCTGTGTCTGGTGTTAGCTAGTTACTGGCTAGCTAGGTCTTCATCTGTGTCTGTTGTTAGCTAGTTACTGGCTAGCTAGGTCTTCATCTGTGTCTGTTGTTAGCTAGTTACTGGCTAGCTAGGTCTTCATCTGTGTCTGTTGTTAGCTAGTTACTGGCTAGCTAGGTCTTCATCTGTGTCTGTTGTTAGCTAGTTACTGGCTAGCTAGGTCTTCATCTGTGTCTGTTGTTAGCTAGTTACTGGCTAGCTAGGTATTCATCTGTGTCTGTTGTTAGCTAGTTACTGGCTAGCTAGGTCTTCATATGTGTCTGTTGTTAGCTAGTTACTGGCTAGCTAGGTCTTCATATGTGTCTGTTGTTAGCTAGTTACTGGCTAGCTAGGTTTTCATCTGTGTCTGTTGTTAGCTAGTTACTGGCTAGCTAGGTCTTCATATGTGTCTGTTGTTAGCTAGTTACTGGCTAGCTAGGTCTTCATCTGTGTCTGTTGTTAGCTAGTTACTGGCTAGCTAGGTCTTCATCTGTGTCTGTTGTTAGCTAGTTACTGGCTAGCTAGGTCTTCATCTGTGTCTGTTGTTAGCTAGTTACTGGCTAGCTAGGTCTTCATCTGTGTCTGTTGTTAGCTAGTTACTGGCTAGCTAGGTCTTCATCTGTGTCTGTTGTTAGCTAGTTACTGGCTAGCTAGGTCTTCATCTGTGTCTGTTGTTAGCTAGTTACTGGCTAGCTAGGTCTTCATCTGTGTCTGTTGTTAGCTAGTTACTGGCTAGCTAGGTCTTCATCTGTGTCTGTTGTTAGCTAGTTACTGGCTAGCTAGGTCTTCATCTGTGTCTGTTGTTAGCTAGTTACTGGCTAGCTAGGTCTTCATCTGTGTCTGTTGTTAGCTAGTTACTGGCTAGCTAGGTCTTCATCTGTGTCTGGTGTCAGCTAGTTACTGGCTAGCTAGGTCTTCATCTGTGTCTGTTGTTAGCTAGTTACTGGCTAGCTAGGTCTTCATCTGTGTCTGTTGTTAGCTAGTTACTGGCTAGCTAGGTCTTCATCTGTGTCTGTTGTTAGCTAGTTACTGACTAGCTAGGTCTTCATCTGTGTCTATTCTTAGCTAGTTACTGGCTAGCTAGGTCTTCATCTGTGTCTGTTGTTAGCTAGTTACTGGCTAGCTAGGTCTTCATCTGTGTCTGTTGTTAGCTAGTTACTGGCTAGCTAGGTCTTCATCTTTTTATTTTATTTATTTCACCTTTATTTAACCAGGTAGGTCAGTTGAGAACAAGTTCTCATTTGCAACTGCGACCTGGCCAAGACAAAGCAAAGCAGTGCGACAAAAACAACACAGAGTTACACAGTAAACAAACATGGTCAAAAACACAATGGAAAGTCTATATACAGAGTGCAAAATGTAGTGCAAAATGCAGTAAGGTTAAGAGGTAGGACAATAAATAGACCATAGTGGTGAGACAAATTACAGATTATCATCATTAACACAGGAATGAAGGATGTGCAAATTATGATGTGCAAATAGAGATACTGGAGTGCAAGATTTGTGAAAAATAACAAAAATAAATATGGGGATGAGGTAGTAGTGTGGGCTATTTACAGAAGGGCTATATACAGGTGCAGTGATCGATAAGCAGCTTTGACAGCTGACGCTTAAAGTTAGTGAGGGAGATAGGAACCTCTAGCTTCAGTGATTTTTGCAATTCGTTCCAGTCATTGGCAGCAGCGAACTGGAAGGAATGGCGGCCAAAGGAGGTGTTGGCTTTGGGGGTGACCAGTGAGATATACTTATATATATAAACATCTGTGTCTGTTGTTAGCTAGTTACTGGCTAGATAGGTCTTCATCTGTGTCTAGTGTTAGCTAGTTACTGGCTAGATAGGTCTTCAGCCAGCATGGAACAAATAGGGGGGAAAAGTCGTTAAAAAATGCAGTTGTCAAGTAAACACATCCGTTCAGTGCTGCTGTGAACCGCATCAGAAGAAACATGCATTGATGCAATTTCAATGTCTGAGTTGCTTTGTGTAGCTTGAGATGATTCTACTGCAACACTGATCACCGAGTTGCTTTAGTACATTAGGTAAAATAAGCAGTATAAAATAATGCATTTTTACTATCATAGCTCTGCATTCATGGAAAATAACTTTGGCTTCGGCAAGTCCTTTGCCCATCTCTGACAGCTATACTAGCTAGCTAGGTAGTTAATAACATTGATTGTTGAGAACTATGGCTATGAAGATTTTATTAATTGACTGTAGAAGTGTAATTTTAACTGTGCATTAACACATTCTTGGAATATAACCTAGGCTTTAGCATGCATTCAATCCTTGGCTCATCTGACTTCTATCTATACTAGCTAGCTAATAACATTACTGGGATGGCACCTTGATTATCGAGAGCTATGGCTATGAAGATGTGTATTGATTGTAGAAGTGTTATACTTGACTTTTCTGCATGAAAATCCTTATTGGTTATACAGTACAGTACATATACCATGTAGGGAACATTACTAATAAGTGTTGTGTTTCTTTCTGTAGGATTCGAGTTATGAAGAGCCGCAGACCATCCAGGCAGGGCTGCAGAAATAATTGGACAGGAAGACCTTGAAAGGGCTGCCCGACTGCAAGAACAGGCTGGCCGAGATTAAGATTAGTAAAATCTTTCACCTGGGGTACTGTTTACTCATTTTACAACATTATAATCATATCACACAACATTGGGCTGCATTCTGGCATTTCATGTTGCTTTTTTTCTAATCAATACAGGATGAATTGCAAGAACTGTCCTTTGAAGAAAGGGGATAGGTTTACCCTAAATTATATCATACACACATTTAGCTATTTAAGTATCTCTTCCTGTCATTTACCTGTACAATTAATTTAACCATGCAAATATTGATCTACCTGTACATTTAACCAGACTGTATATTAAGTCAACTATTATAACCCTCAGTTATATCATACGCGCATTTAGCTATTTAAGTATCTTTCTCTGCCATCGACTTGTATAGTTAATCATGCAAATATTTGTTTTATTTATATCAACGTGCAATAATTCTATCATTTTTTCACCTAACAGTCTGTAACAATGTATAGTGTACATATTCAGCCATCCACCCATACTATGCAATGCGTTTCTTTAGTTTGTTGCACTCCAGACTTCTTGTATTTTTATATTTTTTCATACTGCCGCTCTATGTATCATGTATCGTGTATCTGTCTGGCATTTTGCACCTGCACTGTGTTTTTCGTAGCTGCTTGATAAAGTAATTTCCCCACAGGGATCAATAAAGTATCTATCGACCGACCGACCGATCTTGTGCTGGACACTTCCGGTCTGCCTGGAGTGATTTTTTAAATCATGGAGTACCGGAGAGCTGTCCTAGGGTCGCCGGACAATCTCACTGGAGTACCTGCATGAATTGCAGGGAGACTATTGCATCCTAAAACAACTGCTGCCATTTCCCAACTGTAATATTCCATTGATCTATTACCAAGTATGTTTACATAATAGGTTAAGACTTTCCACAGCTACACTGTACTTTATTCATCATTTGGATCCCAATTAGGAAAAGTACTCCATTTGGTGATATCTTTGTAAGTCCTTGTATATAAAACAATTTTTGGTCTGGGTCATATCAGTTCAGTACTTTATCAGAATGTGTCCCTGTGCTTTTTGTTATTTTGAGGAAGGTTACAGAGACTATCTTGTATTCTTGTTTATCTCCCTGATAAAACTGCTTGACCAGAGCCCTGTTTCAGAAAACGGGGTTTAGTGAAAAGTCAGAGTTAGTTGACTCAGAGTTGAAGGAACCTCTGGGTTTTCAGTTTCACAAAACCAGTTCAGCTTAACTCTGAGTCAGTTACTATGGCAAGATACTCTGTGAAGCTAACCTGCTCGCTGGCAGGTTTTCTTCAACTAACCCTGAGTTTCTCCTCATCTTTAGCTGAAGCCTGCAGACTGAAGGAGGTGTCAGACATGGTGTGTCCTTTTCTTGAAGAGCCAGTTGATATTGAAGCGCAGCAGAAATCTCCGAGGGTGATCAGACCCCGCTTGGATGTTTTAGCATTCCATGATGATTATCTGTTTGAGTGTTTCCGTTTTTCTGCACAATCGATCATTTATCTGAACAATATTCTCTGACATGCTCTCAGTTCGGAAAAAAAAGATTTGTGTTACACTTAGTTTTTTTTGCCAACGGGAGTTTTCTATATATATATATATTTCCAAGGCAAACGGCTGTCAGAAATGTGACTCTTGCACTGAAACATTTACTGTGCACTTTTGTGGTGTTCCCAAGTCACAGTCCCACAAGACTCATCAAAGGAGAATTCCACAGAATTGCAGGTATCAGTCGAAGCAATAATGTATTCATTTAGTATGAAGCTTTGAGACTTGAAGCACTAATCAGTTAATTTGATATATTTTAGGGTTTCCAGGTGTGATTGCTGCATAGATGACACTCATATTCCCATCACAGCTCCTTCAGTAAATGAAGGAGATTATGTGAATAGAAAGTCTTTCCACAGCATTAATGTGCAGGTAGGCTTAAGTAGTAGCCTTTAGCATTCCAAGTGAAAGATACTTCACAATACAGCTACTGCAGCTAATTATTGTTCTGCACTGTGAAGATCATATGTGATGCAGCCCACATCATCAGCCCACATCATCGTGGAAGAAAAGTGGCCTGGGTCTGTGCATGACTCGCACATTTTTGTGAGTGTACACTGAGAACTAGATTTGCCCATGGTGAGTTTATATATATATATATATATATATATAGCTATATCCTATTATAATCAAAATTTTGCAACTGAAAATGTAAACTGTACTGTGGAGGTGGATGGATCCTCTTCCTCATTGTAATTTCCAGCATTGCTCTGTTAGAGAAAAAGAAGGTGCACGTTTTATTATGGTACAACACTATCATCAACTGTTAGATGTTATTGTTAAGACTAAATGCATGCTCTTCAATAGAACGTTGCCAGCACCCGCCCACCGGACTATCATCACTACTCTCGACGGGTCTGACTTAGAATACGTGGACTCCTACAAATACCTAGGCGTCTGGTTAGACTGTGAACTCAACTTCCAGACTCACATTAATAATCTCCAATCCAAAATTAAATCTAGAATCGGCTTCCTATTTCGCAACAAAGCCTCCTTCACTCATGCTGCCAAACATGCCCTTGTAAAACTGACTATCCTACCGATCCTTGACTTCGGCGATGTCATTTACAAAATAGCCTGCAACTCTCTACTCAGCAAATTGGATGTAGTCTATCACAGTGCCATCCGTTTTGTTACCAAAGCCCCATATACTACCCACCACTGTGACCTGTATTCTCTCGTCGGCTGGCCCTCACTACATATTCGTCGCCAAACCCACTGGCTCCAGGTCATCTATAAGTCTTTATTAGGTAAATCCCCACCTTATCTCAGCTCGCTGGTCACCATAGCAACACCCATCCGTAGCATGCGCTCCAGCAGGTATATCTCACTGGCCACCCCCAAAGCCAACACCTCCTTTGGCCGCCATTCCTTCCAGTTCTCTGCTGCCAATGACTGGAACGAATTGCAAAAATCCTTGAAGCTAGAGGTTCCTATCTCCCTCACTAACTTTAAGCATCAGCTGTCAAAGCTGCTTATCGATCACTGCACCTGTATATAGCCCTTCTGTAAATAGCCCATCCTACTACCTCATCCTGTATATAGCCCTTCTGTAAATAGCCCATCCTACTATCTCATACCCATATTTATTTTTTAAATTCCGCTCAATTTTGCACTCCAGTATCTCTATTTGCACATCATCATTTGCACATTCCATCATTCCAGTGATTATGATAATCTGTAATTTATTTCGCCACTATGGCCTATTTATTGTCTTCCTAAATTTACTGCATTTTGCACTATATTTGCACTCTGTATATAGATTTTCTATTGTGTTATTGACTGTACGTTTGTTTATTTCCCATGTGTAACTCTGTGTTTTTTTGTCGCACTGCCTTGCTTTGTCTTGGCCAGGTCGCAGTTGTCATGATTGGGTGCATACATCGACCAAGACGCAGCGCAGGGATTATAGTTCGACATTCTTTATTTATATATGTATAATAATAATTAAATGAACGAACTACAACAATCAGACAAACACGAAAGACAAAACGTCACGTTCCCAGAAACAAACACAAAATGAAACGGACGTAGAAAAGGCACACTTACTTTCACCGTGACTGCGATAATATACGACAACGACCCACACCAGAGTGAAGGACAGACTCAACATATATGGGATCCCTAATTAGAGACAATGCGTTGCAGCTGCCTCTAATTAGGGATCCACCCAAACCCCACACAGAAACATAAAGAACGACACTGTCAGACTCTGACCATAGCTACATAGAGAAGCAAATAGGCTTCTCTATGGCCAGAGCCTGACAGTACCCACCCCCCCCCCCCCCAAGGCGCGGACTTCCGGACGCCAAAAAAAAACAAAAAAAAACACACAAAACAGGGGGGGGGGGGTTAATGGGAGGGAAGACTAGTCCCTCGGGGGCGGCTCTGGCTCCGGCGAAGTGGACAGTTTTGTCCCATGCCCCTTCCTTACAACCGGTCCCGGGCTGGGTACCGGTGGTGCAAACGGCTCCGGCCAAGGAGCGGGACATTTAACCGGGCCTGGACTTCTCGAAAACGAGAAAGAAACGACCTTCTCCAGATCCTTCAGGTTTCGGGGTTGTCGCTGGGCAATACGGACTTTCAGCTCCCTCCAAAGATTTTCTATTGGGTTCAGGTCTGGAGACTGGCTAGGCCACTCCAGGACCTTGAGATGCTTCTTACGGAGCCACTCCTTAGTTGCCCTGGCTGTGTGTTTCGGGTCGTTGTCATGCTGGAAGACCCAGCCACGACCCATCTTCAATGCTCTTACTGAGGGAAGGAGGTTGTTGGCCAAGATCTCGCGATACATGGCCCCATCCATCCTCCCCTCAACACGGTGCAGTCGTCCTGTCCCCTTTGCAGAAAAGCATCCCCAAAGAATGATGTTTCCACCTCCATGCTTCACGGTTGGGATGGTGTTCTTGGGGTTGTACTCATCCTTCTTCTTCCTCCAAACACGGCGAGTGGAGTTTAGACCAAAAAGCTCTATTTTTGTCTCATCAGACCACATGACCTTCTCCCATTCCTCCTCTGGATCATCCAGATGGTCATTGGCAAACTTCAGACGGGCCTGGACATGCGCTGGCTTGAGCAGGGCGACCTTGCGTGCGCTGCAGGATTTTAATCCATGACGGCGTAGTGTGTTACTAATGGTTTTCTTTGAGACTGTGTACCCAGCACTCTTCAGGTCATTGACCAGGTCCTGCCGTGTAGTTCTGGGCTGATCCCTCACCTTCCTCATGATCATTGATGCCCCACGAGGTGAGATCTTGCATGGTGCCCCAGACCGAGGGAGATTGACCGTCATCTTGAACTTCTTCCATTTTCTAATAATTGCGCCAACAGTTGTTGCCTTCTCACCAAGCTGCTTGCCATTGTGGAGAGGTTGGAGTCTGTTTGATTGAGTGTGTGGACAGGTGTCTTTTATACAGGTAACGAGTTCAAACAGGTGCAGTTAATACAGATAATGAGTGGAGAACAGGAGGGCTAACAGGTCTGTGAGAGCCGGAATTCTTACTGGTTGGTAGGTGATCAAATACTTATGTCATGCAATAAATATTTAAAAATCATACAATATGAATTTCTGGATTTTTGTTTTAGATTCCGTCTCTCACAGTTGAAGTGTACCTATGATAAAAATTACAGACCTCTACATGCTCTGTAAGTAGGACAACCTGCAAAATCGGCAGTGTATCAAATACTTGTTCTCCCCACTGTATATATATATATATTATATTATTCAACATTTATATAATATATATATATATATATATATATATATATATATATATTATATAAATGTTGAATAAGTGGAACACTCGAGATAAAAAATGTTCACCATTGACTCAGTCAGCAGTTTTTTGATCACGTTCTTTTGCTGCTACTGTATTGAGTTTTTTCTTAAATATATTCTGCATAAGCATTCATTAATATGCATAACTCCACTGGGGAGAAGTAGGAGGTTCCAGACCATTCATTAATATGTATAACTCCACTGGGGAGAAGTCGGAGGTTCCAGACCATTCATTCATATTTCTAACTCCACTGGGGAGAAATAGGAGGTTCCAGACCATTCATTAATATTTATAACTCCACTGGGGAGAAGCAGGAGGTTCCAGACCATTCATTCATATTTATAACTCCACTGGGGAGAAGTAGGAGGTTCCAGACCATTCATTCATATTTCTAACTCCACTGGGGAGAAATAGGAGGTTCCAGAACATTCATTAATATTTATAACTCCACTGGGGAGAAATAGGAGGTTCCAGACCATTCATTAATATTTATAACTCCACTGGGGAGAGGTAGGAGGTTCCAGACCATTCATTCATATTTCTAACTCCACTGGGGAGAAATAGGAGGTTCCAGACCATTCATTAATATTTATAACTCCACTGGGGAGAAATAGGAGGTTCCAGACCATTCATTCATATTTCTAACTCCACTGGGGAGAAGTAGGAGGTTCCAGACCATTCATTAATATTTATAATTCCACTGGGGAGAAGTAGGAGGTTCCAGACCATTCATTAATATTTCTAACTCCACTGGGGAGAAGTAGGAGGTTCCAGACCATTTATAATATGTCTAACTCCACTGGGGAGAAGTAGGAGGTTCCAGACCATTCATTCATATTTCTAACTCCACTGGGGAGAAATAGGAGGTTCCAGACCATTCATTAATATTTATAACTCCACTGTGGAGAAGTATGAGGTTCCAGACCATTCATTAATATTTATAACTCCACTGGGGAGAAGTAGGAGGTTCCAGACCATTCATTAATATTTATAACTCCACTGGGGAGAAGTAGGAGGTTCCAGACCATTCATTAATATTTCTAACTCCACTGGGGAGAAGTAGGAGGTTCCAGACCATTTATAATATTTCTAACTCCACTGGGGAGAAGTAGGAGGTTCCAGACCATTCATTAATATGTATAACTCCACTGGGGAGAAGTAGGAGGTTCCAGACCATTCATTAATATTTATAACTCCACTGGGGAGAAGTAGGAGGTTCCAGACCATTCATTAATATTTATAACTCCACTGGGGAGAAGTAGGAGGTTCCAGACCTTTTTTCTCCTGTTGACATGATGAATCATGTAATCTGCGTTCCATTGATGAGGGCTTTTTATCTCCTCATGCACGTGCTTTACTCAGGGATAACTTAACTCAGAGTTGATTGAACTAATGGTTATCACCTGTTCTGAAACCCGAAAACTCTGAGTTTGACAGCTTCGAGTTGGTCAACTCAGAGTTTGTTAAACCTGCTTTCTGAAATAGGGCCCTGATCTGTGTAATCGGACCGACTTTTCTACAGTTCAAAGTTGTGCTTCCTTCACCCTGTGTTTCGTGGCGACGTCTCCGTGAAGTTGTAGCGGCTCAGCCGTTGTTGGTGGTGGCACTTCAGGGATTCTTGGGTCATCTGATCTCAGGATCCTTCTCCTTGGTTGAGAGACCAGTCTTCTCAACACTGCTCTCTGATGTCCTGGGATGTTGGAGTAGGTCCTTTACAGTTTTCAATGCCTAGACACTTCACCTTGGAGACTTGTTATTGTAGAGTCTCCTTTAGCTGAGATATTATAGAATAATATTTCTAGACCTGGAACTGTTGGGGTGCTAGGACCTAGTTTAACAATTATGCATCCATCCGTGAGTAACTCTGGTCCGTCAGCACTCATTCACTCAGGACCTATTTATTCATACAGGTCTGTATATACATACTCATGGACAGTTGTTATATCATATCACGTGCAATATGGCTAGGTATTCTTGGACCTAACTTACGTAGGCATTCACTCAGGAATGCATATTAGTATCCTGTCAGTTGCACCTTTTCTCATTGCTTTTAGTATATCGAATGTGCAATACGTGCAGTTGTCTGTAATTAAACCCTGCGCACTAAGGACTGTATTTTAAGGGAATTACTATTATTACCCCAAATGATATCATACACACATTTAGCTATTAAAGTATCTCTTCCTGTCATTTACCTGTACAGTTTGTGAAACCATGCAAGTATTCACTTATCTGTAAATATAACTGTATACTTACCTGTACAGCTAATTTAACCATGCAAAATTTTCACTTACCTGTTCATTTAGCCAGTCTGTCTATTAAGTAAACTATTATTACCCTCGCTCATATCATACGCATTTTTAGCTACTGAAGTATTTCTCTGCCATCAACCTGTATAGTATAGTTAACCATCCAACATCCACCAATGTATAGTGTACATATTCAGCCAACCACCCATACTATGCAATGTCTTTTTATAGCTTTTTTTGCACTCCAGACTTCTTGTATTTCTATACTTTTTCATACTGCCGCTCTATGTATCATGTACCGTGTATCTGTCTTTTGTGTACTTTCGTTCTGGCATTTTGCACCTTCCCTATGTTTTGTTGTAGCTGCTTGACAATGAAATTTCCCCCCCGGGGGATCAATAAAGTATCTATCTATCTATCTATCTATCTATCTATCTATCTATCTATCTATCTATCTATCTATCTATCTATCTATCTATCTATCTATCTGGTGAATATTTTGGGGTTTTATTACTCTCCGTGCAGAAACGTAGTGTTGACAGCTGTTGAAAATATAACAGCAATAACATGTACTATATTGTAATGAGTTTAAAAATATATTTTTTTTGTTTGGTTTTACATCATACAAATCATTTTCACAACCGAGAGGACAACTAACATTTACAGCATGTCGCCCTACATGTTCTCCAAGGCTGGATGATGGTTACAAATGTTGTAGGGGCTTTATAATGGGAAAATAGATTTGACTTCACTTTGACTGCATATAATTCATACATATACCCTTCATGGGTGTTATAGACCAGTATATGACCACCTTAAGGAGGGCTGTTAATGAGTTACAAAATTGTTACGATATGACCCTCAACTAGACGATTTGTTCCGTGAAATTGACCCTGAGGATTTAACCCTATGGAGATCTTCATACACCATTTACCTCAGTGAGAAGAGGAAGCAGAATGGGGCTGGTACAGGCTATATATCAGCATAATTTGCTAAACGTGATTTGGCCTTTTGGGATATTCAGAAACACTGGTATAGCAGAAGCGCAAGGATGAATAGCGTGACATGATTGCTTTATAGATATGCTATGGATAAATGTAATACAACTTTAATAATGCAGTTGGGACCTGTTATAACACATTCATTAAATGCTTATAGATGTGTAATAAATGTGCTATGCATATGTAGTCAAAGTAAATTGTTAGCATGTAATTTGACAGCCTTGTTTAGGAGAATGTGTGCTACTGTGTTGATATTATACTGTACTGATATTCTCTCTGTTTCTCGATGTACAGTACCAGCTCTAGACCAGCAAGCCATGGCACAGCTGTGCATCCCTCTAACACAGGGATTACTCAGCCAGCCCCTGCGTCTCTGCAAGGCCAGCATTTGTGGGGTGAAGGGAGTAAGCCCCTGCTTACGGCAGTGTGGATGGGTCTCGGAGGTGTGCTGCAGGGGGTTATCTATCTCTACATCTTTCTCATCAGCACATCGCAAACGGGCCACAACACCAGTGGGTGACAATCACAGCTGGAAAACAAAAAGCGATGTGAGGCAAACAGACTCCATTAATACATGGAGAGAAATGGAGCGCTCGATGGACACGGATGTCAGAAAACAATGATTTCGATGATCGAGTTCTATTCCAAGGCAATGTGGAGTCCAAGATTGCTCTTTTTCACAAAACCATGACCCTTGAGGAACAGGGACACATTTTCTGTTATGAAATATAGAGCTTTAACTAAATACAATCCCAAAGTATATCTTGTGATAATTGATTATTGAACATAAGTGTTGACTTTTTATCTTTTTAAATGTGTTTGAGCTGTTTGATAATAGATACAATGAAGCTTTCTGACAGCCAATAGGCCTGAGAATCAAAGTACAGACTAATAATCCCAAAAAAGAAAGGATTAAAATGAACAAGTTGAGAAGGATGGAGGGAAGGCTTGTTCGCTTGCTCTCTTATTGCCGATGCTTTTGTTGTCCAAGAATACATTTGACACACAACGCCCTTCTGCTCCGTTTGGCTGGCTGCCCAGAGGGCCACTGTGTCTGCAGTGATTAGTCAGGAGTCAGAAACGCAATTAAATGGCAGGTAGCTACTTCTTCCCATTACTGAGTCTGAAAAGAGATGTGTGTCATAGGCTCTGTGAGGAGAGCAGAGACTGCTGCAGAGCCCAATAGGGATTTTTTTTATTATTAACCATTTAATCCTACCGGCGAACAGTGGGTTCACTGAACAACTGCCTTGTTCAGAGGCAGAACATTCAGATATTTTTTTTTACCTTGTCAGCTTGGGGATTTGATCCAGAACCCTTTCGGTTACTGGCCCAACACCCAAACCACTAGGATACCTGCCAACCCAGGGAGGGAACAAACCCTGTTTATCCATTGTTTATTGTGGCTTCCTTGGCTCGTTTACTATGTCATCTAAGAGTCAATTGTAAAGTTTAACCTTACTGTAAAGAGGTTCTGAAGTAGAGTTTATTCTGTCTGTAGGTTTCTATGTAAGTGAAATGTATATTAGATATTAGATTATAATATGAGATAGGAGTAAGCAGGCTGCCTGCATGCAGAGATCTATTAGCTGGAACTAATTGAGTAAGCAGGCTGCCTACATGCAGAGATCTATTAGCTGGGACTGATTGAGTAAGCAGGCTGTCTGCATGCAGAGATCTATTAGCTGGAACTGATTGAGTAAGCAAGCTGCCTGCATGCAGAGATCTATTAGCTGGAACTAATTGATTAATCAGGCTGCCTACATGCAGAGATCTATTAGCTGGAACTAATTGATTAATCAGGCTGCCTACATGCAGAGATCTATTAGCTGGTACTGAACTGGAACTGATATGAGAAAGCAGGCTGCCTGCATGCAGAGATCTATTAGCTGGAACTGATCTGGAACTGATATGAGTAAGCAGGCTGCCTGCATGCAGATATCTATTAGCTGGAACTGATATGAGTAAGCAGGCTGCCTGCATGCAGAGATCTATTACCTGGAACTGATATGAGTAAGCAGGCTGCCTGCATGCAGAGATCTATTAGCTGGAACTGATCTGGAACTGATATGAGTAAGCAGGCTGCCTGCATGCAGATATCTATTAGCTGGAACTGATATGAGTAAGCAGGCTGCCTGCATGCAGAGATCTATTAGCTGGAACTGAACTGGAACTGATATGAGTAAGCAGGCTGCCTGCATGCAGATATCTATTAGCTGGAACTGATATGAGTAAGCAGGCTGCCTGCATGCAGAGATCTATTAGCTGGAACTGATATTAGTAAGCAGGCTGCCTGCATGCAGAGATCTATTACCTGGAGCTGAACTGGAACTGATATGAGTAAGCAGGCTGCCTGCATGCAGAGATCTATTAGCTGGAACTGATATTAGTAAGCAGGCTGCCTGCATGCAGAGATCTATTACCTGGAGCTGAACTGGAACTGATATGAGTAAGCAGGCTGCCTGCATGCAGAGATCTATTAGCTGGAACTGAACTGGAACTGATATGAGTAAGCAGGCTGCCTGCATGCAGAAATCTATTAGCTGGAACTGAACTGGAACTGATATGAGTAAGCAGGCTGCCTGCATGCAGAGATCTATTACCTGGAACTGAACTGGAACTGATATGAGTTAGTAGGCTGCCTGCATGCAGAGATCTATTAGCTGGAACTGATATGAGTAAGCAGGCTGCCTGCATGCAGAGATCTATTACCTGGAACTGAACTGGAACTGATATGAGTAAGCAGGCTGCCTACATTTAGATATCTATTAGCTGGAACTAATTGAGTAAGCAGGCTGCCTGCATGCAGAGATCTATTAGCTGGAACTGATATGAGTAAGCAGGCTGCCTACATGTTGAGATCTATTAGCTGGAACTAATTGAGTAAGCAGGCTGCCTGCATGCATAGATCTATTAGCTGGAACTAATTGAGTAAGCAGGCTGCCTGCATGCAGAGATATATTAGCTGGAACTGATATGAGTAAGCAGGCTGCCTACATGCAGAGATCTATTAGCTGGAACTAATTGAGTAAGCAGGCTGCCTGCATGCAGATATCTATTAGCTGGAACTGATTGAGTAAGCAGGCTGCCTACATGCAGAGATCTATTAGCTGGAACTGATCATGCTTTATTGTAATTGTATTGTAATTGTAATATACTGCATGCGTTAAAACCGTTAAGGGAAAATATAATATTTTCAGGGTCAAATTCAGGTGCAATAATTTGACTAATTATGAAATAAATGTAATGAAAATAGTGTAAATCCTTGTAGATTGTAGTATGACATTGAAATAAAAAATAAAGGCCTAAGTGTTATTTGTTTAATTCTGAAAACAAATGTAGTTAGTCATAATAGAACTTGAAAACAGCATTCAGTGGAACAGAAGAAAATGTGCAGCACTATAAAGTGTGATTAGCTAACGTTACCATTATAAGCCAACACAGCAATCTACAAGACATCATTAATTAAAAAAACATTATTTCAATGTATTCTAGTGTTACTGCCTTTTAACGGCAGTCCATTTTTGTAAGTGTATCCTGTATTATTGTGTATGTTTATCTTACACTCTGGTAGCCTAGAACAAATGTTATGGAAGTGAGTCTGCACTTTTCAATTGGGTGGACGGCAACTATGAAAAACACTGCAATAAGCTGTAGTAAAATCACAAGCAATTATAGCAATGGAGATTCTCAAAATTATCTCTGATAGCTGTAGGACCGCTGTCAAGACGGGGTGTGTAAGCAGACCAGGGCGCAGCGCAGTAGTAAATCTTAATTTATTTAATAAATATACTAAATGTAGGACTAACCAAATCAAGATAAAGTACAGACACTCCAACTACATCGACTGACATAAAGACAATGAACGACAACAAGGTGTGGGACATGACAACGTACAGTGGGGAGAACAAGTATTTGATACACTGCCGATTTTGCAGGTTTTCCTACTTACAAAGCATGTAGAAGTCTGTAATTTTTATCATACGTACACTTCAACTGTGAGTGAATCTAAAACAAAAATCCAGAAAATCACATTGTATGATTTTTAAATAATTAATTTGCATTTTATTGCATGACATAAGTATTTGATCACCTACCAATTCCGGCTCTCACAGACCTGTTAGTTTTTCTTTAAGAAGCCCTCCTGTTCTCCACTCATTACCTGTATTAACTGCACCTGTTTGAACTCGTTACCTGTATAAAAGACACCTGTCCACACACTCAATCAAACAGACTCCAACCTCTCCACAATGGCCAAGACCAGAGAGCTGTGTAAGGACATCAGGGATAAAATTGTAGACCTGCACAAGGCTGAGATGGGCTACAGGACAATAGGCAACCAGCTTGGTGAGAAGGCAACAACTGTTGGCGCAATTATTAGAAAATGGAAGAAGTTCAAGACGACGGTCAATCTCCCTCGGTCTGGGGCACCATGCAAGATCTCACCTCGTGGGGCATCAATGATCATGAGGAAGGTGAGGGATCAGCCCAGAACTACACGGCAGGACCTGGTCAATGACCTGAAGAGAGCTGGGACCACAGTCTCAAAGAAAACCATTAGTAACACACTACGCCGTCATGGATTAAAATCCTGCAGCGCACGCAAGGTCCCCCTGCTCAAGCCAGCGCATGTCCAGGCCCATCTGAAGTTTGCCAATGACCATCTGGATGATCCAGAGGAGGAATGGGAGAAGGTCATGTGGTCTGATGAGACAAAAATAGAGCTTTTTGGTCTAAACTCCACTTGCCGTGTTTGGAGGAAGAAGAAGGATGAGTACAACCCCAAGAACACCATCCCAACCGTGAAGCATGGAGGTGGAAACATCATTCTTTGGGGATGCTTTTCTGCAAAGGGGACAGGACGACTGCACCGTATTGAGGGGAGGATGGATGGGGCCATGTATCGCGAAATCTTGGCCAACAACCTCCTTCCCTCAGTAAGAGCATTGAAGATGGGTCGTGGCTGGGTCTTCCAGCATGACAACGACCCGAAACACACAGCCAGGGCAACTGAGGAGTGGCTCCGTAACAAGCATCTCAAGGTCCTGGAGTGGCCTAGCCAGTCTCCAGACCTGAACCCAATAGAAAATCTTTGGAGGGAGCTGAAAGTCTGTATTGCCCAGCGACAGCCCCGAAACCTGAAGGATCTGGAGAAGGTCTGTATGGAGGAGTGGGCCAAAATCCCTGCTGCAGTGTGTGCAAACCTGGTCAAGAACTACAGGAAACGTATGATCTCTGTAATTGCAAACAAAGGTTTCTGTACCAAATATTAAGTTCTGCTTTTCTGATGTATCAAATACTTATGTCATGCAATAAAATGCAAATTAATTACTTAAAAATCATACAATGTGATTTTCTGGATTTTTGTTTTAGATTCCGTCACTCACAGTTGAAGAGTACCTATGATAAAAATTACAGACTTCTACATGCTTTGTAAGTGGGAAAACCTGCAAAATTGGCAGTGTATCAAATACTTGTTCTCTCCACTGTAAGTAGGATCCCCAATAAGAGACAATGCTTAGCAGCTGCCTCTAATTAGGGAACCAACACAAAACACCACAGAACTAGATATACTAGATCTGTCAGGCTCTGACCATGGCTAAATAGAGTAGCCAAAGGCTTCTCTATGGCCAGAGCCTGACAGTACCCCCCCCCAAAAAGGCGCGGACTCCCGACCGCAAGACACTAAACACAATTACATGGGGGGAGGGTTAGGGAGGAAAAATATTGTTGGTGGCGGTTCTGGCCCCGGCGAAGTGGACAGCTTCCTCCCTGGAGCTGGTCTGACGTCCGTTCCTGGAATGGGCACCGGTGTGGCGAACGGCTCCGGCCATGGAGCGGGGCAGACGACCGGGCCTGAACTGGGCACCGGTGTGGGAGGTGACTCCGGCTCTGGAGCGGGACAGACGACCGGGCCCGGACTGGGCACCGGTGTGGCAGGTGACTTCGGCCACGGAGCGGGGCAGAAAACCGGTCCTGGAATGGGCAGCGGTGTGGCGAACGGCTCCAGCCATGGAGCGTGGCAGACGAACGGTCCTGGAGTAGGCACCGGTGTGGCGAACGGCTCCGGCCATGGAGCTGGGCAGACGACCGGTCCTGGAATGGGCACCGTTGTGGTGAATGGCTCCGGCCATGGAGCAGGGCAGACTACCGGGCCCGGACTGGACACCGGCACAGCGGAAGGCTCTGACCTGTGGACTTTCTCTGGAGGCTCCGGGCTGTGGACCATCACGGGAGGCTCCGGGCTGTGGACTGTCACGGGAGGCACAGGTGGCACCGCACTGGACGTCGGTTGCGGGAGGTGGACACTTGCCGTACCTGATGGATGGTGTGTACTGGAGATCCGGCGCGGGAGGTTGGTATGTTACGACCCGGATTGGGGATGCACTCTCTGGGCACCTTCAGATCCATATCCGCCCTGTCTTCAACCTCCTCGCTCCTCCTGTAGCTCCTTCTCCCCAGCAGTAGCTTGGTCTCAGTATGGTGGTTCATTCTGTCACGACGGGGTGTGTAAGCAGACCAAGGCGCAGCGCAGTAGTAGTTTGACATCTTAATTTATTTAATAAATATACTAAATGTAGAACTAACCAAAACTAGATAAAGTACAGACACTCCAACTACATCGACTGACATAAAGACAATGACCCATACCAAGGTGTGGGACATGACAACTTAAGTAGGATCCCCAATCAGAGACAACGCTTAGCAGCTGCCTCTAATTGGGGAAACAACATAAAACACCACAGAACTAGATATACTAGATCTGTCAGGCTCTGACTATGGCTAAATAGAGGAGCCAAAGGCAAAACAAATTATGAAAATAAGTATTTATCTGGTTTTGATCTGGTTATAAGACCAGAACATATTTAAACCAGTAAAAGATGTCTTTACCACATCGCATGCCCACTGGGAAGTTAGCTAGCTAGTTACCGAAGCATAGTTGGCTAATGTTAGCTACCCGACATTGGTGGAAGAACGGATAGCTTGGTAGCTAGCTATTCTTACAAGCCCAGTAAAATACAGCAGCTATTGACAGTAATTTTTTTTTTTATTGATACAATTACTTTGTGGGACCCTCGGGCCTGCCAGGTTGTCAAAAAGGGAGCGATGCATCACCAAACGAGAGCATGGATTTCCAGCAACTGATTGCCAGGCTGAATCAGATGCCGGACCACAACACAGTGGTTGATATGAACAAAAGGCTGATGACACAAGTAGCTCAACTATTCCAACATGTGTTTTTTGGCATGTGAACTTTCATGTCCCTTAATAACTAACTTGTATGCCATCTGTAAATACGAATACAATTGTTAAATTACGAGCCTAGTTGATAAAGCCACAGAAAAAGACAGCAACCTTCCCACGTGTTGCTCTCCACTTTTTGGAAGATCAAGTTTTGAAATCAGTGGGGTTAGAGTATGATAGCTTAAGAGATGGCAAAAACAGATTACAACTTCAAACTAAGGGCATTCGTGGCATGGGATCCATGCATGATTGTCACGACCCCGTCCCAGTGAGCCTGTTTTCCTGTCTGTCTGTGTCTGTTTTGTGTTGTGTTCCTGAACGTGCCCTGTTCCGGTTGATGGGCATCGAGTGTAAGGCGGGAATTCCAGGATCACCTGAATCTGCTCTCACCTGTTCCTCATCAGTAATCATCACACCTGGTCCTGATCATCATTACAACACTACTTAAGCCGAGACCTGACATCCAGTCCCTGCCGGGTCGTTAGTCACACTCTGTATGTTGTGCTGCATCAGACCAGAGTTATTTACTATCTCCAGTCTGCCTTGTTCATCTCAGTCTGCCTGCTCATCTGTTTTCTTGTTCTCTCTGCCTCAGTACGTTCACCTGGAATTCCTGTCTCTCCTGCCTTGCTACCGGAGCCGTCTACCATCTGTGGAACACTAAACTACACCTTCAGCCCCCCATCATCTGTACTCCCCTGTCTGCACATCTGCCGAACCATCCTCAGGTAAGAGTAAGGGTGGTGGGCTGGCTTTATTAGTTAACAACAGATGGTGTCATCCGAACCATATTACTCTTAAGGAAAAGTTTTGTAGCCTGGATATTGAGCTGTTAGCCGTTAGCCTGAGACCCTACTATTTGCCGAGGGAATTCACGGCGGCCATTGCTGTTATTGTTTACATCCCGCCCTCTGCTGACGCAAACGCAGCGTGTGACGTCATCCACTCTGTTATCGCGAGGTTACAGACAGCGCATCCCAGTGCTTTCTTTGCCATTTCGGGGGATTTTAACCATGCATCTCTCTCTTCAACGCTGCCCACGTTCAAACAGTTCGTGAAGTGCCCAACCAGGAATAATAAAACTCTGGACTTGTTATATGCTAATGTGAAGGATGCATACAACTCCACTGCACTCCCTCCCCTCGGTAGATCGGATCACAACCTTGTCCACCTCACCCCACTCTACAGGCCTTTGGTCCAACAGCAGCCTGCAACCACCAGGACTATTAGGAGATGGTCCCCGGAGGCGAATGAGGCCCTACAGGACTGTTTTGAAACAACAGACTGGGATGTGCTCTGTGAGGCTCATGGGGAGGACATCGATGGAATCACTGACTGCATAACAGACTATATTAATTTTTGTGTAGACAACACTGTACCCACCAGGAAGGTACGCTGTTTCCCAAACAATAAACCCTGGGTCACCAGCGACCTGAAGGCCCTGCTGAATGAGAAGAAGAGGGCCTTCAAGGAGAGGGACAAGGACAAGGACAAATTGAAATGCGTCCTGAGGGAGCTGAAGTTGCGTATTGCTGAGGGGAAGAGAGTGTATAAGGAGAAGATGGAGGACAAGCTGAGGCAGAGCCAGGTGAGAGAGGTGTGGAAGGGTATGAGAAATATCACTGGCTTCAAAAAGTCAAACAGTGGGCAGACGGAGGGGACCCAGGACAGAGCCAATGAGCTGAACCAATTTTTTAACAGGTTTGATACTGGCCCTGTCCACCTCCCCTCCAGCTCCCCAGACCACACACCCTCACGGCTGTCCCACCCCCACTTTGCTCACAGCACCTCTGCTGAGACAATCAGTGACCCCACCTCCGCCCCTGCTCCCCCTGGACTGATCCTCAACACCCCCCTTCCCCTCACCTCCCCACCTGGGCTGGCTTTCACCACCAACCAAGTGAAGAGAGAGCTGGAGAGACTACACCAGTGGAAAGTGGCGGGCCCTGATGGCATCTGCCCAAGGGTGCTGAGGGTCTGTGCTGACCAACTGTGTTGAATACTCCAGCGTCTTTTCAACCTTAGCCTGAGCCTAGAAAGGGTCCCTGTGCTGTGGAAAACATCCTGCCTCGTCCCAGTGCCCAAGAAGGCACACCCCACTATCCTGAATGACTTCAGACCTGTAGCGCTAACATCCCACATCATGAAGACCCTGGAAAGGTTAGTCCTCGCTCACCTCAGACCCCTGGTGTGTTCATCAATGGACCCCCTGCAGTTTGCATACCAGCGCAACATCGGGGTGGATGATGCAATCATCTACCTTCTGCAGAGGGCCTACTCTCACCTGGACAACGCAGGTTGCACTGTGAGGGTTATGTTTTTTTACTTCTCCAGTGCCTTCAATACCATTCAGCCCCTGCTACTGGGTGAGAAGATGAGGAGGATGAAAGTGGAAGCACCCTTAGTCTCCTGGGTCACGGACTACCTGACCGGTAGGCCACAATTTGTGCGACTACAGAGCTGTGTGTCAGAACGGGCAGTTAGCAACACAGGGGCCCCCCAGGCTACGGTCCTGTCCCCCTTCCTGTTCACCTTTTACACCTCAGACTTCAGATATAACTCTGAAACATGCCACCTACAGAAGTTCTCGGATGACTCTGCTATTGTAGGGTGCATCAGGGGTGGGCAGGAGGAGGAGTACAGGAGCACAATCAGTGACTTTGTGTTGTGGTGTGAGCAGAACCATCTTCAGCTCAACATCAGCAAAACAAAGGAGATGGTGGTGGACTTCAGGAGAACCAAGGCACAACTGACTGCAGTCCCTATACAGGGGATGGATGTGGAAATGGTTGGGAGTCCATATGGACAACAGGCTGGAATGGGCCGGTAACACCGGGGCCCTGTACAAAAAGGGCCAGAGCCGACTCTACTTTCTGAGGAGGCTCAGGTCCTTCAACGTGTCCAGTAAACTACTGCATACCTTCTACCAGTCTGTGGTGGCCAGTGCCATCTTTTTTGCAGTGGTGTGCTGGGGAGCAAACATCAAAGCCGGTGATGCTTCTCGGGTAAATAAGCTGATCAGGAAGGCTAGCTCTGTCCTGGGGATGAGCCTTGACACTCTAGAGGAGGTGGCGGAGAGACGGATCCTGGACAAACTGCTGGCCATCATGGACAACGTCACCCACCCTCTGCACGCTATGGTTATGACGCAGAGGAGCACTTTCAGTCACAGACTGATCCCACCACGGTGTGCCAGAGAGCGCTACAGGAGGTCCTTCCTGCCGGCGGCTATTAGACTATATAATGCCTTACCGGGGTGCCGTGCCGTCAGCAACATAGATCTGGAACTGTTGGGGTGCTAGGACCTAGTTTAACAATTATGCATCCATCCGTGAGTAACTCTGGTCTGTCAGCACTCATCCACTCAGGACCTATTTATTCATACAGGTCTGTATATACATACTCATGTACAGTTGTTATATTATATCACATGCAATATTGTAAGTAATTATTGGACTTAACCTACGTAGGCATTCACTCAGGAATGCATATTAGTATCCTGCCAGTTGCACCTTTTCTCATTGCTTTTAGTATATCGAATGTGCAATACGTGCAGTTGTCTGTAATTAAACCCTGCGCACTAAGGACTGTATTTTAAGGGAATTACTATTATTACCCCAAATGATATCATACACACATTTAGCTATTAAAGTATCTCTTCCTGTCATTTACCTGTACAGTTTGTGTAAACATGCAAGTATTCACTTATCTGTAAATATAACTGTATACCTAACTGTACAGCTAATTTAACCATGAAATATTTTCACTTACCTGTTCATTTACCCAGTCTGTCTATTAAGTAAACTATTATTCCCTCGCTCATATCAGACACATTTTTAGCTACTGAAGTATTTCTCTGCCATCAACCTGTATAGTATAGTTAACCATCCAACATCCACCAATGTATAGTGTACATATTCAGCCAACCACCCATACTATGCAATGTCTTTTTATAGCTTTTTTTGGCACTCCAGATATCTTGTATTTCTATACTTTTTCATACTGCCGCTCTATGTATCATGTACCGTGTATCTGTCTTTTGTGTACTTTCGTTGTGGCATTTTCCACCTGCCCTGTGTTTTGTTGTAGCTGCTTGACAATGAAATTTCCCCCCCGGGGATCAATAAAGTATCTATCTATCTATCTATCTATCTATCTATCTATCTATCTATCTATCTATCTATCTATCTATCTATCTATCTATCTATATTGTTATCAATAAATACTCACCTTTTTCACCCACTACCTTGTCCGATCTGCGTTTAGGTTCAGAACCAGAGAAAGCCTGGCACATGATGATGTATATAGGTAAGATAGTCTAGCTAACAACTTTTTCAGATATTACACGTATCTAATTTTGACAGAAAGTGATTTCATTTCAATCTAATGTGTACTATTAGCTAGTCAGCTAACGTTAGCTGGCTGGCTCGTTAGCTAACGTTACTTAACATGGGTGTACCTAGCTAGGTTCATTGTTTACCTAGTTAACTAGCTACATGTCTTAAGCTAAAGTGTACTGTTAGCTAGCTAACATTATCTGGCTGGCTCCCTAGCTAATGTTGCGTATATGACGTTATTATTCTTATCCCAGATCTGTTTGCTTTGCTAGTTACAGCCTAATGTATATCCCCTTTATCTGTCAAGTTTCCATCCAATAAGTTGTGCATATAATATGAACAATTATGAAATTATTTTTGTTAAGATAGGATTTTAGGAGTCATAAGATTGATTTGCTACCTATAACCTATACACAGTAAGTCGCCACGCCCCGAGTGAGGTCAGAGACGGAACCGGCCATTTTGACCAGAGTGCATAAAGGCTTGGGAAAGAAATCAACCTTCAGACCAGAAAGACGGTGAGCTGCAGCTCATGTCTAAAGTGGTTCGAACCCTGAATCTCAACACGAGGTAGAGACGATAAAGTCACCTCCCAGATAATCACTAGTACGGCTGATTAGCTGTTATCATCAGTGTATGTAGAAAATAATATTTAAGTGGAACCATTCTACTAAGCTACTCTCACAACCCTACTGGGGAATCATCAACAGGGCTGATTAGCCTTCAAAGGACCAATTTTCCAGAAAGAGTGAAAGAAAAATCCATTCAATAATTCTGTTTAGGACTACATGACAATTCACCAGACCTCGGAAAACCACAGAGGACCACAACATTAGAGGACTTGTTGTAACTGTTGGACAATCAGAGCCAACCAACTTCCTTTCCAGGGTGGCCCTGTTCCAAGAGTTACATGGCGGCATCCCATGTAAATACATTCATGATTTCTTACTCCAAGCGGGCGGAGGTTCGTGTGCAAAGTAAATTATTACTGTGAGAGTAGTTTCTAAAGGCAGGTTGTTGTCATTCCCCTAGAGACCTCAATGTATTAAGTGTGTATGGTATCCTGTGTTACCATTTAGCTAGTAAATAAATAATTTGTGGAATCATAAGTAAGGCTGGGCTTTTTGCAGATGCAAGGGGATACGACGTTCAGAATGATGATATGATATGATGTAATGATTAATAAGTTGACTGTTTATCGATGTAATAGATATATACCTTTAATTCGGGAGATGGTAACTCATTAAACAACCGCTCCCGTGGTGCTCCAAATACTAATGAGTTAATTGTTACATGATTAATTTAATCAGGTAACAATTAAACATAGTTAGTTAATTAGATATAACTGACTGCTGGTCAGTCAGCTGAGATTAAGGTACACATATGAAAAGTGAAACATGGCAGATTTTGAAGGTGAGTCTCATAAAGACATGGACTGACTGTAACATAATTTGACAGTTTACACATTTCTTAAGGATTTTCATGCATATAACCATTGCTAATACACCACACGCCTCCTCAGATGCAGCTGCAAATCTGGTTAGTTTATAAATGTAAATCCACAGTTTGCGCTTCTTTAGCTCTTTTTTTTTTTCAGTGTTCAAGACCGTTTGTTTATTAATAACTTAATGCCTCCAGTAAATTCATAGGCTCTGGCCAGTCAGTCAAAAGAACTCTGCTGAAGAGAAGCAGCAATTCGCGGGAGCAACTGAAGACATGATGTCTGATGTGTACCCATCAGGAAGTCCAGGCTGGTTTAGTCCCGGGGTCCTTAGATCAGTGATGAGCTTTGTGGTAGATGGTGTGGTCTACAGCTTATCATGAGATAAGCTGATAAGCTTCTTCCTTAAATTTAGACATTGCACACCAGCTCTTGTTGACAAACAGACACACACCACCAATGTTCGTCTTACCTGACATAGCTGTTCTGTCCTGCTGATGCACGGAAAACCCAGCCAACTGTATATTATCCGTGTTGTCGTTCAGCCACGACTCTGTAAAACATAAGCTATATATGTCCCGTTGGTAGGAAAGTCTCGAACGTAGCTCATCCAGTTTATTCTCCAGTGATTGCACTTTGGCCAATAGAACGGATGGTAGAGGTGGGTTACCCACTCACCGACGAATTCTCACAAGGCACCAGGATCTGTGCCCCCTGTATCTCAGTCTTTTCTTCATGCGAATGATGGCGATTTGGGCCTGGTCCAGGAGGAACAGTATATCATTTGCATTAGACTCATTAAAGAAAAACTCTTAGTCCAGTTCGAGGTGAGTAATCGCTGTTCTGATATCTAGAAGCCCTTTTCGGTCATAAGAAACGGTATCAGCAACATTATGTACAAAATAAACCATGCGGAAAATCACAGTAAATAACATTGGTTAGGAGCCTGTAAAACGGCAGCCATCCCGCCCGGCGCCGTTAGATCACACATGCTTTTCAAAACCTTTTGCACCAACTCTGGAAGAACAGAACATTCCCCTCTTCTTTTTACTAACCTTTTATAATGGTTATTCTGTCTTGAAAATGTGTCTTTCACTATTAGAGCTTGCATTTTTTGGGGGGGTATTTCATTACTCATTTATTGCATTCGGGGTCCTGAGCAGCGGCACCATCGACAGAGGCCACGTCGGCGGTCCAGGAGGCCGGCGCAGCCTGGAACCCCGAAGAACACCCCCCAAACAGCTCCCCACACCAGGGCGCCAGTGCCGGTTCCTAGCCCGGTAGTGCCAGTGCCAGTCCCTAGCCCGGTAGCTACAGTGCGTGTCCCCAGCTCGGTAGCTCCAGTACCGGTTCCTAGCCCGGTGGCTCCATGGCCGGAGCCTTCCTCTGTGCCGGTGCACTGTTCAGGCATGGCGTCCAGCCCTGCTTAGAGGTCGGAGCTTCCCTCTGCACCGGGGTCCAGACAGGACCTGGTGTCCAGCCCAGTCCAGCTTCAGTGCCGGAGCAATTCGCTCCACTGGTGCTTAGTCCGGGCCTGGTCGTCTGCCCCGCTCCATGGCCGGAGCCGTTTTCCCTACCGGTGCCCCCCTTTCTCCTCCAATTGCTCAGTTTGACCGGGCTGCCAGCTTCATTAAGAGTCTTGGTGGTTCCACTGTGTTCTTGGGGACCTTCAATTCTGCATAAATGTTTTGGTCTCAGATCTGTGCCTCGGCACAATCCTGTCTCTGAGGTTTACAGACAATTCCTTCAACCTCATGGCTTGGTTTTTTCTCTGACTTGCATTGTCAACTGTGGGACCTTATATAGACAGGTGTGTGCTTTTCCAAATCATGTCCACTCAATAGAATTGACCACAGGTGGACTCCAATCAAGTTGTAGAAACATCTCAAGGATGATCATGGAAACGGTTTGCACCTGAGATCAATTTCGAGTCTCATTTTAGAAATGTGATAAAAAATCTAAAAACCTGTTTTTGCTTTGTCATTATGGGGTATTGTGTGTAGATTGATGAGGAAAAAATACAATTTAATCAATTTTAGAATAAGGCTGTAACTTAACAAAATGTGGAAAAAGTCAAGGGGTCTGAATACTTTCCGAATGCACTGTATGTCAATATAAATAACATCATAACACACATGGCCAGACACACAGTTGTCCAAACCTACAACAAGCCAGGACAATCATGGGTAGCTTGACCCGGCTGTTGATTTACACAGTGGGTAGTAACCCGACAGCACTGTGTTGACTGTATACAGAAAGAGAGAATCCTTTTCTGATTCTCAGTTCTCTGGTTTACACTAAAAACAGCGGAATGGTAATGTATGGACCAAATCCATGACAGTTCAACAAGGACAGAGGCTGAACAAGCAGCAATATTGTATTGTTGAAGATGTGGATGAAATTGTGAAAAAAACACATCACAGAACTATTCCATGTGTTGTTCTGTTTCTCATTCAATGCCTTTTCTTATAATATTTACATAACTACAATTACAAGCTGAGCAACCAAAGGAATGGAAAATAAATTATTACAATGTACAGAACACATTATAGTCAACTCCGGCGCTCAGGTCCTACATCACACATTCCCAATGTTACACTATGTTTGAGGGGGGCCACATTGACATTTCAATTGTTGTGGGGGTCCTCATGAGCACTAATGAAATTAGAACCATGTCTGTGCTCTAACAAGCCACCACTTCCTCCTGTCTTGGCTATAACCTACATTACAGTATACACATTCTGTTACAGGAACACTGCTGTTATTGTTCAGAGAACACAAGCTAACTAGTAATGTTACACATCAACAGTCTAATATCTGGATGAAGTTTGATCATACTAATTAAATAATGAACATAGTGCAAGTGTAAGTACATGATAGGTATACAGATACAGTTTATTGATAGGCAATGCATTTGGTACAGAGTTTGGTTCATAATTTGACCAGGGGACAGCCTTGTTCTAACCGGCCATCAAAACAATGTGTAATAAGTTAGGCTATTGTATTGTATTGTATTAGTAGCTAGCTTTATTGCTATAAAAGCCTTGGTCCACATTCTAGCTAGTGTCCATCACTGATACAGGCAATAGTTGCTTTCCTTGGCTCCCTACAAAAAGCTTTAGGGCCAACTTCTATATTGGCCGTCTAGTCGCCAGCTATAGGGGATACTTGTATACATTACAGCTAGGTTGTTCTATCTATTGTTTAGTTAGCTAACATTTTGAGTTCAGTAGCTAGCTACTAACTACCTAAACTTTACTCTTCAGATTTGAGGTTACCAGAAAAACAGCTAAATGGTAGCTAGCTAGTATAGTTACAGGTACTCTTATCTGGCTAGATAGCTAGCTTTACTGGTCCAGGGAGTAGGTTAGCTAGCCTCTAGCTTCGCCAGTAAAACTGTAGTATTACCGCTAAACTCTGTATTCATCCTTGATCATTAAATTCCTTTGCAGAAGAGGGAGGAGGAGAGTGGATTGTCCTCCGCCTTGTCCTAGCTTGCTGTGCTGTGCTCGGAAGCAATTAGCAAATTCGCAGTGTGCTCCGTTCCAGAGACCGTATGGGCTATTTGCACACAGAGGAAGGTGGAGATGTGCACACCCGATTAATCAATATTTATAAGGAGCCATACATCGGTGTTCGGAGGGTGGAACTAAACCAACATTTCCACCCTGAGACAGAAATTAAGTCAAAATAGTGACGGCAACTTCCTCTGGAGGGTTCCTTTAAACCATGACTCTGAATGTGTTCCACTCCTGCACCCCTGACCTTTTGCTGCCGCTTGAATACCCACTTTGTTCTCCTTGAAGTCTCCAAATATCAGTTATCAGGCAAATTCACAGCTTTTCAGTAGTAACTGTATGAGGCCAGAGAGAGCTAAACTGACACCTTGACAGGAGTCGGAGAGCCACAGACCTATGGAATGATTGCATTTCTCTCCATACAGCAGTATATTCACCTGTTAATGCTTAGTGCATAGAGGTTTTGACCACAACTTGTAAAAACTTTAAAGTTGGCATGAAAATGTTGATAATTTTAGAAACACACACTTGTGTTTTTGAATAGGCATTTCTTGTACCAGACAATAGTTAGACCATTTTTGTGCTACCTAAAAGTAGCACTAATCACCACCAGACAAAGCACTGAGCCTAGAAGTGAAAGAGCCAAATTGCATAGAGCCCTATAACTGCATTCTGAAAAATTTCTAACTCACATTAGCATTCGCTTGTGATTTGCCACGCTTTCTGATACTAGGCCACGTTTCTGAAAACCCATCAAATGCTCAATACACTCAGATTAGTTTTGGATTACTCAGGGCTGCTCTGCCAATGTAGGCCTCAAATCCATGTGTTAAATTGAGTCCCAAAATGCCTTGCCTTTCTGTTACTCCTACCGTATGCATTCATTCAGCATTATATACTCAAAAACAGATGCTTTTCTCCTTTTTAATTTCATCCTTCCTCTTGCAAGTCCCTTCTTTATTAGACTAATCTGTTCAACTGCTATCTCTGTATTACCATGTCACCCAACTGGAATTTCACTTCTAATTCTAATTAGCATTTCAAACACATAACAATCCCCTTTGCCAATCCCCGTCTCATTAGCTCTCTCAATTGAAAAAGTTCAGAAGTTGCTTCATTAGCATAGGTAGCAGTTTTCCTCAAACTTCTCTTCTTCTTGCTGTTGCCGATGCTCTCTTCTGGTGGTGTGTCATATTATTAGAATATTATTAGCTGTTGGATTATAGGTTGAAAGATGAATTATCTTTGTCTCTGACTTCTCTGCCGCTCTGCCAGTCCTTGGGGAGCTCCTGTCACGGAGAGAAACTTGGGGGTCTCCTTGAAGTGCCTAGATCATCGGGAATGGGCGCTTGGATCTCTGAAATTTGGTGTCTTGATTGCGCCCATCAGGGGGTCATTCTCATCACTTAAGAGGAAACGTACAATCTCCCTGCAGCACAACGAGTAAAGGCAGAGCAAAAAACTTTTATCAGAACATTTTAAGCTGTGAGGCAATCAGTGGCAGACAGTGACCTCAGGGGATCCTGCGGCATCACCTATCACTTCGTTCAGCAGAGGGCACTGCTGAGAGAGAGGAGGGAGGGAAAGAGGGAGGGAGGCTGCGACCAGATTCTCCACAAATCTCCCAAAGTGTGCAATTGCACACTCTGTGTCAAGGATTTAAAACATTTAAAAACAGGATTTAAAAGCATTGGATTGGAGTAAGTGTTGGCTGGAGGGAGTTTACACCATTATTAAATATAAGGTAATGGGAGTGTGCAAGTGCAAACTTCAGAAAAAGGGTGGATAATTAGGACGCAGCAGTGCGAGAGAGGGATAGAGAATGAAAAAACGTGTAATACTCACTCACCATGGTATCTCCCACCATCGACTGATTCAAACACAGATTAGATTGTCACGGCTAAGTATGAGCAGGGCCGGTGTTATGGGTGGGCCTTAGGGGGCTTGGCCTGCCCTACCGTCCCTCCATGCCCATCCAAATAAAATATGTAAATATCGATCATTTAGTTGACCATCAGAGTGAGTGAAACAGCGCCCCTCTGTCTCAGTATGTGTAGCCCATATCTGATGGTGTCTGGACAAAAAGAGTATGGCTTGTCAAAATCTTTTTTTGCAAGACCGCGTCAGATACATGGGCTGCACACTGTAGAGTCAGACAGAGGGCGCTGTTTTGCTCGGATGCTTTCTTCGGTGATATAGTAGTTTCAGTCACTTTCGAATTAGGTCAAGCCAACCACATTTTTGAACCCAATGAATCCCACCGTCACGCTGGCGAGATTTAGGACTTATAACCCCTTTAAAACATCAGTCTCTGTGATTAATGGCAGTTCAGCTAGAGCAGTGTTTGTGAGACAAGGGCGGATCCCGATTGAAAAACATCTGTAGAGTCAAAATGGTTTGAGCTACAAACTATTTAAAGCTATCTATGAAAATCTGAGACTCTAATGAACATGTTTTGCTATATGATGGTCACAAGCAACACAAAAGTTGTTAGAAGGTAAGGGGTTCTTCTACATAGAAAGAAGATCATAGGAAATCCCGGGACACAGTTTCTATAATGCTGTGACAAGCTCATATAGTTGCTGTCACAAACTCCAAACTCCACACAGATGTCACTGACTAGTTATATATACATTTTCCACTGAGCAAACAATTTATGTACTGACAGCATTTATATATATTCCTTTTTATTACGTTTTTGCTTTGGTGGAAACGGCCATAGTTCAATAAACTTAGCCAACAATATTATTTGTGTATACAGTACTGTGAAAAAGTATTTGCCCCCTTTCTAATTTTCTGTCCTTTTGCATATTTTTTATATTGAATGTTATCAACTAGGATTACCGCCGCACTGTTAAGCAGCTCCCATTGTCCGTGCCTTAATTGTTGTTTTAGTCCGTAACAGTTGAACTATAAAAGTTCTGGATTTTTATCACTTAGGCACTTTTTATTTTTCTCAGCGCCGAACGTACACGCGAGTACTCACTTATTTACAACCGAGCCCAGCTCCTAGCACACTCAGCGCTGCTGCAACCCAGCGAAAAGTTAGATATTCCAGACGAGTTGAAAAGGTGATGGCGTGGATGCAGGGCAGGTCGGAAGTGTAAGGCAAGCTGAGTAAGTACAAGCCGGCTATACCGTCTATCATTATGGGTAACGTGAGATCGCTACATAACAAGGTGGATGAGTTTGATGGGCTGGTCCATGGACAAAGAGACTACCGGGAAGCTAGCCTATTGTGTTTTACTGAAACATGGCTGAATGATAACATCCCCATTGAGAACGTCACTATCGGCAGTTTCCAGACCATCAGAGCGGACAGGGAAAGCGTTTCTTCCGGTAATAAGGGAGGGGAGCTGGCTTTATTAGTTAACAACAGATGGTGTAATCCGAGCCATATTACTGTTAAGGAACAGTTTTGTAGCCCGGACAATGAGCTGTTAGCCGTTAGCCTGAGACCCTACTTTGCCGAGGGAATTCACGGCAGGCATTGCTGTTATTGTTTAGATAATGCCCCCCGCGGACGCAAACACAGCGTGTGACGTCATCCACTCTGTTATCGCGAGGTTACAGACAGCGCATCCCAGTGCCTTCTTGGCCATTTCTGGGGATTTTAACCATGCATCTCTCTCTTCAACGCTGCCCACGTTCAAACAGTTCATGAAGTGCCCAGCCAGGAATAATAAAACTCTGGACTTGATATATGCTAATGTGAAGGATGCATACAACTCCACTGCACTCCCTCCCCTCGGTAGATCGGATCACAACCTTGTCCACCTCACCCCACTCTACAGGCCTATGGTCCAACAGCAGCCTGCGACCACTAGGACCATTAGGAGATGAGGCCCTACAGGACTGCTGTGGAAAACATCCTGCCTCGTCCCAGTGCCCAAGAAGGCGCACCCCACTGTCCTGAATGACTTCAGACTTGTAGCACTAACATCCCACATCATGAAGACCCTGGAAAGGTTAGTCCTCACTCACCTCAGACCCCTGGTGTGTACATCACTGGACCCCCTGCAGTTCACATACCAGCGCAACATCGGGATGGATGATGCAATCATCTACCTTCTTCAGAGGGCCTACTCTCACCTTGACACTGCAGGTTGCACTGTGAGGGTTATGTTTTTTTACTTCTCCATTGCCTTCAACACCATTTAGCAAGAGAACCAAGGCCCATCATGGACAACCCTCTGCATGCCATGGTTATGACGCAGAGGAGCACCTTCAGTCACAGACTGATCCCACCACGGTGTGTGTGTCCGTCTGTCCGTGCGTCCGTCCAATTTTTTAACAGGTTCGATACTGGCCCTGTCCACCTCCCCTCCAGCTCCGCAGGACACACACCCTCACGGCACCTCTGTTGAGACAATCAGCGACCCCCTCCCTCCGTCCATCCATCCATCCATCCATCCATCCATCCATCCATCCATCCATCCATCCATCCATCCATCCATCCATCCATCCATCCATCCATCCATCTAATATTGGTGGACACTGGTAGCTTTATGTCTTGTCATAGTACCTCTATGTCCATATGTTGATTTTCCAGAACATTTTAATTTGGTGCAGTTTCACATTTTCCAACTAGTAAGATGGTCATGGAGTAAATATTGTAATCTTCTATGTCAATCTATCATTACTTACGTGCCCATTTATTTTCACTATCACTCAGGACTTTTTTTGGTTCAATTAAAAATGTTTTATATAAATCCCACCAAGGCCGTAGGCCGTCATTGTAAATAAGAATTTGTTCTTAACTGACTTGCCTAGTTAAATAAAGGTTAAATAAAAAATACATGTTGCAGCAAATCCCAAATGGGCCTCGTTATGGTACAGCCTTATCAGAGAAGCGGCTATAAAGGCAAGCAGCACACATGCCAACTACATTTTAACCCTGAGCTTAAGCAGTGATCTATGTATTTGCTAATGAAGGCCCTGAAGGCACGGATTAACATTTCTCTGCTCTTTGTGTCATTCAGAGGACTGCTGTGCAGTGAGTGTCTCCCAAATGGCACTCTGTTCCCTACATAGTGCACTCCTTCTGACCAGAGCCTATGGGCCCTGGTCAAAAGTAGTGCACTATTTAGAGAATAGGGTGCCATTTTAGATGCATCCAGTATGATGCGGAGACCTTTAATTGGAGACGGTGTAATTATCACACAGTTTCTACGTGAGGAATCTACCAACATGCATTGTATGGGTCCCACATGGAACCTTATTGCCTATGTAGTACATTACTTGTGACCAGAGCATGAGGGCCCTTGTCAAATGTAGTGCACTATATAGGAAATAGGGTGCCATTCGTGACACAACCAGTGTGTCAGGTGACTAAGGGAGACCTTTAATTGGAGAGAGGGGGAATTTATCACACAGTTTCGTGGGTAAGGAATGTTTTTGTAATAAAAACAGACTAGATGCATTGTTCCATTACAATCCTCTCACCTGTTTCTGTTCTATTTTTCTAGTCTCTCCTGTAAAATCCATGTAAATTATGGATCTCTAGAAGCCAAATCTCAGCCAAAAGTCAGATTACAGTCCCTTCTGACAGGAAAATACCTCTATGTGCTTGTTTACAATATAACTTTTAGTTGCATAAGACTGACTCCATCACGGGCAGAATACTGTGCCAGTCCCAGGTTATATTCTGGTAGCTTTGTGTGTTTGGGGAAAGGCACTTTCCAATTTCTGCTGCATTGTCCATCACAAGTGAGCTGGCTGAAAGTGTGGCTCCCAGTCACAGGCCAGAAAGTAGTGGTCCAAACACACCAAGACAGTTGTGAAGAGGGCGCGACAAAGCCTATTCTACCTCAGGAGACTGAAAATATTTGGCATGGGTCCTCAGATCCTCAAAAGCTTCTACAGCTGCACCATCGAGAGCATCCTGACTGGCTGCATCACTGCCTAGTACGGCAACTGCTCGGTCTCCGACCGCAAGGCGCTACAGAGGGCAGTGTGTACGGCCCAGTACATCACTGGGGCCAAGCTTCCTGCCATCCAGGACCTCTATACCAGGTGGTGTCAGAGGAAGGCCATAAAAATTGTCAAAGACTCCCAAGCCATAAGACTGCTGAACAGCTAATCAAATGGCTACCTGGACTATATGCATAGTCATTGCATAGATATTACCTACATTAGCCCGACTAACCGGTGCCCTCGCACATTGACTCTGTACTGGTACCACCTGTATATACCACCTGTATATACCACCTGTATATACCACCTGTATATTCCACCTGTATATTCCACCTGTATATACCACCTGTATATACCACCTGTATACCACCTGTTAGTAAGCATTTCACTGTAAGGTCTACATCTGTTGTATTGTTGGTTAAGGGCTTGTTAGTAAGCATTTCACTGTAAGGTCTACACCTGTTGTATTGTTGGTTAAGGTCTTGTTAGTAAGCATTTCACTGTAAGGTCAACCTGTATATACCACCTGTATATACCACCTGTATATACCACCTGTATATACCACCTGTATATACCACCTGTATACCACCTGTATATACAACCTGTATACCACCTGTATATACCACCTGTATACCACCTGTATATACCACCTGTATACCACCTGTATATACCACCTGTATATACCACCTGTATATCACCTGTATATACCACCTGTATACCACCTGTATATACCACCTGTATACCACCTGTATATTTCACTTGTATACCACCTGTATATACCACCTGTATATACCCACCTGTATATACCACCTGTATTCCACCTCTATATACCACCTGTATACCACCTGTATACCACCTGTATATACCACTTGTGTATACCACCTGTATATACCACCTGTGTATACTACCTGTATACCACCTGTATAACACCTGTATATACCACCTGTATATAACACCTGTATACCACCTGTTAGTAAGCATTTCACTGTAAGGTCTACACCTGTTGTATTGTTGGTTAAGGGCTTGTTAGTAAACATTTCACTGTAAGGTCTACACCTGTTGTATTGTTGGTTAAGGTCTTGTTAGTAAGCATTTCACTGTAAGGTCTACACCTGTTGTATTGTTGGTTAAGGGCTTGTAAGTAAACATTTCACTGTAAGGTCTACACCTGTTGTATTGTAGGTTAAGGGCTTGTAAGTAAACATTTCACTGTAAGGTCTACACCTGTTGTATTGTTGGTTAAGGGCTTGTTAGTAAGCATTTCACTGTAAGGTCTACACCTGTTGTATTGTTGGTTAAGGGCTTGTTAGTAAGCATTTCACTGTAAGGTCTACACCTGTTGTATTGTTGGTTAAGGTCTTGTAAGTAAACATTTCACTGTAAGGTCTACACCTGTTGTATTGTTGGTTAAGGGCTTGTTAGTAAGCATTTCACTGTAAGGTCTACACCTGTTGTATTGTTGGTTAAGGTCTTGTAAGTAAACATTTCACTGTAAGGTCTACACCTGTTGTATTGTTGGTTAAGGACTTGTTAGTAAACATTTCACTGTAAGGTCTACACCTGTTGTATTGTTGGTTAAGGGCTTGTTAGTAAGCATTTCACTGTAAGGTCTACACCTGTTGTATTGTTGGTTAAGGTCTTGTAAGTAAACATTTCACTGTAAGGTCTACACCTGTTGTATTGTTGGTTAAGGTCTTGTAAGTAAACATTTCACTGTAAGGTCTGCACCTGTTGTATTGTTGGTTAAGGGCTTGTAAGTAAACATTTCACTGTAAGGTCTACACCTGTTGTATTGTAGGTTAAGGGCTTGTTAGTAAGCATTTCACTGTAAGGTCTACACCTGTTGTATTGTTGGTTAAGGGCTTGTTAGTAAGCATTTCACTGTAAGGTCTACACCTGTTGTATTGTTGGTTAAGGGCTTGTTAGTAAGCATTTCACTGTAAGGTCTACACCTGTTGTATTGGTGGTTAAGGGCTTGTTAGTAAGCATTTCACTGTAAGGTCTACACCTGTTGTATTGTTGGTTAAGGGCTTGTTAGTAAGCATTTCACTGTAAGGTCTGCACCTGTTGTATTGTTGGTTAAGGGCTTGTAAGTAAACATTTCACTGTAAGGTCTACACCTGTTGTATTGTAGGTTAAGGGCTTGTTAGTAAGCATTTCACTGTAAGGTCTACACCTGTTGTATTGTTGGTTAAGGGCTTGTTAGTAAGCATTTCACTGTAAGGTCTACACCTGTTGTATTGTTGGTTAAGGGCTTGTTAGTAAGCATTTCACTGTAAGGTCTACACCTGTTGTATTGTTGGTTAAGGGCTTGTTAGTAAACATTTCACTGTAAGGTCTGCACCTGTTGTATTGTTGGTTAAGGGCTTGTAAGTAAACATTTCACTGTAAGGTCTACACCTGTTGTATTGTTGGTTAAGGGCTTGTTAGTAAGCATTTCACTGTAAGGTCTACACCTGTTGTATTGTTGGTTAAGGTCTTGTAAGTAAACATTTCACTGTAAGGTCTGTAACTGTTGTATTCGATGCACGTGACAAATAAATGTTGATTTGATTTGACAGAAGGATTATATAGAGGGCATAATCTGGTGTATAACTGTACAGGGTCGTACCAGTTATTCAGAGTTCCTGTATATCCCAGGTGCTGAATAGTCACTATTTACATTCTACTTATGTCTGATCTGTCAAGTCTAATCTAATTATATTCAAGATAAGGGCCATGCTAATTTCCAGGTGGCAGAATGAAGCTGGATTGAGTTCCCTGCTTTCAAGAGGTAATATTTATATTTTCTCTCTTGCAAATGACCTTATTTCCAGTTCCCACAACACACAGGAGGCAGTTAGAAGAAATATATATAATAGGATTCAACTTTGCTTTTAGGAGAATTTAAAGCTTACGGCAAACTTGGAATGCATTCAAGTCTTCATTAGAATAGGCAGCATCCATGGAGCATTCCCTTACGGAAAAAAAATGTCAAGTGTGTAAAATCATGATTATTTTGCACATGTAACGTTTTACTTCAAATGTGGTTTTGGAACAGTTGACGTGGTGATATTTCACATGAAGATGTTTATTATTACTTAGACAGTAATTATTGTTCAACATGTCCTGATTTCACAAACTCAGCATTCAGAGTTTCCTGCTGTGTCTGTCAATGACTGATTTCACCTGTAGTCCTACACCTTCGACTTTAAAGTACATTTCATCTTTGTATTATACACTCAAGAAATACTATTATGTGTATCATAGTGATTCAGGAGTAACATTAAAACATAATAATATGTGCCACCAACATTAGACAACAATACAGAAAACCCTAAAATTAAATTTTAATCAATGATGAGAGAATAGTCAGATTAATTGATAACTAAAATAGCTGTGCAGATGGCAGTCTTTTGCTGAGCGCAGAGATGTATTATATATGTATTAGAGGTAATGAATGTGTAGGGGACTTCTGAGAACAGTACAGACTTTGTGGCACAGCAGAAAGATCAGCGTTATCCAGAGAGTTCAAATCCCAGACAGTTCAAATGCCAGGTTGGGTTATTTTGAAAAGTCAGTACTAAGTGATCATGTCAAATATTGTAATTGACCATTTTTTTGTTTGTTTGTTTTTACACATTTTAGCTGAACAGCGTACCACTTACCTTAAAACCCCCCATACGATTGAATTACTTCCCTTACAAAAAAACTTTTGAAATAAGTGTTTTCACATGTTGAGCTGAAATTTTAATGTGAAAACAAGACATGTGAGGTCAGTTGTTCACATGTGAAACCATATGTTCATGAGTATTCAATATAGAGTTCACACATTTACACAACCTTTTCACATGTAAGGAGAATAACATGTTTCCTTGTCACATGTGAATTGCAGATTCATATGTGGAATTTGCAGTTTCACATGTGAAAAGCTTTTGTCTCATGTGAAAATCAAACTCCCATGTAACTGCATTTTCAAATGTGAAAAACCTTCATGTTAATAAAAAAATAATGTTTATTTGCATGGTATCGCTTGTTGATTTTACATGTTGTCATATGTTATCACATTAACTTCCCATAAGATCACGTGATCACATGTGAAATTCACGTGGGTTTTTCTTTTCAATGCTATGAATGGTGGGGATTCCATGAAATTTAAGAAACGAGGACAGCTTGGCCACTCATGCCACTCGTAGAGTTTTCAAAGCAACATCAAAAGAGTTTACAATTGAAAGTAATTAACCTGCAGTATACTGTCCCATTCAATGCCAAGCTTCACAAGCTTCACAAGTTTCACCAAAGATCTTAAGGTTAGAGATACTGAATGACGACAAAGCAGATTCTTTAACGTTATGTCTACATTTAGGAATGCAATTGTCATCCATTGCGTTTCACCAAAGTCTATTCATGTGTCAGAACACAGCATGTTGGGGAAGAATAGCATTTTGAACAAGGCCATCCCCTTGATATAACTAAAGCCTATTACCGTCCACAGACTAACACAACAGTTTTAATCATTTGAAATGAAATGTCCCTGTATACTGCCAGTGCACAATAGAATATACCAATATATTGTGATATGTGTATTTGAAATTATGCATTGTAAGCTCAATTTGCTAACCAAAAGTTAGTTCAGGGCCTTTAACGATGCTGTAGCTGTGAATATTAGCTGTGATAAATAGTAATTAATCAAATGGAAAATCAAATAATATTATTTGCTAAATTAGGGTTTTGATTTATGCCTTTATACAGTACATCCTTGCTAATTAAAATCATCCAACAGGGAGCATTTGCAAAGCCCTTCCTGCACTTCATTACATGATATTGTAAATGATTAACATCTTATGCAAGATGATAATCTTGATTACAAAGATGGTCCTTCCCTTACAGTCGACTGCACTGACAACAACTTGTTTTCAGCTAACCATAGCTAGCGTAATGACAGAATAAATGTTTATTCTACACAGACAATTAACGATAACAATGCAGCAGTTTTAAGTTGATATGTTATATAAGGGTAAGCCTTTTATATCAAGCCAGGGATCCGACTAGAGCTATTGCCAGAGCACCAACATGCTAGGTGACAACACACCCCCACTGGAAGATGAAAGGTTACAGGCCCACTGTAGCACAGATGGCTTCCCAATGGAAATTCCCCACAGTCGTATCCCTACTGGTATGTGCTGAAAATGTGCTACTGGTCATGGGAAGTTAGCGGACATCTCGGACATTCACTAAAGCCATCACTGACAGCTGACTCTAATAAAGTTCTGTGGGCCACAACGATTCTCCATGGTAACCATTGTTTTCTAACATGCTGTTCTGTCCTGGTCTAAGTGGAAAATAATGGAGTTCCAGCATGCTTCAAGCATAGATACACTTGAATGACATGTCCCACTCCCCTTAAATATGGTAGTGCGTTTCAATTTTACAAAGGATCTTTCAAACAGTCACTTTTGACAGTTTTTGTGTATCATGCCATATCTACTAGTATGACTAGACAGGGAAGCCTTTAAAATATATATATCAATCTTTGATCCTTTTAATAGTTAGAAAACAGTGGTGAAAAAAGTACCCAATTGTCATACTTGAGTAAAAGTATAGATACCTTAACCCTTGTTGTCTTAAGTGTCAAAATGTACCTTTCCTATAGTGACCCCAACATTAGAAAAAGTGAAACATCGCCTTTGTTCATTTTTCCATGAAAGCTGTACATCACCAGCGTACAAAGATTATCTTAGGGTCATTTTTTCCATGACCCCTCCACGACCCCCCTCCACACCCCCTCTACGACCCCCTCCACACCCCCTCTACGACCCCCTCTACGAGCCCCTCCACACCCCCTCCACGACCCCCTCTACGACCCCCTCCACACCCCCTCCACGACCCCCTCTAAAAACTTCTTGAAAGCATTGTTTAGTAATTGGGGAATGCAGTCAGAGTCTATACCAGTGCTGCAGATGACAGTCCCCCCAGTTAGCTCCTGAAGCCATGAGTGCACGTTTCAGTCTGATTTGTTCAGATGTCCAGGAGGAACAAGAGAACAATGATTTAGAAGAGGAGGAGGTGTCTGAAGAAGAAGATGGGGAAAAATACAACAGAGCACGATGCATCATCTTCAGATGAAGAAGAAATCCCCCAAGCTGAAAGAGAACAGCAAAATAACATGGTCATTGTCACCATGACAATCAGGGCAGGAGGGCAGCAGATGGCCACGCCCAGGACATCAACTCAACATTCTACATGTTCATCACACCAGGATGACCCCAGGACCCACAAGACATGCAGTTGGCCACGCCCAGGACATCACAACATCCTACATGTTCATCACACCAGCCATCGAAAAAATCATCCGTAAATATGGAGACAACTGGATGCTTTCTTTGCCATTTCGGGGGATTTTAACCATGCATCTCTCTCTTCCACGCTGCCCACGTTCAAACAGTTCGTGAAGTGCCCAACCAGGAATAATAAAACTCTGGACTTGTTATATGCTAATGTGAAGGATGCATACAACTCCACTGCACTCCCTCCCCTCGGTAGATCGGATCACAACCTTGTCCACCTCACCCCACTCTACAGGCCTATGGACCAACAGCTGCCCTGCAACCACTAGGGCCATAAGGAGATGGTCTCCGGAGGCGAATGAGGCTCTACAGAACTGCTTTGAAACAACAGACTGGGATGTGCTCTGTGAGGCTCATGGGGAGGACATCGATGGTTTTACTGACTGCATAACGGACTATGTCAATTTTGTGTAGACAACACTGTACCCACCAGGAAGGTACACTGTTTTCCAAATAATAAACCCTGGGTCACCAGCGACCTGAAGGCCCTGCTGAATGAGAAGAAAAGGGCCTTCAAGGAGGGGGACAAGGACAAATGGAAATTCGTCCAGAGGGAGCTGAAGTTGCGGATTGCTGAGGGGAAGAGAGGGTATAAGGAGAAGATGGACGACAAGCTGAGGCAGAGCCAGGTGAGAGAGGTGTGGAAGGGTATAAGAAATATCACTGGCTTCAAAAAGTCAAACAGTGGGCAGACGGAGGGTACCCAGGACAGAGCCAATGAGCTGAACCAATTTTTTAACAGGTTCGATACAGGCCCTGTCCACCTCCCCTCCAGCTCCGCAGGACACACACCCTCACGGCTGTCCCACCCCCACTCTGCTCACAGCACCTCTGTTGAGACAATCAGCGACCCCGACTCCACCCCTGCTCCCTCTGGACTAATCCTCAACACTCCCCTTCCCCCCACCTCCCCACCTGGGATGGCCTTCACCACCAACAAAGTGAAGAGAGAGCTGGAGAGACTACATCAGTGGAAAGCGGCGGGCCCTGATGGCATCAGCCCAAGGGTGCTTAAGGTCTGTGCTGACCAACTGTGTGGAATACTCCAGCGACCCTTCAACCTTAGCCTGAGCCTAGAAAGAGTCCCTGTGCTGTGGAAAACATCCTGTCTCGTCCCAGTGCCCAAGAAGGCGCACCCCACTGTCCTGATTGACTTCAGGCCTGTAGCGCTAACATCCCACATCATGAAGACCCTGGAAAGGTTAGTCCTCGCTCACCTCTGACCCCTGGTGTTTACATCACTGGACCCCCTGCAGTTCGCATATCAGCGCAACATCGGGGTGATGATGCAATCATCTACCTTCTGCAGAGGGCCTACTCTCACCTGGACAACGCAGGTTGCACTTTGAGGGTTATGTTTTTTGACTTCTCAAGTGCCTTCAACACCCTTCAGCCCCTGCTACTGGGTGAGAAGATGAGGAGGATGAAAGTGGAAGCACCCTTAGTCTCCTGGGTCACAGACTACCTGAACGGTAGGCCAAAATTTGTTTGACTACAGAGCTGTGTGTCAGAACGGGCAGTGAGCAACACAGGGGCCCCCCAGGGAACGGTCCTGTCCCCCTTCCTGTTCACCCTCTACTCCTCGGACTTCAGATATAACTCTGAAACATGCCACCTACAGAAGTTCTCGGATGACTCTGCAATTTCTGGGTGCATCAGGGGTGGGCAGGAGGAGTACAGGAGTGCAATCAATGACTTTGTGTTGTGGTGTGAGCAGAACCACCTTCAGCTCAACATCAGCAAAACAAAGGAGATGATGGTGGACTTCAGGAGAACCAAGGCCCAACTGACTGCAGTCCCTATACAGGGGATGGATGTGGAAATGGTTGGGTCATACAAGTTCCTGGGAGTCCATACAGACAACAGGCTGGAATGGGCTGGTAACACCGGGGCCGACTCTACTTTCTGAGGAGGCTCAGGTCCTTCAACGTGTGCAGTAAACTACTCCATACCTTCTACCAGTCTGTGGTGGCCAGTGCCATCTTTTTTGCAGTGGTTTGCTGGGGTGCCAACATAAAAGCTGGTGATGCTTCTCGTGTAAATAAGCTGATTAGGAGGGCTAGTTCTGTTCTGGGGATTAGCCTTGACACTCTAGAGAAGGTGGTGGCGAGACGGATCCTGGCCAAACTGGACAACGTCACCCACCCTCTGCATGCCATGGTTATGATGCAGAGGAGCACCTTCAGTCACAGACTGATCCCACCTTGGTTTGCCAGAGAGCGCTAAAGGAGGTCCTTCCTGCCGGCAGCTATTAGACTATTTAATGCCTCACCCGGGTGCCATGCCGTCGTCAACATAGCCCTGGAACTGTTGGGGTGTTAGGACCTAGTTTAACAATTATGCATCTATCCGTGAGTAACTCTGGTCTGTAGTCACTTATTTATTTGTTCAGGTCTGTATAAACATATTCATGTACAGTACAGTTGTTATATCATATCACGTGCAATATTGTAAGTAATTCTTGGACTTAACTTATGTAGTCATTCACTCAGGACTGCATATTAGTATCCTGTCAGTTGTATATTTTTTCATTGCTTTTAGTATATCGAATGTGCAATACGTGCATTTATCTGTAATTATCTGTAACCCTGCGCACTAAGGACTGTATTTTAAGGGAATTACTATTATTACCCCAAATTATATCATACACACATTTAGCTATACAAGTATCTCTTCCTGTCATTTACCTGTATAGTTAATGTAACCATGCAAATATTCACTTACCTGTAAATTGAACTTTATATTTACCTGTACAGTTAATTTAACCATGCAAAAATTTTCACATACCTGTTCATTTAACCAGTCTGTATATTAAGTAAACTATTATTACCCTCACTCATATCATACACACTTTTAGCTATTTAAGTGTTTCTTTACCTACCTACCTACCTACCTACCTACCTACCTACCTACCTACCTACCTACCTACCTACCTACCTACCTACCTACCTACCTACCTACCTACCTACCTACCTACCTACCTACCTACCTACCTACCTATCTATCTGTCTATCTATCTATCTAGAACCCACGACTTGGGAGGATAGGATTATGGATGCCCTCTGGACAGGCGCCTCTCCCGAATCGTAGATACGGGACAGGGCATCGGCCTTGGTGTTCTTAGAACCTGGGCGATAGGTCAGCGTGAGGTCGAACCTGGTGAAGAAGAGGGCCCACCTTGCTTGACGCGGATTCAGTCTCCTTGCTGTCCGTATGTCCTCCAGGTTCCGATGGTCGGTGTCTCCACTACTCCAATGCCAACTTCACCGTCAAGAGCTCCAAATCGCCGATGTCGTAATTCCTCTCTACAGTTGACAGTTTCTTGGAGATGAAAGCACAAGGATAAAATTTCAATATCAATTTCAATATCAGCCCTCTGGTGGAGCTGGCACTTCTCTGCCTTGATGAACAGGTGGTTAGCCAAGAGCCATTCCAGGACTGCTCGAACGTGGGTGATGTGATCTTCCAGGTTGGTCGAGAAGATCAGGATCTCATTGATGTACACAATCACCTGACGTCCGAGCATGTGCCTGAACACCTCGTTGACGAATGCCTGGAACACTGATGGAGCATTGGCTAAGCCAAAGGGCATAATCAAGTAATCGTAGTGACCAGACATCATGCTGAACGCCGTCTTCCACTCATTCCCCTCCTTGATGTGAATGAGATTGTAAGCACTCCGCAGGTCCAGTTTGGTGAATAACCGGGCCCCGCGGAGCTTCTCAATGGCTGATGGCACCAACAGGAGAGGGTACCGATACTTCGTGGTGATGTCAGTGAGTCCATGGTAATCGATAAAAGGGCGTAATACTCCCTCCTTCTTGGCCACAAAGAAGTAACCATCCGACGCAGGGGACGTGGACGGGTGGATGAAAACCTGTTGGAGTGCCTTTAGAATGTAGTCCTCCATGGCCTGGGTCTCAGTCACCGACAGAGGGTAGATGCGTCTGCGCGGAGGTGTAGCACCGGAAAACAGGTTAATGGCACAGTAACCAGGGGCGATGAGGACGGAGACAGGTAGCGCGGGTCTTGGAGAATACTTCCCTTAGATCCTGGTATTCCCCTGGGATGTTGGTCTGGAGGGCAACCACGGGACTCTCAACTAACGTGGAACCACAGGGAAAGGGGAAGCAGGTCTTCCAGCATTCAGGTGACCAGTCGGTGATTCTCATCCTCGACCATGAGATGGTAGGGTTATGGCACTGAAGCCAAGGTAGGCCGAGGATGATCTTGTGAACTGGTGTACTGGTGATGAAGAAGGGGATATTTTCCTGGTGATTGGGCTCCCCAGTGAGGGTGAGTGTTTGAGTGATGTGTGTGATGGTTCCGGAATCTAGAGGCCGACAGTCGAGACCTTGAAACGGAAAAGAGTAGGTAGTAATATTGAGAGAGGAGGCAAGGGTCTGAAACCATGTAATTCCCCACGGCGTCAGCATCCACTGAAGGGGACAGTCAGCCAGAGTGATGGATACTAAAACGAGTCTAGCAGGAAGAGCAGTAGATGGAATAACCACTCCTGGTCCAGGGGATGGAACATCCCGGATTCTGAAGTAACGGACAGCGCTGGAGCTTGTGCCCTCCCTGGCCACAGTACAGACAGAGCCCCAGCTGTATCCGTTCGCGGTAAGGTGCGTGACCCCTACCTCCATGGGTTCGGTTCTTATCCCGAACATTCGCCGAAGGAGGGAGAGAAACGATGAGAATGCCGACGCTCCCGGAGAAGGTTATCCAGACCGATGGCCATGGCAATGAGAGCGTCCAGGGTGAGATTGTCATCTCGACAGACCTCTTCTAAATAGCGTGCAGAGCGCTGGCTCATTCCATCCACTGGAAACTTCTACTGTCCGGAAGGTGAGCGCATACTCAGCAGCTGTCTGACTCCTCAGCTGAAGTTGAAGCAGACGCTCACCTCCCTCTCTGCCCTTCGCGGGATGATTGAAAATACATTTAAACAGAGTCAAGCTCCTCCTTTCCTCTCTCCCAGACTGCCGTAGCCCATTCCAACGCCCGTCCAGTCAGCAGAGAAATAACCATGGCAACCTTAGACCTCTCGGTGGTGGGAGCTCCCATCTGATGCAACCTTAGACCTCTCGGTGATGGGGGCTCCCATCTGATGAAATCTTAGACCTCTCGGTGATGGGGGCTCCCATCTGATGAAATCTTAGACCTCTCGGTGGTGGGGGCTCCCATCTGATGCAACCTTAGACCTCTCAGTGGTGGGAGCTCCCATCTGATGCAACCTTAGACCTCTCGGTGGTGGGAGATCCCATCTGATGCAACCTTAGACCTCTCGGTAGTGGGAGCTCCCATCTGATGCAACCTTAGCCCTCTCGGTGGTGGGAGCTCCCATCTGATGCAACCTTAGACCTCTCGGTAGTGGGAGCTCCCATCTGATGCAACCTTAGCCCTCTCGGTGGTGGGAGTTCCCATCTGATGCAACCTTAGACCTCTCGGTGGTGGAGCTCCCATCTGATGTGTAAAATAGAGGGATCGCTGAAGGAGGAAGCCACAGCATTTGGATGGCGTCCCGTCATAGTTCTCCGGGAGGGATAGACGGGCATTACTGACCTGAGCGGGCTGCTGAATGGGCTGTTGTGCTGACTCGTTGCGTAGACCGGCAATGTCTCTCGGGTGTATTCGAGATGCCGTGGCCTGCGGAGAACCTCTTCCATGGTACTTTACACCACTGTTAATAAAGACTGTTTGGTCACTGGGTACTATTTGACAATCACTATGACATCCAATATAAAAATAAAAAGGTTACTTGAAGTGGAATGCTTTTCAAATCCTTCTGTAATTTACATTTAATAATTTTCCTGTAAAATATAGATGTACTCAGATGTTTGTATCAGTAAAGTACCTAAAGTACATTATCTTGGTTGGTGGTCATTATCTTGGTTGGTGGTCTTAGCTGCTTCACACAGCGAATAACATACTGTATGTATGTGTCCATCTCTCTTCAGAGATACTTCCCTATGGGGGCCCTCTAATGGATGGAATAATTCAATATTGTCTTGAAGAAAAAACTATTTAATTCATGGAGTTTGGAATGAAGAAAACTAATAAGCAGTCTGTAGATAAGCCACTCTGTTATGGTGAATGTGACCTCACCTGAACTTTATTCAGTCTCATATGTTTGTTGTTATCCATGCTTGTTATTGTTTTACTTATTTAATCATCATACACTATGCGTCCCAAATAGCACAGTTTTCCCTATATAGTGCACTATGGGCCCTGCTCAAATGTAGTACATTATATAGGGAACAGGGTGCCACCTGGGACTCATCTCCAAGACGTAGAAGATGCCAAATAATAACTAAGACCCCTTCGCTTTTTCCACGTTCTGTTACGTTACAGCTTTATTCTAAAATGGATTTTTAAAAATCCTCTTCAATCTACACGCAATACCCCATAATGACAAAACAAAAACAGGTTTGTAGAATTTTTGCAAATGTATTACAAATAATAAACAGAAATACCTTGTTTACATAAGTATTCAGACCTTTGAGACTCGAATTTGAGCTCCGGTGCATCCTGTTTCCATTGATCATACTTGAGATGTTTCTACAACTTGATTGGAGTCCACCTGTGGTAAATTTAATTGAGTAGACATGATTTGGAAAGGCACACACCTGTCTATATAAGGTCCCACAGTTGACAATGCATGTCAGAGCAAAGATGTCCATGCCATGTAATGTTTAGCATTGTTAAAATATTTTGTTGTCGTAATATTATTCAGTATTTTAACTCATTGCAAAACTATTGATCTTTTTAAAAGATGTTTCATATTTGTGCCAGAAGGATTGGGCTGGAGAGTGGATGGTATGTCACTAAAATACAGTATGTATGTATCATGAGTTGTTGTGACATGACAACAATGAAGGAATGGAATATAACTATGAACTATAACTGGAATACTGTATTTGAGTGCACAAACACATTAGTTATGTTCTTTACCATACTTGGCAGGGAGTATTCACAAGTACCTTTAATTAGATTCCCACCAATTTCACTTTGACATCAGATAAGTGTAAACAAGCCTTATTAGCATCAGTCTATTTACTCTGCTGCCATTACTCTGTAATTAGTGCACACAGAAGAAGAAATGCTTCTCAGATCTCATCTTACATCAAAAGGAAATCTCTCTCTCTCTCAATTAGAATTCTAGAATCCTGTGTGATGTGTTTACCTTCTCCGATTAACTCTCCCCATCACCACACATGTTTTGGAACTGCATTAAAGTGCAGTAACTGTAGTCGACTGTGCTATGTTGAACACAGTAGTCGCAGAATAACTGCAGTGTACTGCAGCTGAACTGCAGTTATACTGCACTGTAACTGCAGAATGTACTGTATATTTAAAAACAAACAGTGTTATTTTGGACGCAGTATTTGAAGCATACTGCAGTTAGACTGCATTGAATCTTTTTTTAACTATATGTGTGGTTGTTATAGTTTCAACAGGGTCATTATGATATTAGCCATTATGGCTAGTGTTAGTTTGCTTACTGTAGAGTATCTTTGGGTTTTAGAAAAGGGTTGCATAAGACCTATGTATAATTTCATTATTAGTTATTATGTGTTAGGCCGTCTAATCTTTGTCTGTGCAAATCAACCCGTGGTGAAGTGCGCTTAAGCCCCATATTCTGTATATCAGCAACCGTGTCATACATGAAGACATGTAGTGTTGCAAAACATGTACAGCGGGTGAAATAAGTATTGAACACCACCATTTTTCTCAGTAAATATATTTCCAAAGGTGCTATTGACAAACCAAAACAAATAAGTTCAGAAATTAAGTTATGTGTAATAATGTGAAATGACACAGGGAAAAAGTATTGAACACATGAAGAAAGGGAGGTGCAAAAAGGCATGGAAAGCCAAGACAACAGCTGAAAACTATCAGTAATTAAAAAGCAATCCAGCCCCCTGTCAGTGCAAATTAATATCAGCTGGTTCAGTCCCAACTGATGGCCTACAAAAAGGTCTCATTGCCAAGGTGTCACACAAGACACATCTCATGATGGTTAAAAGCAAAGAGCTGTCTCAAGACCTTCGCAACCTAATTGTTGCAAAACATAATGATGGCATTGGTTATAGGCGCATTTCTAAGCTTCTGAATGTCCCAGTGAGCACTGTTGGGGCCATAATACTGAAGTGGAAAGACAATCATTTCACCATAAATTTGCCTCGACCAGGTAAGATTTCTGACAGAGGAGTGAAAAGAATAATCAGAAGAGTTGTCCAAGAGCCAAGGACCACTTGTGGAGAGCTTCAAAAATACCTGCAATTAGCAGGTACTGTTGTCTCAAAGAAAACAGTAAGTAATGCACTCCACCGACATGGCCTGTATGCACGCTCACCACGCAAGACTCCATTGCTGAAAAAAAAGCATGTTGAAGCTCGTTTAAAGTTTGCTGCACAACATTTGGAAAAGCCAGTGAAATACTGGGAGAATATAGTGTGGTCAGATGAGAGCAAAATTGAACTGTTTGGATGTCATAATACACACCATGTTTGGAGGAGAAATGGCACTGCACATCACCCTAAAAACACCATACCAACAGTGAAGTTTGGAGGACTAGTTTCTCCATACAGGAGGCGTCTTGAAGCTGTCAGTAAGTGTGTTCAATACTTTTTCCCTGTGTCATTTCACATTATTACACATAACTTAATTTATGAACGTATTTGTTTTGGTTTCTTTGTATGTATGGATTACTTGGGTTGTTACCAACATCTGGTGACAATGTAATGTCAATAGCACCTTTGGAAATATATTTACTGAGAAAAATGATGACGTGTTAAATACTTATTTCACCCTCTGTATATTTCTTATTTGGGTGACACTTTACAGTAAGATACCCTTTATCAAAGGTACCTAAATGTAAAGTGTTACTCTATTTGTGACGTAAATGAGAAAAGCACATCCATCTTCAGAGAATGATGAGAGTCATGGGGCTAGAAAACCAGTCAATTGTCTTAATAAAGTGTAATCAGGATTAAGTGGAAGAATCTCTTAGGTGTGTATGTATTTGGTTGCTGTCAGCCTTGTAGTAGTAGGTTAGCCTGCCCATGGCTACTTGAAACACAGGAGAAATGGGCTTTTGAGTGATGTAACCTACATCATGTTGACTGGAACCCCTGTGCAACTCTTTATATCGCAGACAACAAGGAACATACAGGTAACTGCCAAAATAAAGTAAACACCAACGTAAAGTGTCTCAATAGGGCATTGGGCCACCACGATCCCCAGAACAGCTTTAATCTGCCTTGGCAGAGATTTTACACGTTTTTGGAACTCTATCGGAGGTATGCAACACCATTATTCCATAAGAAATTCCATAATTTGGTGTTTTATTGATGATGGTGGAAAACACTGTCTCAGGCTCCAGTAGTGAGATCTGACACTTTAAACCCCCTATGCTCCTTTAATTAACTCAGGAGCCACACCTGTGTGGAAGCAACTGCCTTCAATTTACTTTGTTTCCCTCATTTACTCAAGTGTTTAATTTATTTTGTCAGTTACCTGGGAAGACTCAAACCTCCCAAAATATGCAGCTCAGAGCAACACAATAATAGAAAAATATATAAATGAATATTCCACACACTCTTAGAAAAAAAGGTGCAAAGTAGAACTGTATTGTGTTCTTCGGTTTTTACCCATAGGGGAACCCTTTTTGGTGCTCTATGTAGGGTCCTGTATACAGTGCCTTCGGAAAGTATAACCACCCGTTGTAAATTCAATATACACCTGTCTATATAAGGTCCCACAGTTGACAGTGCATGTCAGAGCAAAAACCAAGCCATGAGATCAAAGGAATTGTCCGTGGATCGCCAAGACAGGATTGTGTCGAGGCACAGATCTGGGGAAGGGTACCAAAACATTTCTGCAGCATTGAATGTCCCCAAGAAAACAGTGGCCTCCATCATTCTTAAATGGAAGAATTTTGGAACCACCAAGACGCTTCCTAGAGCTGGCACCCTGCCAAACTGAAGGGCCTTGGTCAGGAAGGTAAGCACAACCCTCTCTGCAGCACTCCACCAATCAGGCCTTTATGGTAGAGTGGCCAGACGGAAGCCACTCCTCAGTAAAAGGCACATGACAGCCACTTGGAATTTGTCACCTAAAGACTCTCAGACCATGAGAAACAAGATTCTCTGGTCTGATGAAATCAAGATTGAACTCTTTGGCCTGAATGCCAAGCGCCACGTCTGCAGGAAACCTGGCACCATGGCATGGTTGTGGCAGAAACATGCTGTGGGGATGTTTTTCAACGGCAGGTACTGGGAGACTAGTCCGGATCGAGGCAAAGATGAACGGAGCAAAGTACACAGAGATCCTTGATGAAAACCTGCTCCAGAGCGTTCAGGACCTCAGACTGGGGCGAAGGTTCACCTTCCGACAAAACAACGACCCTAAGCACACAGCCAAGACAACGCAATAGTGTCTTCGGAACAAGTCTCTGAATGTCCTTGAGTGGCCCAGCCAGAGCCCGGACTTAAATCTGATCAAACATCTCTGGAGAGACCTGAAAATAGCTGTGCAGTAACGCTCCCCATCCAACCTGACAGAGCTTGAGAGGATCTGCAGAGAACAATGTGAGAAACTTCCCAAGTACAGGTGAGCCAAGCTGGTAGCGTCATACCCAAGAAGACTCAACAGTGCTTCAACAAAGTACTAAGTAAAGGGTCTGAATACTTTTTTATTTTTATTAAATTAGCAAACATTTCTAAAAGCCTGTTTCTGCTTTGTCATTATGAGGTGTTGTGTTTAGATTGATGAGGTAAAAAAAAAAACTATTTAATACATTTTTCAATAAGGCTGTAACCTAACAATATGTGGAAAAAGTCAAGGGGTCTGAATACTTTCTGAAGGCACTGTATGGTTCTACCTAGAACCCTCTATGAAGGGTTCTAATAAGAACCATTTTAACATCTAAAGGTTAATTCCTAGAACCCTCTTTGAATGGTTCCACCAGCCTTATTAACCTTTAACCCTTTGATGAGTACGATCATTGTTCCTGCAGCTACCTTTGCAAACACGTGATTGGAACAGTATCAACAGAACATATGCTGCAACAAATGAGTCTAAAAAGCATTGTTGTCTGAAAAGCATCTAAACAATGTACTGATGGGAAATAAAGGTCTTCACAACTTTATTCCTCAATTGCACCTCTTTTTATAAAAGATAAATGCGAACTTCATCAGCCAAGCATCACACGGAACACATCCACAGCCGAACTCATTCCATAAACCAGTCTAAATAACAGGTTGCTCTGACAACAAAACAAAACAGGAGTTAGCGACCTAACAGCTAACTTGTTTACAATGTACCACATCTCTGCTGAGCACAAGGGGGGGTTTATTAAGTCCATGGGGGGTAAAAATAGAGGAAGGTACCGTGGGGGGATATGGTGTAGGAAATATTTATCAATAAATGGGGGTCAAACACAAGAGAAGTTTAGAAGCTAAATAAAAAATAAACCCCCTGGAAAGGAGGGGGGTCTGAGCTGGGACTGGGAAAAATTATTTTGAACGGTCATCCACCTCGAAATTCCAACTTGGGAATTCAGGCCTCTTTCTAGACGTCATGATTTGACCTCGTATTTTTCTGAGTTCCCAGTTGTCTTGAAAGGACCATAACTATCCCTTCACCTCGTTATTGTTATACCATCTTTGGTCTGACAGACGCTTGCGTGACAACCAGAACGCATTGTAGGATGTCAACAAACATGACGCCACACATACAGTGGCAAGAAAAAGTATGTGAACCCTTTGGAATTACCTGGATTTCTGAATAAATTGGTCATAAAATTTGATCTAATCTTCATCTAAGTCACAACAATAGACAAACACAGTCTGCTTAAACTAATAACACACAAACAATTATACGTTTTCATGTCTTTTATGAACACACAGTGTAAACATTCACGGTGCAGGGTGGAAAAAGTATGTGAACCCTGGTTGACCCTCCTTTGGCAGCAATAACCTCAACCAAATGTTTTCTGTAGTTGCGGATCAGACCTGCACAACGGTCAGGAGGAATTTTGGACCATTCCTCTTAACAAAACTGTTTCAGTTCAGTTTTTCAGTTCAGCAATATTCTTGGGATGTCTGGTGTGAACCGCTCTCTTGAGGTCATGCAGCAGCATCTCAATCGGGTTGAGGTCAGGACTCTGACTGGGCCGCTCCAGAACAGGTATTCTGTCCACAAAATATTTTTCCAGTAGCGCTGTGGAAGATCCAGGTGCTCTTTTACAAACTTCAGACAATGAACACCATTCTTGTTTAGTGTTTTACGTATCGCAGACTCGTCAGATTTCTGCAAGTCTTGACACTCTAGGATTCTTCTTAACCTCATTGAGCATTCTGCTCTGTGCTCTTGCAGTAATCTTTGCAGGACGGCCACTCCTAGGGAGAGTAGCAACAGTGCTGAACTTTCTCCATTTATAGACATTTTGTCTTTTATTTATTTAACCTTTATTTAACTAGGCAAGTCAGTTAAGAACAAATTCTTATTTACAATGACAGCCTACCTACAGAGTCAGCCATAGCAAACTCTAATTTAGTGAGTGTTTTTGATAGGGCAGGGCAGCTCTAACCAACATCTCCAGTCTCATCTCATTGATTCCAGGTTAGCTGACTCCTGACTCCAATTAGCTTTTGGAGAAGTTCACATACTTTTTCCAACCTACACTGTGAATGTTTAAATTATGTATTCAATACAGACAAGAAAAATACAATCATTTGTGTGTTATTAGTTTAAGCAGACTGTGCTTGTCTATTGTTGTGACTTAGATGAAGATCAGATCAAATGTTATGACCAATTTATGCATAAATCCAGGTAAAGGGTTCACATACTTTATCTTGCCACTGTAGCTGGCAAATCTCTTAGCATTAGCTCATCATAATTAGTACAACCTTCAAAAAAGTAGTTTACACACATTATACAATCTATGCAATAATCAGATTGCAGGATTTGTCACCAGTACTTGAAAACAGTAAATACATACATACATACATACATACATACATACATACATACATACATACATACATACATACATACATACATACATACATACATACATACGGTATGCTACAGTAGAAACAACAACACGATATGCAGAAAATAAGGCACTTATTTGATAGGAACGTACACATGTCCAAACGTATTATTTGTACAGAAAATAACAATAAAGGCAATGCGAGAGCCAATCAGAAAGTGTGTCAGGGGGAAAAAGTTAGTGCAAAGTCTGTTCTGACTAGAAATGCGCAAATGTATTCATACGTCTAGGGAACCACTGGGGAAGTGCTTGGTCTCTAGAGGAGAGAAGTTTGTCCGGCTCAGTAAAGCCTCAAATATAAACTGTCCGAAACAGTGAAATTAGCTACTTCTTATGTGAATTAATCAGGAGGAGGACAAACACCTCAATTCAAACTGTTGTTAGAAAATAAAACTGGTTATAAAAAAGTTGAAACATCACCTGTAGATAATTAGCAGGCATCGGTGCCCTGTTGCGTAACAATCACATTTTTAAACTGAGTGCATTCTGACATAATGCACATAAAAAAAACTATATTTAGAACTCACACGTGAAAATTTAAAAATGAAATTCTACATGACAATATATTATTAAGAGATTGGTTTAGTTAAAAAAATAATGTTATAATGTGCACAGTAAGAATGGCAGATTCTCATGTATAGGTCATATTTATAAAACCCCTTTTCAAATTTGATCATCAGCATATAACAGGCTGTTTGGATCTCTGAAGACCACACCTTTCTCAGAGGCATTATGCCTCCACATGAACACTCAGAATATATGCTGCATCCCAAATTCCCTATGTAGTGCACTATTTTGGTCAAAAGTAGAGTTTTTTTTATAGGGTGCCGTTTGGGAGTCATCCATACACAAAAGTACCCTGTGGATCGAGAAAATTTACTTAAACTAGTAACTTACTAAGAAGTTGTTCTTCTAACTGCACACCGTACACCTTTGATGTCATTACGTACACTGTAAAGGGTTTACTGTGAATTTAACAGTGGCTTACAGGCAGCTTGGTGGCATGTAACATTTGTATTTCATATTACAGTACACCTACTGTAATATGAAATACATGATCAAAGTAAGCACTGTGTAATGACACACAGTAAAAGACTGTGAAAACTAACTGTATTATACTGTAAAAAAAAGTCAGTGCTACCATAATTGGAATGAATGAATTACATTTATTGAGTGGAGGGGTTTGTATTTCACAGTATTTTAATGTAATTGAGCAGGCTAGCTGCTTGGTAAAGTGTTTACACATTACAGCAAATTACTTACATCACTTGTACTTTTAGAAGCCTTAACATAGGCTTTAAACTGGCAACGACTGCAGGGTAAAAATGTTGATGTGTTAATTACAGGTCTGATAGACTGTTATTAAACACCTCTGTCATTCTAGACCCGGCCGGAAGCTGTGCAGCAATGACGCTGTCTAACTCTCACTTCATTCTAGACCCGGCCGGAAGCTGTGCAGCAATGACGCTGTCTAACTCTCACTTCATTCTAGACCCGGCCGGAAGCTGTGCAGCAATGATGCTGTCTAACTCTCACTTCATTCTAGACCCGGCCGGAAGCTGTGCAGCAATGACGCTGTCTAACTCTCACTTCATTCTAGACCCGGCCGGAAGCTGTGCAGCAATGACGCTGTCTAACTCTCACTTCATTCTAGACCCGGCCGGAAGCTGTGCAGCAATGATGCTGTCTAACTCTCACTTCATTCTAGACCCGGCCGGAAGCTGTGCAGCAATGACGCTGTCTAACTCTCACTTCATTCTAGACCCGGCCGGAAGCTGTGCAGCAATGACGCTGTCTAACTCTCACTTCATTCTAGACCCGGGCCAGAAGCTGTGCAGCAATGATGCTGTCTAACTCTCACTTCATTCTAGACCCGGCCGGAAGCTGTGCAGCAATGATGCTGTCTAACTCTCACTTCATTCTAGACCCGGCCGGAAGCTGTGCAGCAATGACGCTGTCTAACTCTCACTTCATTCTAGACCCGGCCGGAAGCTGTGCAGCAATGACGCTGTCTAACTCTCACTTCATTCTAGACCCGGCCGGAAGCTGTGCAGCAATGACGCTGTCTAACTCTCACTTGCTGCAAAGCAGTAAACTAGTCCTCAATACAAACATGTTCATACTTCATACTGTATCTCAGCAATACTCTGCAGAGTGAAATGAATATATTTATTGAATAAGAAAACATGATTCAATTTCTTCCTAAGAACGACCAAGGGTTGTGAGTAGGCTCTTAGAGGGGATAGAATGACTGCCACCTTGGACCACCTGTTATAATATCAATATAGGAAACTGTATGTTTTCCTTGAACAAAATGATTGTATTGAGAATAAAGACCCCTCTCTCCTGCATGTACCATAAATACAATCATATTTCCATCCGGGAAAGAAAAATTAAGCAACAAAATGCCTCATACACATATTGCAAAGCCTATGGTTCATGGGATTGAAACATGACACATTTGTACATATAATTACATCAAACCAATGAATATAACCACAGATAAAGGAAATAAAGACCATTTTTATTGAGAACACAATACTTTTTCTTGGTCTCTATAACCATGAAAAAGCACTCAGAGAACTGTGGCTTAGCTATCACCTGTCCATGCATCTTATAGATTTCATGCACTTGTTTGAAGTCTGAGTCACAATGTGAAAGCTGTGACATGCCATCCTTGGAAGTAAATTGGTAGTTGCTCGGCATTGGCATATCACGGAACATGTCAATTATCACTGCCAAGCGTTTAAACCTCCAGGTGTATTTTAATGAAAAGATCCAAGTCACCTTATATAGTTTCTCATTGGAGGATGCAATAGTTGCACAGGGAAATATGTATACAAAAACTATTAGCATGATGCACATTTAATTTCATTCATGGTCAGAGACGTAAAATCTTGAGTAGCCAACGTTAAAGCAAACCATGCTTAAGGTTCTGTAAGAGCCCAGGAGATCTGTGCCGGATACCTTATCCAGGTATTATACACCTAAAGGTTCTGTAAGAGCCCAGGAGATCTGTGCCGGATACCTTATCCAGGTATTATACACCTAAAGGCTCTGTGGATTAACCAAGTGTGATTTCCCTTCAAGTTAGTATGAAAGCCAGTAAAGAGTGGGATATCCCACATGCACTGTAAACCCCAAGGCATTTTTAGCTGAACTCAAAGTCAATGAAAAGTAATTGTTGCTTAAAAATGCCATATTGTACTGATTCAAAACGAAATGAGAAGTCACATCAAAATCAACAAATTAACTTTTATTCCAGCATGCTTTACTTCAGGATGCTTTTAAAAAATTGTTTTTAATATCTGTGTTTTTGCATGTACATTTAGTGATTGATTGATTAATATTCTGCTACACAAAGATAAACAACTTACATTTTTCTAAAGTAATCCAATAACTTACTTAGATTTTTTGCACCCAGTTTAAATGGTTTACATATTCTCCACACGCTATGCCTAACCCTGGCAGCCATTATGAACGCAGTTTGTGAGTTAATAAAAAAGTTAACTGTTGGATATCTTAACTCTGGCTGGATTCCAATAGGAATGACACATCACTTTGCAAGCCGTCATAATGTGATTTGCAGGTAGGGTTGTACATTTCCCAGGTTTACCAGAAATCCTGGTTGGAATATTCGTGGAAATCCTTCAACAAGGAATTGTGCAGCCCTACTTGCAAGCATGATGTGGCATGTGAATCATGAGTTCAAGGCCACAGTAGTAGGGTAAAGCAAGGCCTCAAAATAATGCCTTATGAGATATGTGTCATCATAGAATTTAACATTTATAACATTCACCTAATAACTCACTTGGCCACAGGACAGAAAACTAAGAGAATTCAACAATCATGTTTCTGTCACTAACAAATACAGTCATGGGTGGTAACTCTACAATTCACTCCAAAAGGGAAGGCACACTGGGAAATTATTTTGGAGGTGTGGCTTAGAGGGGATGTTAATCAAAATGTTCAAGCGGATACAACTCAAATCTGGACCCCCTGCAGGGTCACAGTGACTCTATCGATTTGAGTAATGATTACAAAATCACTTTAAGTAGCTGTACTCAATATATAATAATGCAACGGGTTTCGTCAAACGTTTTGATCAACGGCAGCTCATTGGTGTTTACAGTGCATGGACTTGGAAGCAGCCCTGGGGAGAGGCCAATGAACTGACAGATATGGGGCAATGATATAGTCCATTGTGGGCCTTTGTAAGGGCATTCAGCATAGTGTCAGACTACTCCTCAAGACAAAAACAGCTTTATTTATCGTTCTTAGACATTACTGACACACTTTATACACCCTCCCACTGTCCATCATGTTCTATGTGAAAAAGCATTTTGACCTTGAAACAAGCAACAGATGATCATATAGTGATATAATCTATGGAAAATGTCGCTATCCTTTTTGAATCCATTTTTTTGAGGGGGTTGGCTTGATGAAACCCCTACATTCCATTAATTCGGCTGCATGTTTTAGATTAATGTGTCATAGACACGTGGTGACCCCTGACCTCTGAACTCCAGGAGCAGGAAGCAGGATTATTTGTGTTCTGCCTCACAGCTGCATGCATTAAAGGGAATTCAAACATTATAATCCTGCCTATATGCGGAACTAATCTATTCACTATGAAGTGCACTATTTTTGACTAGGGTCCATAGGGCTTTGGTCATAAGTAGTGCCCTATATAGGAACAAGGGTGCGATTTGGGACGCAGAATTAGATGTCATTGGAGCGATCTATAGTTCCGAACGTGTTCCAATAAATCAGGAAAACTAATCTGCTCAAAGGAATAAAATACATATACCATACAATTTCCTATTATAAAGGTCTTTAGCTAGCGCAGCCATGAAGAGATTACAACGACATCCTTTACCAATGCAGTGACAGCCAACCCGAACACAGCCTTGATGCTCCTGTAAGGATGTGTCACATAACCAAGACATTATGAAGGTGAAGACATTACATGACCGCTCAACAAAAAGGTCACCCCAACCCGTAGATGTGGGTGTAATTTAAACCACTGGGTTGTGCGGTGAGCAGCGGTTGGGTACGGGTGGTAAGGCTTTGGGGAGGGAGTGGATACGTCATAAATCACGGTCTAGGATTAACGGCAATAAACATTAATCTTCTTAAAACTCTTAAAGCAATATTGCAAAGCCACAGCATGCCCTTAATCATTGTTGGGAGGTAAAAGAAGTCAAGTCTTCAAAATACTTTAATTAAACAAGATATACCGCCTGTCAACGATTCACTGGTATTTATCATACTAGGTTTAAACGTAACACTGAAAAACATTCACATAACGTGTCTGTTTAACAAGGGATTACTTCCTCCGATGAACCGTACAGTAAATGTATCGTAGGAGGTTTGGGGAATGACGGACTTGAAGCTTTACCGAGGCATGAGCAATTACCGTCATCAACGTTAAAGACCATTTTCTGGACAGGGCTTTAAAAGTGTACATGACAATATGTACTATTTAAAATAATCTGTCAGGTTAAACTATTAACCAGTGTAACAGTCTATGGTAAATCCTCTTCATGTTTTGAATACTCCCTTATCATAAAGTATTTTCAATTTCTGAGTAGTCATGTCCCAGTTCACCATGTAGAGTAAACGTTGGGAAGGCCTCTAAGAAGAGCAATTAGCAAGGACCCCAGTTATGTCACTGTGTTCGACACTTCTGGGATGTGAGGGACTGATACTAACTGGAATTGAGTTGAGCTGTTTTCAGATTAATGCAGGCTAAATTCTACAAGAGTCTTTGAGGAAAGACTAAACTCTTCCGGAAGGTGAAGAGAACTATGAGAAACTTTCTTATTTTCTAGTCCATTGATCTATTATATTAATAATATTTCCCAGAAGGCAAATAAAAAGCTAATGTGTGTTGTTGTAAATCATCATTGTTATGAAACATTAATTAATGTTTCTTTATTGTTGACAATAAATCTTACATTTTACAAGAGCATACACAGAAATAAACAATATGCATCTTAGCAAGCACCATTTTCATGCTTTAAATATTCATGGATAGTTTGCTATTTGCATTTAATTATCTTGTTATGAAATAATCTTTCAGAAAATTGCATTTAATTTGGAATGTTCAGGATGATGCTTATCCAGAGATTTTATGAACACCAATACTGTCCTTTTTTCATGGCAGTTGGCAGATTAATTTACTAACTGTTTGTTTCAGAGGATCTCAAGTTTACACTGAGTTTACACAACATTAAAAACGTGAACCTACTTTATCCATGACAGATTGGCCAGGGGAATCCAGGTGAAAGCTATGATCCCTTATTGATGCCACTTGTTAAATCCACTTCAAATCAGTGTAGATGAAGGGGAGGAGACAGGTTAAATCCACTTCAATCAGTGTAGATGAAGGGGAGGAGACAGGTTAAATCCACTTCAATCAGTGTAGATGAAGGGGAGGAGACAGGTTAAATCCACTTCAGTCAGTGTAGATGAAGGGGAGGAGTCAGGTTAAATCCACTTCAGTCAGTGTAGATGAAGGGGAGGAGTCAGGTTAAAGAAGGATCTTTAAGCCTTGAGAGAGTTGAGTTATGGATTGTGTCTGTGTGCCTTTCAGAGGGTGAATAGACAAAAGAGGTCGATCTTTCCTACAGTCCAAATACCACCGTCTTTATTTTTGAACCCATCGAAAATCTGTTTTCTATGTCAAACAGTTTTGTTATATTTCAGTCTTCAGTGATGTATATAAAGTGTATTATTGATATGCAAACTCAAAATTGAATACATGCTCTATATCTGACATGGTACAGGTGTCTTTTATATCTGAGATGGTACAGGTGTCTTCTATTTAAACCCATAACCATGGCGTGACTAATATATATCACATCTACATAAGCATTCAGCCTAAGGCCTTCTTGGGTATGACGCTACAAGCTTGGCACACCTGTATTTGGGGAGTTTCTCCCATTCTTCTCAGCAGATCCTCTCAAGCTCTGTCAGGTTGGATGGGGAATGTTGCTGAGCGGCTATTTTCAGGTCTCTCCAGAGATGTTTGATCAGGTTCAAGTCCGGGCTCTGGCTTGGACACGCAAGGACATTCAGAGACTTGTCCCAAAGCCACTCCTGCATTGTCTTGGCTGTGTGTTTAGGGTTGTTGTCCTGTTGGAAGGTGAACCTTCGGCCCAGTCTGGAGTCCTGAGAGCTCTGGAGCAGGTTTTCATCAAGGATCTCTCTTTCCCTCGATCCTGACTAGTCTCCCAGTCCCTGCCACTGAAAAACATCCCCACAGCATGATGCTGCCACCACCATGCTTCACTGTAGGGTTAGTGCCAGGTTTCCTCCAGACGTGACGCTTAGCATTCAGGCCAAAGAGTTCAATCTTGGTTTCATCAGACCAAAGAATCTTGTTTCTCATGGTCTGAATCATTTATGTGCCTTTTACTGAGGAGTGGCTTCTGTCTGGCCACTCTATCATAAAGGCCTAATTGGTGAAGTGATGCAGAGATGGTTGTCCATCTGGAAGGTTCTCCCATCTCCACAGAGGAACTCCGGAGCTCTGTCAGAGTGAATATCGGGTTCTTGGTCACTTCCCTGACCAAGACCCTTCTCCCACGATTGCTCAGTTTGGCCGGGCGTCCAGCTCTAGGAAGAGTCTTGATGGTTCCAAACTTGAATTGAATTTACCAAAGGTGGACTCTAATCAAGTTGTAGAAACATTTCAAGCATGATCAATGGAAACCAGATGCACCTGCACTAAATTTAGAGTCTCATAGCAAGGGGTCTGAATACTTATGTAAATATATATACATATATATGTATTTAACCTTTATTTAACTAGGAAAGTCAGTTAAGTACATATTATTGTTTACAATGACGGCCTACCCCGGCCAAACCCTCCCATAGCCCGGACGACTCTGGGCCAATTGTGCACTGCCCTATGGGACTCCCGATCACGGCCAGTTGTGATACAGCCCGGGATTGAACCAGGGTCTGTAGTGATGCCTCTAGCACTGAGATGCAGTGTCTTAGACCGGGAGGCCAAAATAAGGTATTTCTGTCATTTATTTTTAATAAATTTACCTAAAATTCTAAAATCCTGTTTTCGCTTTGTCATTAAAAAAAGTAATTAATCAATTTTAGAATAAGGCTGTAACGTAACAAAATGTGAAACAAGTCAAGGGGTCTGAATATTTTCCAAATGCACCGTATATTACAACCTAATTACATGACAAAGACCATGTTAGTCTACACCTGTTGTTTACGAAGCCTGTGACAAATAAAATGTGTGAACAGAGAATGTATTACATTTAGTTTGCATTCAGATGTTTACAGCAACTGGCTCCTCATAAATATATATTTTAATGACCTGAAGTATTACTGAGACAAAAATGGCATTATATTATTTTCCATAGATTTCATGTAAATCCTAATCCAGTGGAAACATTTACAATTTGTTTAGCAGATTAATCAAATTAACATGTTGAATGATCGTGGAATAGACTCTAGACTTTGGTTGATGATGAAGTGCACATTTTCTAAGTCTTGGAGTGAATTAATACAAAGCAACATAAATATTCACATGTTCTATTACTCTTGAGTGAGAACCATTTTTAATGTAGTTGAGTAAACTACTTTTCTCACATTTGTGTCTTTCGTCTTAAATTTGCTTTGTGGGTTTAGCAGAAGGAAAGTGGAATCAGTTCATTCAATTCCATATATATACATGCTGACATACTGGTCTAAAAGGCCTCTCCTAATCTGTAACATTTTCCCTTGTGATAACGGTATTTCTTAGCCTAAGCCCTGCAGCAACTAGAAAAGTTTTCAATTTTGACCTCCATTTTCTGGGCTCAGAGTCCGTGCAATTTAGCTATTTGTTCTTGCTCTTAGTTTAATCTGAGAGATATGTGATGTGTGTTGTTGTTGTCTGACGTCAGCTGGTGAAGTAAAGTAAACCTCGTTGAAAAAAGGTGCAATTCATTTTTTGACATGAAATTGCAGGAAACATTCTCTGTGATGCCCAAATACAAGAATGTATTATGATTTGGATGGTAGACATTGCGTGAAAGTAATCATGCATTGTGTTTATTGGCTTTAGTGCAATTTCAAAATCTTCAACGATAAAAGCTATGATAAATTGCCAATGAAACGCTGTTAAAGGCCACACTGAAGCGTAGAGAAAAGAACGTCATGGTGTAATCATCAGAGAAAGAGTATTCAATAAGGCACAGTGATCCTCATAAGTCTAAAACTACTGTGTAAATGGATATAAGAGAAAGTCAACAACATCAACATGAAAGTATCAACACCAGAGTCAACCAAGGCAAGAGAAGAACAATGATCAATGTATTCACAGTATAACATCTAATTGTTGTCATGTCTTTCTGAACAAACATGTTTTATAGACAACCAAATGTAAAAGGTAATTTAACAAAATAATTTGCCCCATGGTGCTGAGCACTGTGAGCATATAGCATGTGTAGGTTTACAACGCAGTTATTGTGGAACGGTTTGTTTTCATTTTGTAGTCCATACCCCAGTGGAATTTGAGTAGGGGTATTCCCGAGGCTGTGCAGTGGACCCCATACAAGATGTTACAACACAGCAGTAGATTTTTGACAGAAATGGGCAAACAGATTAGCTAGACAGATGGCTGTTATTGAAAGTTACTGGCCAGTTAAGAGAGAGAGTCGTTGAACCTTGAGTTTGCAGTGGACAAACATAAGCAGAAGGAAGTTCATGCAATTTTAACAGCTTGCTAACTCCACGGGCTAAATCTGTAGAAGCCTCCTGCCTGCGTGGCTAGCCTGCCACAGATGAGCCTTTAATAGGGCTCACTGATGTACGAACACATTAAGACAGACCAGAAGACAGCCCATTCATATTTGATGTGCTGTCTCTTTCCGGCTTCATCTTTTTTTTGAATATTTACACGCTTTTCTGTCTCATTATTTTGATCGTTTGTCCCTCGTGGCAGTGTGTGTGTCACGGGGCTGTGCTCGTGTGGCGGCCGGCGGGGCCATTAACCGAGCAGTGAGGGGTCTTGGAAGTTGGCCACCAGCTGGCTCCCTCCCTGCCTTACCAGACCATAACACACACTCTCACATGCCGTCCCACATGGCACCCTATTCCCTATGATGTGCACTACTTTTGTCGAAGTCCAATGGGGCTCTGCTCAAAAGTAGTGCACTATATACAGAATAGGGTGCCATTTGGGACGCACACTTAGTCCCTCCACAGCAGTCCCCCCCCCAATAGGTAGCAATGGTCCACTGGGATAATTGAGTAACCCTCTCTAGTTAATGGATGCCGGTTAATGTTCATCCTGTATTACGAGCATTATTTAGAGAGACCCCCTCAAATAAGAAGATAAACAACAGTATGTTTGTGTTGGAGGTGCTGGTGTTGGTTTGTTTTCTTCAGGAAAATGTAAGTGAAAATGAGGAATAGTTATTTGGCTCCAGAGATGCATTAAGAAGACACTTCAATGGTTTATAGATCGAAGGTAACATCATACATTATCTAAATGAAATATAGCAATTATTTAATAATTGATTATGTCTATAATCTTTACTTTTACAAACTCTTTAAAAGCCAGGAACATGACATCTCCAATCTATTTAAGATCAGATAAACGTTATAGGTCTCTGATATAAATACAGTGCGTTTGGAAAGTATTTAGCCCCCACAACTTTTCCCACATTTTGTCAGGTTATATGGTTATTCTAAAATTGATTAAATAGTTTTTTCCCCATCAATTTAAACACAATACCCCATAATGACAAGGCAAAAATATATTTTTAGAAATGTTTGCTAATTTATATAAAATATAAAAAAAACGGAAATATTACAGTACATTTACAGAACCTTTACTCAGTACTTTGTTGAAGCACCTTTGGCAGCGATTACAGCCTCAAGTCTATTTGGGTATGATGCTACAAGCTTGGCACACCTGTATTTGGGAAGTTTCTCCCATTCTTCTCTGCAGATCCTTTCAACCTCTGTAGGGGTATTCCTGAGGCTGTGCAGTGGACCCCATACAAGATGTTACAACACAGCAATAGATTTTTGACAGAAATGGGCAAATAGATTATCTAGACAGATGGCTGTTATTGAAAGTTGCTTTTGCAGTGGACAAACATAAGCAGTGTTGCTGCACATCTATTTTAAGGTCTCTCCAGAGATATTCGATCAGGTTCAAGTCCGGGCTCTGGCCGGGCCACTGGAGGACATTCAGAGACTTGTCCCGAAGCCACTCCTGTGTTGTCTTGGCTGCGTGCTTAGGGTTGTTGTCCTGTTGGAAGGTGAACCTTCGTCCCAGTCTGATGTCCTGAGAGCTCTGGAGCAGGTTTTCATCAAGGATCTCTGTGTACTTTGCACCATTCATCTTTCCCTCAATCCTGACTAGTTTCCCAGTCCCTGCAGGTGAAGAAATTCTGACACCACCATGCTTCACCGTAGGGATGGTGCCATGTTTCCTCCAGACGCGACGCTTTGCATTCAGGCCAAAGACTTCAATCTTGGTTTTATCAGACCAGAGAATCATGTTTTTCATGGTCTGAGTCTTTAGGTGCCTTTTAGCAAACGCAAAGCGAGCAAATTTTTACTGAATAATGGCTTCCGTCTGGCCACTCTACCATGAAGGCCTGATTGGTGGAGTTCTGCAGAGATGGTTGTCCTTCTGGAAGGTTCTCCCATCTCCACAGAGGAACTCTTTTGAACGTAAACATTTTTTTTTTATCAAAATGCGTTTTTTGGCAGTAATGCCTTCTCGAACATGTGAACTTTCATGTGCCTTAAAACCAAATGTGTATACCATCTGTAAATACGAATGAAGTTGTTAAATTACAAGCCTAGTCGGTTTAGCCACAGAAATAGACAGGAACCTTCCGGCTAGCCGTGATTGGCTGAGATAATGAGTGGGCTGGACATGCCGAGAAAAGAGTTTGGATTGGTCTGCACGCGTCTGTCTATTGGAGCTGGTCAGTATGTCTAGGTAATCGTGTCGAACACGTTTTTTTTATGTATCGCATAGTAAAACTGTATAAATCTAATGTCAAGTTAAAGTGTACATTGGCTAACGTTAGCTGGCTGGCTCGCTAGCTAATGTTATGTGTATGCTCTTCACTTTCAGGAGGACTGAGTTTTGAAATCAGTGGACTTCGAGTATGATAGCTAAGGAGATGGAGCAAACACCTGTCTGGATTACATCTTTAAACTATGGACAACCATGCACGGCATCAGACAGGAGTCACGTCCAACCATGATGTATACGGTAAGATATTCTAGCTAGGTACATTTTCAGATATTACATGTTTCAAATTTTGACAAAGGGGTTTCATTTCAAGCGTACTGTTAGCTAGCTAATGTTATGTACAGTGGGGAGAACAAGTATTTGATACACTGCCGATTTTGCAGGTTTTCCTACTTACAAAGCATGTAGAAGTCTGTAATTTTTATCATACGTACACTTCAACTGTGAGAGACGGAATCTAAAACAAAAATCCAGAAAATCACATTGCATGATTTTTAAATAATTAATTTGCATTTTATTGCATGACATAAGTATTTGATCACCTACCAACCAGTAAGAATTCCGGCTCTCACAGACCTGTTAGTTTTTCTTTAAGAAGCCCTCCTGTTCTCCACTCATTACCTGTATTAACTGCACCTGTTTGAACTCGTTACCTGTATAAAAGACACCTGTCCACACACTCAATCAAACGGACTCCACACACTCAATCAAACAGCTGTGTAAGGACATCAGGGATAAAATTGTAGACCTGCACAAGGCTGGGATGGGCTACAGGACAATAGGCAAGCAGCTTGGTGAGAAGGCAACAACTGTTGGCGCAATTATTAGAAAATGGAAGAAGTTCAAGATGACGGTCAATCTCCTTTGGTCTGGGGCACCATGCAAGATCTCACCTCGTGGGGCATCAATGATCATGAGGAAGGTGAGGGATCAACCCAGAACTACACGGCAGGACCTGGTCAATGACCTGAAGAGAGCTGGGACCACAGTCTCAAAGAAAACCATTAGTAACACACTGCGCCGTCATAGATTAAAATCCTGCAGCGCACGCAAGGTCCCCCTGCTCAAGCCAGAGCATGTCCAGGCCCGTCTGAAGTTTGCCAATGACCATCTGGATGATCCGGAGGAGGAATGGGAGAAGGTCATGTGGTCTGATGAGACAAAAATAGAGCTTTTTGGTCTAAACTCCACTCGCCGTGTTTGGAGGAAGAAGAAGGATGAGTACAACCCCAAGAACACCATCCCAACCGTGAAGCATGGAGGTGGAAACATCATTCTTTGGGGATGCGTTTCTGCAAAGGGGACAGGACGACTGCACCGTATTGAGGGGAGGATGGATGGGGCCATGTATCGCGAGATCTTGGCCAACAACCTCCTTCCCTCAGTAAGAGCATTGAAGATGGGTCGTGGCTGGGTCTTCCAGCATGACAACGACCCAAAACACACAGCAACTAAGGAGTGGCTCCGTAAGAAGCATCTCAAGGTCCTGGAGTGGCCTAGCCAGTCTCCAGACCTGAACCCAATAGAAAATCTTTGGAGGGAGCTGAAAGTCTGTATTGCCCAGCGACAGCCCCGAAACCTGAAGGATCTGGATGGAGGAGTGGGCCAAAATCCCTGCTGCAGTGTGTGCAAACCTGGTCAAGAACTACAGGAAATGTATGATCTCTGTAATTGCAAACAAAGGTTTCTCTACCAAATATTAAGTTCTGCTTTTCTGATGTATCAAATACTTATGTCATGCAATAAAATGCAAATTAATTACTTAAAAATCATACAATGTGATTTTCTGGATTTTTGTTTTAGATTCCGTCACTCACAGTTGAAGAGTACCTATGATAAAAATTACAGACTTCTACATGCTTTGTAAGTGGGAAAACCTGCAAAATTGGCAGTGTATCAAATACTTGTTCTCCCCACTGTATATGATCTTATTTGTTGTATCTCAGACATTTGCTTGACTAGTTATAGCCATTGAACCTGGTTGGTTAGCTACCTGCAGATTCAACCAGGGTAGTAATGTCATGAGTTGTGATTATGTTCCGTTGTTTAGCTATCTAGCTAGCAACATGTCTTAACAAAAGACTTCCCTATGCAAGTATCCATTTTCAATAGAATTTCACTGCAACTGTTGATAGATGTTCTAGCTGGTAAAATCTACTCTGATTTCAGACCACAGGTAAGCTACATTTTCAGATATTACGCGTTTCTATTTTTGACAAAGTATTTTCATTTCAAGAGCATCCAGTATGCGCTCTGAACGCGAAACGCTCTGAATTTAGACTGGACAATCTGACAGCACAGTTGCAGTCACCAACGCTCTGGATAACATAACAGCCTAACCAGCTCTGCTAGGGTGAGTAATGTTCAGTTAGCTGTTCTCTCTCACTTAGATGTCTGGAAGTAGTTGGCAAGTTAGTACAGAATGCTCAGATTAACCCTTAAAGAGATGGGTGGGGATAAGGCTTAAGAGGGTGTATACTATGCTGAATGGGTGTAGACAAAGAACGCCTCCAATAGTAGTACCAAAACATTGAAAGACGGTTTTCTCAAAAGTGAGTTTACAAGTTTATCAACTTTCAAAGCAGATTTACTTTCCCATTGTTCCTCAAATGCAGTGTATGATATACCATGTTGTAGCTCTGAGTCTCTACTTTTATCCAATGAAAAACGGAAATTCAAACTTTGCTACATAAGACCACCAGGTCTGCTCAGCTATCAAAGGGCAGTTTCCAGACACTTTAGATCAAATAAACCGGATGTTGCTATCGCATCTCCAGATCGCTAAGGTACCAGTTTACAGGATATTACACATTTTTGCCATTTACTAAGTTCTGGGATACAAAGAGAGAGCTGAGGATGTTTCCGGGTGTTTCTGAACATCAGAGACTTTTAGTAGCTAGGCCTATACCTCATGCTGATGCAGATGTTGGTTCAGTCGCTGGTCACAGTTGCTTTACCCAAAAAAGCAACTTGCGTGGAACCTGAATGAACCTCATTCATCATTGAAATGTCCTTCAGCACTTTCCTATTAGCAACTGTCAGCCGGCCTGCTCTCATTATTACATCATCATAAGGGTGTCTTCTTTGAACTTCATCAAAATAATTGGCCCCATTCGTCAGAGTGAGAGTGGGCCTGACGACAAGTCTGTGTTTGTGTGGATATATGGCCATCTTTAAAAATACCAGTAGTAAATTTGATGCGGAGTGAAGAAGTCATCAAACATCTGGCTGACCTAGTATATCCTACGTCTGAGCTTGAACTGCTGAGCATTCCACTGGTCTCCTTTGCTTTCTCAGAAAGAAAATTAAATATAACATATTAAGATATTGATATATTTGTGCTGCAGAATGTGAATTTTGTTGGAGGATATTGATGGAAATAACATGTTGACATGACAAAAATGTACATGACAATGATTTGACAATTTTTAAGGTATCCAGTCAGCATCAAATTGTTTCTATCGTAGAAGCATCAGTCAACAATAGGAATACATATAGAAAGCAATGAGAGAGGAAGCAATCATTGTACTGGAAGGCTTTGTGGATCTCTGTAACCAAATGTATAGTGACAGGGTGCCCTGGAGTGTGCAAGGGAGCAACAAGGGGGGGCCAGGATGCACTCACAGGCCATTTAGATATTGCCACCCCTAACCGGAAAAACTTTTGTGGCTTTCAAAGAAGGATAAATAATACATGTGTTTGAATAAAAGCAGGCGGTCGGTAAGTAGACTCATGAAAAGGGTGAACCAAATGAAATGTACACATCTAATACACTTAACGCATCGCATAAAACTGGAGAAGCACCAGCCTATGTCCTCCCCAAGGGAGGAGAGGAGGGGGAGGAAGTGTGTGGGGGGATGTCGTTAAAAAATAGAAGTCCTTTTTTTTTTTCTTCAAATGGAACCTCATCTTTGTTGATATAGGTTGTGAATCTGAAGTCTGTATCCGATACCAGACTTCTAATGTATATTCTCCTATAACCCCAGGCTTCTTTCATTTCAATTTAATGGGTGAATTATCACTCCATCTCACCACACTTAGCACTTAATGTAAATTAATGTATGCCTGGAAATGCTATATGAAAAAAGCTCCAAAGACATACATTATTAATCTTCTCATTGTATGTTCTCTGTATTCAGAGGTTGACCTACTAGCATTCAAAAATATACATTTGCCATTCAAATCAAATCAATTTATTTGTCACGTGTGCCGAATACATCAGGTGTAGACCTTACAGTGAACCTTACTTACAAGCCCTTAACCAACAGTGCAGTTTAAGTAGAACATAAGTATTATGTAAACAAGAGAGGTAAAGAAATACAAAACAGTAAAGTGACAGTAAAAATAATATATACGTACAGTGGGGAGAACAAGTATTTGATACACTGCCGATTTTGCAGGTTTTCCTACTTACAAAGCATGTAGTGGTCTGTAATTTTTATCATAGGTACTCTTCAACTGTGAGAGACGGAATCTAAAAAATCCAGAAAATCACATTGTATGATTTTAAAGTAATTAATTTGCATTTTATTGCATGAAATAAGTATTTGATACATCAGAAAAGCAGAACTTAATATTTGTTACAGAAACCTTTGTTTGCAATTACAGAGATCATACGTTTCCTGTAGTTCTTGACCAGACTGAGACTGTGGTCCCAGCTCTCTTCAGGTCATTGACCAGGTCCTGCCGTGTAGTTCTGGGCTGATCCCTCACCTTCCTCATGATCGTTGATGCCCCACGAGGTGAGATCTTGCATGGTGCCCCAGACCGAGGGAGATTGACCGTCATCTTGAACTTCTTCCATTTTCTAATAATTGCACCAACAGTTGTTGCCTTCTCACCAAGCTGCTTGCCTATTGTCCTGTAGCCCATCCCAGCCTTGTGCAGGTCTACAATTTTATCCCTGATGTCCTTACACAGCTCTCTGGTCTTGGCCATTGTGGAGAGGTTGGAGTCTGTTTGATTGAGTGTGTGGACAGGTGTCTTTTATACAGGTAACGAGTTCAAACAGGTGCAGTTAATACAGGTAATGAGTGGAGAACAGGAGGGCTTCTTAAAGAAAAACTAACAGGTCTGTGAGAGCCGGAATTCTTACTGGTTGGTAAGTGATCAAATACTTATGTCATGCAATAAAATGCTAATTAATTATTTTAAAATCATACAATGTGATTTTCTGGATTTTTGTTTTAGATTCCGTCTCTCACAGTTGAAGTGTACCTATGATAAAAATTACAGACCTCTACATGCTTTGTAAGTAGGAAAACCTGCAAAATCGGCAGTGTATCAAATACTTGTTCTCCCCACTGTATATACAGGTGGAATATATAGGTGGTATCGGTACAGAGTCAGAGACAGTGCAAATAGTCTGGGTAGCCATTTGATTAGCTGTTAAGGGGTCTTATGGCTTGGGGGTAAACGTTGTTGAGAAGCCTTTTGGACCTAGACTTGGTGCTCCGGTACTGCTTGCCATACGGTAGTAGAGAGAACAGTCTATGACTGGGTTGTCTGGAGTCTTTGACAATTTTTAGGGCCTTCCTCTGACACCGCCTGGTATAGAGGTCCTGGATGGCAGGAAGCTTGTCCCCAGTGATGTACTGGGCCTTACGCACTACCCTCTGTAGTGCCTTGCGGTCGAAGGCTTAGCAGTTGCCGTACCAGGCAGTGATGCAGCCAGTCAGGAGGCTCTCGATGTTGCAGCTGTAGAACCTTTTGAGGATCTGAGGACCCATGGCAAATCTTTTCAGTCTCCGGAGGGAGTATAGGATTTGTCATGCCCTCTTCACGACTGTCTTGGTGTGTTTGGACCATGATAGTTTGTTGGTGATATGGACACCAAGGAACTTGAAGCTCTCAACCTTCTCCACCACAACCCCGTTGATGAGAATGGGGGCGTGCTCGGCCCTCCTTTTCCTGTAGTCCACACTCATCTACTTTGTCTTGATTACGTTGAGGGAGAGGTTGTTATCCTGGCACCACACGGCCAGGTCTCTGATCTCCTCCCTATAGGCTGTCTCGTCGATGTCGGTGATCAGGCCTACCACTGTTGTGTCATCTGCAAATGTTGGTGTTGGAGTCGTGCCTGGCCGTGCAGTCGTGGGTGAACAGGGAATACAGGAGGGGACTGAGCACACACCCCTGAGGGGCCCCAGTGTTGAGGATCAGCGTGGCAGATGTGTTGTTACCTACCCTTACCACCTGGGGGCGGCCCGTCAGGAAGTCCAGTATCCAGTTGCAGAGGGAGTTGTTTAGTCCCAGGGTCCTTAGCTTAGTGATGGTCACTATGGTGTTGAACACTGAGCTGTAGTCAATGAATAGCATTCTCACATAGGTGTTCCTTTTGTCCAGGTGGGAAAGGGCAGTGAGGAGTACAATAGAGATTGCATCATCTGTGTTCTGTTTGAGCGGTATGCAAATTGAAGTGGGTCTATGGTTTCTCTGACAATTGTGTTAATGTGAGCCATGACCAGCCTTTCAAAGCACTTCATGGCTACAGACGTGAGTGCTACAGGTCTGTAGTCATTTAGGCAGGTTACCTTAGTGTTCTTGGGCACAGGTACTATGGTGGTCTGCTTGAAACATGTTGGTACTACAGACTCAATCAGGGACTTTTTTAAAATGCCAGTGGAGACACTTGCCAGTTGGTCAGCGCATGCTCGGAGTACACGTCCTGGTAATCCGTCTGGCCCAGCGGCCTTGTGGATGTTGACCTGTTTAAAGCTCTTACTCACATTGGCTACACAGAGCGTGATCACACAGTCATCCAGAACAGCTGATGCTCTCATGCATGCCTCAGTGTTGCTTGCCTCGAAGCGAGCATAGAAGTCATTTAGCTCGTCTGGTAGGCTCGTGTCACTGGGCAGCTCTCGGCTGTGCTTCCCTTTGTAGTCCGTAATGGTTTGCAAAGCCTGCCACATCCGTCGAGCGTCAGAGCTGATGTTGTACGATTCGATCCTGTATTGACACTTGGCCTGTTTGATGGTTCGTCGGAGGGCATAGCGGGATTTCTTATAAGCTTCCGGGTTAGAGTCCCGCTCCTTGAAAGCGGTAGCTCTAGCCTTTAGCTCGGTGCGGATGCTGTTTTTAATACATGGCTTCTGGTTGGGGTACGTACTTACAGTCACTGTGGGGACGACACCATCGATGCACTTATTGATGAAGCCAATGACTGTGGTGTACTCCTCAATGCCATCGGAAGAATCCCAGAACATATTCCAGTCTGTGCAGCAAAACAGTCCTGTAGCTTAGCATCTGTTTCATCTGACCACTTTTATATTGACAGAGTCACTGGTGCTTTTTGCTTATAAGCAGGAATCAGGAGATAGAGTTAAGGTCAGATTGACCAAATGGAGGGTGAGGGAGAGCTTTGTACGCGTCTCTGTGTGTGGAGTAAAGGTGGTCTAGAGTTTTTTTTTCCTCTCTGGTTGCACATTTAACATGCTGGTAGAAGTGAGATAAAATGGATTTAAGTTTCCCTGCATTAAAGTCCCCGGCCACTAGGAGCGCTGATTCTGGATGAGCCTTTTCCTGTTTGCTTATGGCGGAATACAGCTCATTGAGTGCGGTCTTAGTGCCAGCATCGGTCTGTGGTGGAATGTAGACAGCTACGAAAAATACAGATGAAAACTCTCTGGGTAGATAGTGTGGTCTACAGCTTATCATGAGATACTCTACCTCAGGCCAGCATCGCCTTCCAGACATGGAGACACGTTTTCCTTGAGTTAGGACAAGATAAGGTAACTGAATATGACAGTCAGGACAAGCAAAACCGAAGGCGTGAGTTTAAACCTGCCACTGAGCCTCTGAGAAGGAGAGCTAAAGGTAGTGTGGATACCTGACCACCCCTGCCAGCCTAAAGACATGGCCTCATAGGGGGCACCAAAGGGTTAATGTGTGCAACAGATCTTACATTGGTACCCATCTTGACTTGGCCTACCCTCCTGGAGTATGATATACTGTTTGGTCAGGTTGTGGTTTAATCAAAGTAAAATTCAAATAGCATATCTACCATTGTACTTTGTCTAGTTGCTACTAATAGAACAAATACTCACTCAACATACCATTTATAAATTTGCCTCAGCAATAACTGAAGTACATAAAAAGGAGAAACTCAACAGTTTTTTAGGTGATCATGATTCAAAAAGATATTTCACAAATGAAAATAACAGTTGTATAGTGATAAAAACTTGTGTGTCTCTTTGCCTGTGATAAAGACAAAGAACCAGGAGAGTGCAGCCTGCAGAGATGCTATTTAAACAAGGCTGCATGGTAGCGTTGGCCACATCACTGCTCCTGTGTCTGGGAGTAAAACCTGAAGAAAAGAGAAGAACAGAACACCAACCCTTTTTCTTCTTCTCTCTAACAAGGGCATGTGGGAGACAATCAAATAACCCATATCTCTTCAAAACATGAAGGGGTAGGATATGTTTGTGTGTCATGCAATTGTAAAAGGCGTCAAATCCCTGTGCTCTCACTTTATTTTGGGTGAAGGAAAGGAAAGGCAAGCAGTGTTTAGAACAAGAGAGGTTTGTAATGAGGGAGGCAGGGCCACAGTGCTGGTGTTATGGTTCTGGAAGGCTATACTTTGCATCGAGTCACATAGAAAAAACGTGTCCTCTATGGTGAGGTTTGAGGGTCAACAAAATCGTACATCCTCCCCTGAACTTGACTGTTACTGTACGTGTTGACTCGGTTACCTGCCATATAAAAACCTAAACATCGGAGCTACGTTTGTCACATTGTCATTATAGTGCCATTTCTCCATTATCCATACATGGGACGCTGAATAATTGATGGCAGTGTTGCATTGTGTTTCCTCTGCTGTTTAAGGTTGGATAAATGTGTGTGTGTTGCATATTTATAAGTGTTTAAGGTGTTTGCTGCACACGGCGAAACATCTATAATGCTATACTCAGTGTAACCTTGGCTCCCTATGACAGGCACAAGTAAATTGTGAGTAGCATACCAAATACGAAGGAAGATGCAGACATTCCGCAAAGACACGGACACTCCCTAACTACAGCACATTGACAGTCAATTTAAGCTTGTGCCTTTTCTACTAATATATATTTTTTGCCGCACTGTAATACCCTTGCCAAAGTGTCACCAGTCTGGCCATTTTTACAAAGTCAAATCAGCCTTCAATTAAATTCCTATTGGGAAAGAAATAACTAATTATGTTCGTACAACATACTTAGCCACAGCAGCACAGAACAATAGCTAGAGACAATGGCTTTCTGAATTGGTTGTATTGAATGGTCCAAACACACACAGGCCTCCGGTCTTATATTGTTCTGATTACCCAAAAATCAAGGGCACTTAATTAAAACTGAGCTCAATGGGAATTATCTCATGATAACATTTGCATTTAGACATCTACACTTGAAACAATCAAGGGATTGGCAGCCGTGTCTAACACTATGGTTGTTTGGCACACAGTCTGAGGAAGCTGTAGGAGAGAGAGACAGACAGAAAGGGCGGGCGGGCGTTTTATTGCACTCACTAGAATTAGTTTTTGCTTTGTTGTGGTCGAGCTAAAATGCAGTTCTCAGCATGCAGCCTAAAGGGTGTCCGGTGGTCAGGGTAGTCGGACCATGGTGCCTCTCAGTAGAAGAATAAGGGAACGCCCCCTCTGCCCATCAACCCATCCGTCTGTTTTCCATTCCCATGGCGATGTGCAGAAGCACTTAACCTGCCAGTGGGGCGCTCGACGGGTGGTTCGGCACCTGAACACAGCTGCTGTCACGAGAGGGAGGTCCGCCAGGACCCAACACAAAAGGCTTGGAGCACGCAAGGCCAGGCACAATCTGTCTAGCTAGGTACTTACACCAACCAGACAGGCCAGTTACAGGCAGGAGTTGTGTGCATGTTGGTGTACTGCTGTGCTATACAGAGAAGTGTCAGTGACACAAATAACCTTGTGAAACACCACCTAGTTGTTTTGCACTTCTTCCAGGCGAGTAGTTCATGTCATGCAATGACACTGCCAGTATAATGCTAACAACTTTATCTGTCATATTCAACTGATGAGAGAAGAAGAAGAAGAAGAAAAAGGAAATGTGTTGCATGAGCTGATTCTTGTGATGTTTGGTTAAAAAGATACAAAGAGGAAGTGCACGTCCCAAATAACACCCTATTCCTTATTCAGCGTACTAGTTTGACCAGAGCCCTATGAACCCTGGTCAAAAGTTTTACACTTCATAGAGAATAGCTTGCCATTTGGGTCACATCCTAACTCTGCATGAAGGGTGATGAGCACCATGTAGGAAACATTAGTGTTCTCTAAAAAAGTCACTTTCTTCGCTGTCTAATTCTGATTCATTAATTAAGATTAAGATGGCAGCTTCGCGGCTAGCTCTTAGGAAGAAATCTGCACTGCCGGAGCTAGAAGCACAAGCATTTCGCTACACCCACAATAACATCTGCTAACCACGTGTATGTGACCAATTACATTTGATTTGATTTGATTGAAAACAGTGTTAAAGGTGCATTATGGAGAAATCCCTCCACCATTCCTTGGTTTATAAACTTCTAATATTTTGCCTAATTTCAGATTCTGACAAAACATGCAAGTATAGTGTAGAGAACTTTTTTATTTATTTTATTAACCAGGCAAGTCAGTTAAGAACAAATTCTTATTTACAATGACGGCCTACACCGGCCAAACTCGGACAACGCTAGGCCAATTGTGCGGCACTCCCTATGGGACTCCCAATAACTACCGGTTGTGATACAGCCTGGATTCAAACCAGGGTGTCTGTAGTGACACCTTTAGCACTGAGATGCAGTGCCTTAGACAGCTGTGCCACTTGGGAGCCATTGTACCATCTAAATCACTGTGAAATACAGGGGCGCAACTTTGGTTTTAGAAGTGGGGGGAGGAAATAAGACATTTTTTTATTATATATGTTATCATTTTCAGTCAGATAAACACTCCAAACAGCCTACCCAATCACTCAAAGGTGAACTGCATGGTCCAAAAGAACACCGTTACCTCGTTTTCTATCACATTCCAATGATAAACCTGGGAGGGGGTAAAAAAAGGCAATTTCAGAATGTGGGGGAGACATGCCCCCCCCAGCCCCCTCCCCTCGTCCCCATTGAAAGTTGCACCCCTGGTGAGCTACATTTTCCATAACCAAAACTATGGTATTTTCAGCTGTTTGAAGCTGGTGAACAAAACTGAAAGTAAAAGATGCAAAAAAAAGAAGTTTAGAAATAGTGCACATAGAACATATCTACCGCTTCTATAACTCACATTTCTATGTGAATTTCGTCGGACAACAAGTTACATATTGAAGCTTTAAGAGAAGTTCCTCTTACACCGGAGTCACTGAGGCTAAACACTTCTGACAAAAGTATGAGGCTGGAAATGGTTGTGGTGCGAGTGATTGTCAGTCTGCAGTTTGAGTTCCTACAATGTATCCCATTAAATCAAACCATAACTGAAGGTATCAAAGTAAAACCAAAGACTGATTTGCCAAAGTTCTGTGAGTAGTAGGGGAGACAAGCTACGTTGTCTCTCTCCCCGTCTCTCCACCTTTCCAAGATTGCAGAGGAGCAGCAGGACTCTAGGGAGGTCTGACAAGGCTATTCAATTGCCCAGCACCGACTGACAATGAGGCTCATGTCCAGAGGATAGAGAAATACATTAGAACAAAGGAGAAAAAGGAAATGAAGGCTAGAGCACAGTTGGGGCTGCTCCCCATGAGCGGAGCCTGTTAGAGACGAAACACTGTCTCACAAATCAGGGAAGATATGTGTCATAATTACGAGCCATTCCCATGCGCGGGACAAAGTGGGATGTTAATATTATTTCGAACTTGATGAATTTGCACAATTGTTTTGTGTGTTTTTTTTACAAAAAGACTTGGACGTCATGAAGATGATACTAAGGCCTATTGTAACTCATATTCATAGTGAACAACACGTGTTTATTTTTATAATAACACAAAATGTCCACAATGTTGGAAGACCTATAGAAAATAATACAGATGATACATTACATTCTGTTTTTGAAGTGCAGGTTTGCATTTCTAAGCTTCTCCAGCTTTTCCCTCACCTGACTAGAATGACTGTAAAGGGAATGCTGTGTCTTTTTGAAATATGGCCAAGTGACTCAGCTCTCATCCATTTCACAATTAGTTTACAGCTCTCTGGGAGTACCTGCTGCAGAGATTAATTGTAGTTCACTGCAGCATTGTCCAGGATATGCATGGACTTTTTGGATTATGTGGTATTGTTAAAGTATTGCTATATATTACTGGATTGTGTTATGACTGTCCTGGTAGGATCCAAATAGGTCAGATCAGGTTTGCAATGAATAACTTCAACCAGACCCCCTCTCACTCGCAGAGGGGGGAGGAGGGAACTGGTGTGGGGGGTTGACACCTCACGTCCTGTTGTAAATTAATGGAGAGAAGATTCAGGTCTCCCTCTCCAGTATGAACCAAAGGAATGTGCATTGTTTCAACAGACTTTTCCCGCCGAAACTCTAACGTTCTAAAGTGAATACTGGAACAATATTTCCAACATAGAATGTGGGGAATGCTCAGAGGCGATCTATAGAACAATAATGTCATTGGGTTGTTATTTTGTGATGTCATTACATTGTTTATAAAGGAAATACTGTAACTTGAAAAGTATACACACTATATGTGTGAAGTGTCCATCCGATGCGTTGTGCATGTTTAAAAAAAAACATGGCTGGCTAGCCTATCTTCAAAGAAGTAACTTCAGCAGCCACAGGAAGTCAAATCGAATCTGTAGTTCTATTCAGGACTACATGACAAGTCATTGTAGACCACAAAACTAAGAAGAAGGACATTGTGATCCCTTTTGAACAATCAGAGATTTACAAGCGTGCCGCGGAAAGGCCCAACCAACCCCCTTTCCAAGAAGGCCTGGTTCCGACAGAAATTCAAACCAAGACCTTTTCACGTAAATACATTCATGATTTCTTACTCCAAATGGACAGCGGTTTGTGTGCAAAGTATATGATTACTATGAAAGTAGTTTATAAATGTACCAAAGTATTATGTCCCTCCCCCTCTCTCCATCTCGTTTGTAACAAGACACCATATGTGTCAGTCCGCTAGGGACCTGTTTCCATCCTATTAAGTTTCTAGTCAATAACCTGTACAGTGTGTGTGCGTTAATTTGTGTAGTACTGAATCATAAGTAAGGCTCAGGTTTTTGCAGATGCAAGGAGGTTACGACATTTGGGAGATGGTAACTCTTTAAAGAACGCTCCCATGGTGCCCCAAATAATAATTTGTTAATTGTTACATAATTCATTTAACTGGGTAGCAATTAAACATAGTTAGTTAATTAGAGTCCTCAGATTAATGTTAAAGTCATGACACCTGTTCGTGCTAGAAACATAAGCATTTCGCAGCACCTGCGATAACATCTGCAAATCTGTGTACGTGACCAACTGTGATTTGATTTGAACTGAGCATTACATTCTAGTATATTATATTATAGTACGTACAGATATCAATATCTATGTTTTCACAATATGTCACAACAGTAACGGCTTGGCAAATGTGCATGGAAAAGCAGCAAGGCATATGCAGAGCTTACTATTGCACTCAGCATCATCTCCCACCCATTATGTCTATCTAGCAAAGGCCTGAATCCAATACGGGACTGGAACAAGATGCAATGTCCACGCTTTGTGATTCAAATAGGAGAAGAAAATTGATCCCACCTCACACATTTAGAAGGGCATTCTAATGAAGGGCACCGTTGCCTAATGGGATTGATAGAGGTTCACAAATCTTGGTCTAAGTGGCTGACTAAGGACAGCAGGAAGATAGTGGATCTTAACTGAACCAGCCACTAGCCAGATTCATCACGTTTTACAGTTCAAATAAAAGGTAGTGCTGATCACCAAATTAATTATCAAGATCCCCCGGTGCTCCATTAGAAGAAATGAAAATGGCATACTTTATTTTCTTGGCTATTTCTCCACTGCCTTAGGGACTGCGATTTGGCATGAAGAAGAGAAGCTACTGTAGTAAGATCTTTGTTATTTGTATTTCTTTTTCAAAATAGAGCATCTTGCTTCTTATTGATGCTGCCAATGTTGAAGTACATCACTGTTAAAACCACTGTTCCAGATGAAGAATAATAATTGATTCAGACAATTAACAGATTAAGTGCTCTCCATTTAATTATTGATGGAGTGAGATTGATTTTGGAAATGGAACGTTTAAGGTCTCTCCTCGTCCCTGAGCAGAGCATGGGTTAGATAGAAGGATTTGAGGTAAAAACAGGTTCTGTTTGAAATCATATCTTTTGAAAGCTTTGCTCTAATCAACATTTCTCCCAAAAACAACTTATGAGGCAAAAATGTTGGCATTATTTGCTTCATGCCTTGCTTTCTAACTGGCCTGAATGTGACATGCTTGTTGTAAGGACAGCATTTCCTGAAGTAGGGAAAGGAAGGTGTAGGTTTCTTCCAAGTTGTCCTGTGTTTCTCCAAGCACTCGTTATACTGTGGCACAGATCAATGCGACACAATCACAATAATGTTTGCATTTTACCCAGAACTCTACGTGAACAAACATCAATACAAGCCTTCAAGCCACCAGGGAAGAACAAAACTATCTGTATGTGTTGACCTTTAAACAGGTCAACATTCACAAGGCCGCTATCCCAGGAACCCTAGACCCACTCCAATTTTCATACCGCCCCAACAGATCCACAGATGGTGCAATCTCTATTAAACTCCACACTCTCCTTTCCCACCTGGACAAAAGGAACACCTATGTGAGAATGCTATTCATTGACTACAGCTCAGCCTTCAACACCATAGTTCCCTCAAAGCCTATCACTAAGCTAAAGACTCTGGGACTAAACACCTCCCTCTGCAACTGGATCCTGGACTTCCTGACGGGCCGCCCCCAGGTGGTAAGTGTCTGTAACAACACATACGCCACGCTGATCCTCAACACTGGGGCCCCTCAGGGGTGCATGCTCAGTCCCCTCCTGTACTCCCTGTTCACCCACGACTGCATGGCCAGGCACGACTCCAACACCATCATAAAGTTTGCAGATGACACATCAGTGATAGGCCTGATGACCAACAACGATGAGAGGGAGGAGGTCAGAGACCTGGCCCTGTGGTGCCAGGAAAACAACCTCTACCTCAACATGATCAAGACAAAGGAGATTATTGTGGACTACAGGAAAAGGAGGACCGAGCACGCCTTCATTCTCATCGACAGGAATGTAGTGGAGCAGGTTGAGAGCTTCAGGTTCCTTGGTGTCCAGATCACCAACAAACTATCATGGTCCAAAAACACTGAGATAGTCGTGAAGAGGGCACGACAAAGCCTATACTCATCTCAGGAGACTGAAAAGATTTGCCATGGGTCCTCAGAACCTCAAAAGGTTCTACAGCTGCACCATTGAGAGCATCCTGACTCGTTGCATCACCGTCTGGTATGGACACTGCTCGGCCTCCAACCGCAAGGCACTACAGAGGGTAGTGCGTACGGCCCAGTACATCAATGGGTCCAAGCTTCTTGCCCCATCCAAGACCTCTATACCAGGCGGTGTCAGAGGAAGGCCCTAAAAAAGGTCAAAGACTCCAATCACCCTAGTTATAAACTGTTCTCTCTCCTACCACACAGCAAGCGGTACCGGAGCGCCATGTCTAGGTCCAAAAGGCTTATTAACAGCTTCTACCCCCAAGCCGTAAGACTACTGAATAGCTAATCAAAGGGACACCAGACCCCTTTTTTACGTTGCTGCTACTCTCTGTTAATTATCTACGCATAGTCACATTAACTCAACCTACTTGTACATATTACCTCAATTACCTCGACTAACCGGTGCCTCCGTACATTGACTCTGTACTGGTACCCCTGTATATAGCCTCCTCACATTGACTATGTACTGGTACCACCTGCATATAACCTCCTCACATTGACTCTGTACTGGTACTTCCTGTATATAGCCTCCTCACATTGACTATGTACTGGTACTTCCTGTATATAGTCTCCTCATATTGACTCTGTACTGGTACTTCCTGTATATAGCCTCCTCACATTGACTATATACTGGTACTTCCTGTATATAGTCTCCTCATATTGACTCTGTACTGGTACTTCCTGTATATAGCCTCAACACATTGACTCTGTACTGGTACTTCCTGTATATAGCCTCCTCACATTGACTCTGTACTGGTACCCCTGTATATAGCCTCCTCACATTAACTCTGTACTGGTACCCATGTATATAGTCTCCTCACATTGACTGTGTACTGGTACTTCCTGTATAGAGCCTCCTCACATTGACTCTTTACTGGTACAACTGTATATAGCCTCCTCGCATTGACTCTGTACAGGTACCCCTGTATATAGCCTCCTCACATTGACTCTGTACTGGTACCCGTGTATATAGCCTCCTCACATTGACTCTGTACTGATACTTCCTGTATATAGCCTCAACACATTGACTCTGTACTGGTACCCCTGTATATAGCCTCCTCACATTGACTCTGTACTGGTACCCCTGTATATAGCCTCCTCATATTGACTCTGTACGGGTACTTCCTGTATATAGTCTCCTCACATTGACTCTGTACTGGTACTTCCTGTATATAGCCTCCTCACATTGACTATGTACTGGTACTTCCTGTATATAGCTTCCTCATATTGACTCTGTACTGGTACCCCTGTATATAGCCTGATCACATTGACTCTGTACTGGTACTTCCTGTATATAGCCTCCTCACATTGACTCTGTACTGGTACTTCCTGTATATAGCCTCCTCACATTGACTCTGTACAGGTACCCCTGTATATAGCCTGATCACATTGACTCTGTACTGGTACTTCCTGTATATAGCCTCAACACATTTACTCTGTACTGGTACGTCCTGTATATAACCTCCTCACATTGACTCTGTACTGGTACCCCTGTATATAGCATCCTCACTTTGACTCTGTACTGGTACTTCCTGTAAATAGTCTCCTCACATTGACTCTGTACTGGTACCCCTGTATATAGCCTCCTCACATTGACTCTCTACTGGTACCACCTGTATATAACCTCCTCACATCGACTCTGTACTGGTACTTCCTGTATATAGACTCCTCACATTGACTCTGTACTGGTACTTCCTGTATATAGCCTCCTCACATTGACTATCTACTGGTACCCCTGTACATAGCCTCCTCACGTTGACTCTGTACTGGTACTTCCTGTATATAGCCTCCTCACATTGACTCTGTACTGGTACCACCTGTTTATAACCTCCTCACATTGACTCTGTACTGGTACCCCTGTATATAGTCTCCTCACATTGACTCTGTACTGGTACCCCTGTATATAGCCTCCTCACATTGACTCTGTACTGGTACCACCTGTATATAACCTCCTCACATTGACTCTGTACTGGTACCCCTGTATATAGCCTCCTCACATTGACTCTGTACTGTTACTTCCTGCACTACATTTTGCACTCTGTATTTAGATTTTCTATTGTGTTTTTACCATGTTTGTTTACTGTATAACTCTGTGTTGTTTTTGTCGCACTGCTTTGCTTTGTCTTGGCCAGGTCGCAGTTGCAAATGAGAACTTGTTCTCAACTGACCTACCTGGTTAAATAAAGGTGAAATAAAATAAAATAAAATAAAATATAGCCTCCTCACATTGAATCTGTACTGGTACTTCCTGTATATAGTCTCCTCACATTGACTCTGTACTGGTACCCCTGTATATAGCCTCCTCACATTGACTCTGTACTGGTACCCCTGTATATAGCCTCCTCACATTGACTCTGTACTGGTAACCCTGTATATAGCCTCCTCACATTGACTCTGAACTGGTACCCCTGTATATAGCCTCCTCACATTGACTCTGTACTGGTACTTCCTGTATATAGCCTCCTCACATTGACTCTGTATTGGTACTTCCTGTATATAGCCTCCTCACATTGACTCTGTACTGGTACCCCTGTATATAGCCTCCTCACATTGACTCTGTACTGGTACCCCTGTATATAGCCTCCTCACATTGACTCTGTACTGGTACCCCTGTATATAGCCTCCTCACATTGACTCTGTACTGGTACTTCCTGTATATAGCCTCCTCACATTGACTCTGTACCGGCACCCCTGTAAATAGGCTTAACACATTGACTCTGTACTGGTACCCCTGTATATAGCCTCCTCACATTGACTATGTACTGGTACATCCTGTATATAGCCTCCTCACATTGACTCTGTATGGGTACCCCTGTATATAGCCTCCTCACATTGACTCTGTACTGGTACTTCCTGTATATAGCCTCCTCATATTGACTCTGTACTGGTACTTCCTGTATATAGCCTCCTCATATTGACTCTGTACTTGTATTTCCTGTATATAGCCTCCTCCTCACATTGACTCTGTAATGGTACCCCTGTATATAGTCTCCTCATATTGACTCTGTACTGGTACACCTGTATATAGCCTCCTCACATTGACTCTGTACTGGTACCCCTGTATATAGCCTCTTCACATTGACTCTGTACTGGTACCCCTGTATATAGTCTCCTCATATTGACTCTGTACTGGTACCCCTGTATATAGCCTCCTCACATTGACTCTGTACTGGTAATTCCTGTATATAGCCTCCTCACATTTACTCTGTACTGGTACCCATGTATATAGCCTCTTCACATTGACTCTGTACTGGTACCCCTGTATATAGCCTCCTCACATTGACTCTGTACTGGTACCCCTGTATATAGCCTCCTCACATTGACTCTGTACTGGTACCCCTGTATATAGCCTCCTCACATTGACTCTGTACTGGTACCCCTGTATACAGCCTCCTCACATTGACTCTGTACTGGTACCCTGTATATAGCCTCCTCACATTGACTCTGTAAAGGTACTTCCTGTATATAGTCTCCTCACATTGACTCTGAACTGGTACTTCCTGAATATAGCCTCCTCACATTGACTATGTACTGGTACTTCCTGTATATAGCCTCCTCACATTGACTCTGTACTGGTACCACCTGTATATAACCTCCTCACATTGACTCTGTACTGGTACCCCTGTATATAGCCTACTCACATTGACTCTGTACTGGTACTTCCTGTATATAGTCTCCTCACATTGACTCTGTAATGGTACTTCCTGTATATAGCCTCCTAACATTGACTCTGTACTGGGACTTCCTGTATATAGTCTCCTCACATTGACTCTGTACTGGGACTTCCTGTATATAGTCTCCTCACATTGACTCTGTACTGGTACTTCCTGTATATAGCCTCCTCACATTGACTCTGTACTGGTACCCCTGTATATAGCCTCCTCATATTGACTCTGTTCTGGTACTTCCTATATATAGCCTCCTCACATTGACTCTGTACTGATACTTCCTGTATATAGCCTCAACATATTTACTCTGTACTGGTACGTCCTGTATATAACCTCCTCACATTGACTCTGTACTGGTACCCCTGTATATAGCCTCCTCATATTGACTCTGTTCTGGTACTTCCTATATATAGCCTCCTCACATTGACTCTGTACTGATTCTTCCTCTATATAACCTCAACACATTTACTCTGTACTGGTACGTCCTGTATATAACCTCCTCACATTGACTCTGTACTGGTACCACTGTATATAGCCTCCTCACATTGACTCTGTACTGGTACTTCTAGTATATAGTCTCCTCACATTGACTCTCTACTGGTACCACCTGTATATAACCTCCTCACATTGACTCTGTACTGGTACCCCTGTATATAGCCTCCTCACATTGACTCTGTACTGGTACATCCTGTATATATCCTCCTCACATTGACTCTGTACAGGCACCCCTGTATATAGCCTCCTCACATTGACTCTGTACTGATACTTCCTATATATAGCCTCCTCACATTGACTCTGTACTGATACTTCCTGTATATAGCCTCAACATATTTACTCTGTACTGGTACGTCCTGTATATAACCTCCTCACATTGACTCTGTACTGGTACCCCTGTATATAGCATCGTCACTTTGACTCTGTACTGGTACTTCCTGTATATAGCCTCCTCACATTGACTCTGTACTGGTACTTCCTGTATATAGCCTCCTCACATTGACTCTGTACTGGTACCCCTGTATATTGCCTACTCACATTGACTCTTTACTGGTACTTCCTGTATATGGTCTCCTCACATTGACTCTGTAATGGTACTTCCTGTATATAGCCTCCTAACATTGACTCTGTACTGGGACTTCCTGTATATAGTCTCCTCACATTGACTCTGTACTGGTACTTCCTGTATATAGCCTCCTCACATTGACTCTGTACTGGTACCCCTGTATATAGCCTCCTCATATTGACTCTGTTCTGGTACTTCCTATATATAGCCTCCTCACATTGACTCTGTACTGATACTTCCTGTATATAGCCTCAACATATTTACTCTGTACTGGTACGTCCTGTATATAACCTCCTCACATTGACTCTGTACTGGTACCCCTGTATATAGCCTCCTCATATTGACTCTGTTCTGGTACTTCCTATATATAGCCTCCTCACATTGACTCTGTACTGATTCTTCCTCTATATAACCTCAACACATTTACTCTGTACTGGTACGTCCTGTATATAACCTCCTCACATTGACTCTGTACTGGTACCACTGTATATAGCCTCCTCACATTGACTCTGTACTGGTACTTCCAGTATATAGTCTCCTCACATTGACTCTGTACTGGTACCCCTGTATATAGCTTCCTCACATTGACTCTCTACTGGTACCACCTGTATATAACCTCCTCACATTGACTCTGTACTGGTACCCCTGTATATAGCCTCCTCACATTGACTCTGTACTGGTACATCCTGTATATATCCTCCTCACATTGACTCTGTACAGGCACCCCTGTATATAGCCTCCTCACATTGACTCTGTACTGATACTTCCTGTATATAGCCTCATCACATTGACTCTTTAGTGGTACTTCCTGTATATAGCCTCCTCACATTGGCTCTGTACTTGTACCCCTGTAAATAGTCTCCTCACATTGACTCTGTAATGGTACCCCTGTATATAGCCTCCTCACATTGACTCTCTACTGGTACTTTATGTATATAGCCTCCTCAAATTGACTCTGTACTGGTACGTCCTGTATATAGCCTCCTCACATTGACTCTGTACTGGTACTTCCTGTATATAGCCTCCTCACATTGACTCTGTACTGGTACCCCTGTATATAGCATCCTCACATTGACTCTGTACTGGTACTTCCTGTATATAGTCTCCTCACATTGACTCTGTACTGGTACCCCTGTATATAGCCTCCTCACATTGACTCTATACTGGTACATCCTGTATATAGCCTCTTCACATTGACTCTGTACAGGCACCCCTGTATATAGCCTCCTCACATTGACTCTGTACTGGTACCGCTGTATACAGCCTCCTCACATTGACTCTGTACTGGTACTTCCTGTATATAGCCTCCTCACATTGACTCTGTACCGGCACCCCTGTAAGAAGGATCAACACATTGACTCTGTACTGGTACCCCTGTATATAGCCTCCTCACATTGACTCTATACTGGTACATCCTGTATATAGCCTCCTCACATTGACTCTGTAAAGGCACCCCTGTATATAGCCTCCTCACATTGACTCTGTACTGGTACCCCTGTATATAGCCTCCTCACATTGACTCTGTACAGGTACTTCCTGTATATAGTCTCCTCACATTGACTCTGTACTGGTACTTCCTGTATATAGCCTCCTCACATTGACTCTGTACTGGTACTTCCTGTATATAGCCTCCTCACATTGACTATGTACTGGTACTTCCTGTATATAGCGTCCTCACATTGACTCTGTACTGGTACTTCCTGTATATAGCCTCCTCACATTAACTCTGTACTGGTACCCCTGTATATAGCCTCCTCACATTGATTCTGTACCGGTACTCCTGTATATAGCCTCCTCACATTGACTCTGTACTGGTACCACTTGTATATAGCCTCCTCACAATGACTCTGTACTGGTACCCCTGAATATAGCCTCCTCACATTGACTCTGTACTGGTACCCCTGTATGTATCCTCCTCACATTGACTCTGTACTGGTACTTCCTGTATATAGTCTCCTCACATTGAATCTTTACTGGTACCCCTGTATATAGCCTCCTCACATTGACTCTGTACTGGTACCCCTGTATATAGCCTCCTCACATTGACTCTGTACTGGTACATCCTGTATATAGCCTCCTCACATTGACTCTTTACTGGTACCCCTGTATAAAGCCTCCTCACATTGACTCTGTACTAGTACTTCCTGTATATAGCCTCCTCACATTGAATCTGTACTGGTACTTCCTGTATATAGCCTCCTCACATTGACTCTGTACTGGTACTTCCTGTATATAGCCTCCTCACATTGACTCTGTACAGGCACCCCTGTAAGAAGGCTCAACACATTGACTCTGTACTGGTACCCCTGTATATAGCCTGCTCACATTGACTCTGTACTGGTACTTCCTGTATATAGTCTCCTCACATTGACTCTTTACTGGTACCCCTGTATATAGTCTCCTCACATTGACTCTGTACTGGTACCCCTGTATATAGCCTCCTGACATTGACTCTGTACTGGTACCCCTGTATATAGCCTCCTCACATTGACTCTGTACTGGTAACCCTGTATATAGCCTCCTCACATTGACTCTGTACTGGTACCCCTGTATATAGCCTCCTCACATTGACTCTGTACTGGTACTTCCTGTATATATTCTCCTCACATTGACTCTGTATTGGTACTTCCTGTATATAGCCTCCTCACATTGACTCTGTACTGGTACCCCTGTATATAGCCTCCTCACATTGACTCTGTACTGGTACCCCTGTATATAGCCTCCTCACATTGACTCTGTACTGGTACCCCTGTATATAGCCTCCTCACATTGACTCTGTACTGGTACTTCCTGTATATAGCCTCCTCACATTGACTCTGTACCGGCACCCCTGTAAATAGGCTTAACACATTGACTCTGTACTGGTACCCCTGTATATAGCCTCCTCACATTGACTATGTACTGGTACATCATGTATATAGCCTCCTCACATTGACTCTTTACTGGTACCCCTGTATATAGTCTCCTCACATTGACTCTGTACTGGTACCCTTGTATATAGCCTCCTCACATTGACTCTGTACTGGTACCCCTGTATATAGCCTCCTCACATTGACTCTGTACTGGTAACCCTGTATATAGCCTCCTCACATTGACTCTGTACTGGTACTTCCTGTATATAGCCTCCTCACATTGACTCTTTACTGGTACCCCTGTATAAAGCCTCCTCACATTGACTCTGTACTAGTACTTCCTGTATATAGCCTCCTCACATTGAATCTGTACTGGTACTTCCTGTATATAGCCTCCTCACATTGACTCTGTACTGGTACTTCCTGTATATAGCCTCCTCACATTGACTCTGTACAGGCACCCCTGTAAGAAGGCTCAACACATTGACTCTGTACTGGTACCCCTGTATATAGCCTGCTCACATTGACTCTGTACTGGTACTTCCTGTATATAGTCTCCTCACATTGACTCTTTACTGGTACCCCTGTATATAGTCTCCTCACATTGACTCTGTACTGGTACCCCTGTATATAGCCTCCTGACATTGACTCTGTACTGGTACCCCTGTATATAGCCTCCTCACATTGACTCTGTACTGGTAACCCTGTATATAGCCTCCTCACATTGACTCTGTACTGGTACCCCTGTATATAGCCTCCTCACATTGACTCTGTACTGGTACTTCCTGTATATATTCTCCTCACATTGACTCTGTATTGGTACTTCCTGTATATAGCCTCCTCACATTGACTCTGTACTGGTACCCCTGTATATAGCCTCCTCACATTGACTCTGTACTGGTACCCCTGTATATAGCCTCCTCACATTGACTCTGTACTGGTACCCCTGTATATAGCCTCCTCACATTGACTCTGTACTGGTACTTCCTGTATATAGCCTCCTCACATTGACTCTGTACCGGCACCCCTGTAAATAGGCTTAACACATTGACTCTGTACTGGTACCCCTGTATATAGCCTCCTCACATTGACTATGTACTGGTACATCATGTATATAGCCTCCTCACATTGACTCTTTACTGGTACCCCTGTATATAGTCTCCTCACATTGACTCTGTACTGGTACCCTTGTATATAGCCTCCTCACATTGACTCTGTACTGGTACCCCTGTATATAGCCTCCTCACATTGACTCTGTACTGGTAACCCTGTATATAGCCTCCTCACATTGACTCTGTACTGGTACTTCCTGTATATAGCCTCCTCACATTGACTCTGTACTGGTACTTCCTGTATATAGCCTCCTCACATTGACTCTGTACTGGTACCCCTGTATATAGCCTCCTCACATTGACTCTGTACTGGTACCCCTGTACATAGCCTCCTCACATTGACTCTGTACTGGTACCCCTGTATATAGCCTCCTCACATTGACTCTGTAATGGTACCCCTGTATATATTCTCCTCATATTGACTCTGTACTGGTAGCCCTGTATATAGTCTCCTCATATTGACTCTGTACTGGTACCCCTGTATATAGCCTTCTCACATTGACTCTGTACTGGTACCCCTGTATATAGTCTCCTCATATTGACTCTGTACTGGTACCCTTGTATATAGCCTTCTCACATTGACTCTGTACTGGTACCCCTGTATATAGTCTCCTCATATTGACTCTGTACTGGTACCCCTGTATATAGCCTCCTCACATTGACTCTGTACTGGTACCCCTGTATATAGCCTCCTCACATTGACTCTGTACTGGTACCCCTGTATATAGTCTCCTCATATTGACTCTGTACTGGTACTTCCTGTATATAGCCTCCTCACATTGACTCTGTACTGGTACTTCCTGTATATAGCCTCCTCACATTGACTCTGTACTGGTACCCCTGTATATAGCCTGCTCACATTGACTCTGTACTGGTACTTCCTGTATATAGTCTCCTCACATTGACTCTTTACTGGTACCCCTGTATATAGTCTCCTCACATTGACTCTGTACTGGTACCCCTGTATATAGCCTCCTCACATTGACTCTGTACTGGTACCCCTGTATATAGTCTCCTCACATTGACTCTGTACTGGTACCCCTGTATATAGCCTCCTCACATTGACTCTGTACTGGTACCCCTGTATATAGCCTCCTCACATTGACTCTGTACTGGTACCCCTGTATATAGCCTCCTCACATTGACTCTGTACTGGTACCCCTGTATATAGTCTCCTCATATTGACTCTGTACTGGTACCCCTGTATATAGCCTCCTCACATTGACTCTGTACTGGTACTTCCTGTATATAGCCTCCTCACATTTACTCTGTACTGGTACCCATGTATATAGCCTCTTCACATTGACTCTGTACTGGTACCCCTGTATATAGCCTCCTCACATTGACTCTGTACTGGTACCCCTGTATATAGCCTCCTCAAATTGACTCTGTACTGGTACCCCTGTATATAGCCTCCTCACATTGACTCTGTACTGGTACATCCTGTATATAGCCTCCTCACATTGACTCTGTACTGGTACTTCCTGTATATAGCCTCCTCACATTGACTCTGTACTGGTACCCCCGTATATAGCCTGCTCACATTGACTCAGTACTGGTACTTCCTGTATATAGTCTCCTCACATTGACTCTTTACTGGTACCCCTGTATATAGTCTCCTCACATTGACTCTGTACTGGTACCCCTGTATATAGCCTCCTCACATTGACTCTGTACTGGTACCCCTGTATATAGCCTCCTCACATTGACTCTGTACTGGTACCCCTGTATATAGTCTCCTCATATTGACTCTGTACTGGTACCCCTGTATATAGCCTCCTCACATTGACTCTGTACTGGTACTTCCTGTATATAGCCTCCTCACATTGACTCTGTACTGGTACTTCCTGTATATAGCCTCCTCACATTGACTCTGTACTGGTACTTCCTGTATATAGCCTCCTCACATTGACTCTGTACTGGTACCCCTGTATATAGCCTGCTCACATTGACTCTGTACTGGTACTTCCTGTATATAGTCTCCTCACATTGACTCTTTACTGGTACCCCTGTATATAGTCTCCTCATATTGACTCTTTACTGGTACCCCTGTATATAGCCTCCTCACATTGACTCTGTACTGGTACTTCCTGTATATAGCCTCCTCACATTGACTCTGTACTGGTACTTCCTGTATATAGCCTCCTCACATTGACTCTGTACTGGTACTTCCTGTATATAGCCTCCTCACATTAACTCTGTACTGGTACTTCCTGTATATAGTCTCCTCACATTGACTCTGTACTGGTACTTCCTGTATATAGCCTCCTCACATTGACTCTGTACTGGTACTTCCTGTATATAGCCTTGCTATTGTTATTTTACTGCTGCTGTTTAATTATTTGAAACTTTTATTTAATTTGTATTTCTTAACTTCTTAAAGTATCGTTGAACTTGTAAGCATTGCACTGTAAGGTCTACACTTGTTGTATTCGGCGCATGTGACAAATTCAATTTGATTTGATTTGAAACCCATAAAACAACTGCTTTTTACTGCTTTTCAGTTGAAATAATAGTTCAATAAGGAACAACTGTGTGATGAGGCATCAGTAATATATGATTCAGAAATTAAAGATACGTTCAGAAAGTACTCAGACCCCTTCACTTTTTTCACATTTTGTAACATTACAGCCTTGTTCTAAAATGTATAAAAGTATGTTTTACCCTCATCAATCTACACACAATACCCCATAATAACAAATAAAAAACAGGTTTTTAGAAATGTTTGCAAAAAATAAAAAACAAACAATTATTCAGACTCTTTACTCAGTACTTTGTTGAAGCACCTTTGGCAGCGATTACAGCCTAAAGTCTTCATGGGTATTACGCTACAAGCTAGGCACACCTGTATTGGGGGGTTTCTCCCATTCTTCTCTGCAGATCAGCTCAAGCTCTGTCAGGTTGGATGGGGTGTGTCGGTGCACAGCTATTATCTCCAGAGATGTTAGTCTGGGCTCTGGCTGGGCCACTCAAGGACTTGTCCTGAAGCCACTCCTGCGTTGTCTTGGCTGTGTGCTTAGGGTCGTTGTCCTGTTGGAAGGTGAACCTTCGCTCCAGTCTGAAGTCCTAACCGCTCTGGAGCAGGTTTTCATCATGGATATCTGTACTTTGCTCCGTTCATCTTTCCCTCGATCCTGACTAGTCTCCCTGCTGCTGAAAAACATCCCCACAGCATGATGCTGTCACCACCATTCTTCACCGTAGGGATGGTGCCAGGTTTCCTCCAGACGTGACACTTGGCATTCAGGCCAAAGAGTTCAATCTTGGTTTAATCAGACCAAAGAATATTGTTATTGGGTCCTTTAGGTGCCTTTTGGCAAACTCCAAGTGGGCTGTCATGTGCCTTTTACTGAGGAGTGGCTTCCGTCTGGCCAGTCTACCATAAAGACTTGATTGGTAGAGTGCTGCAGAGATGGTTGTCCTTCTGGAAAGTTCTCCCATCTCCACAGAGGAAGTGGCCATCGGGTTCTTGGTCACCTCCCTGAGTCTTGGAGGTTACAAACTTCTTCCATTTAAGAATGATGGAGGCGACTGTGTTCTTGGGGATCTTCAAAGCTGCAAAAATGTTTTGGTACCCTTACCCAGATCTGTGCCTCGACACAATCCTGTCTCAGAGCTCTACAGACAATTCCTCGATATCACGGCTTGGTTTTATAGATAGATAGATAGATAGATAGATAGATAGATAGATAGATAGATAGATAGATAGATAGATAGATAGATAGATAGATAGATAGATAGATAGATAGATAGATAGATAGATAGATAGATAGATAGATAGATAGATAGATAGATAGATAGATAGATAGATAGATAGATAGATAGATAGGTAGGTACTTTATTGATCCCCCGGGGGGGAAATTTCATTGTCAAGCAGCTACAACAAACACAGGGCAGGTGCAAAATGCCACAACGAAAGTACACAAAAGACAGATACACGGTACACGATACATAGAGCGGCAGTATGAAAAAGTATAGAAATACAAGATATCTGGAGTGCAAAAAAAAGCTATAAAAGGACATTGCATACTATGAGTGGTTGGCTGAATATGTACACTATACATTGGTGGATGTTGGATGGTTAACTATACTATACAGGTCGATGGCAGAGAAATACTTCAGTAGCTAAAAATGCGTATGATATGAGCGAGGGTAATAATAGTTTACTTAATAGACAGACTGGGTAAATGAACAGGTAAGTGAACATTTTGCATGGTTAAATTAGCTGTACAGTTAGGTATACAGTTATATTTACAGATAAGTGAATACTTGCATGTTTACACAAACTGTACAGGTAAATGACAGGAAGAGATGCTTTAATAGCTAAATGTGTGTATGATATCATTTGGGGTACTAATAGTAATTCCCTTAAAATACAGTCCTTAGTGCACAGGGTTTAATTACAGACAACTGCACTTATTGCACATTCGATCTACTAAAAGCAATGAGAAAAGGTGCAACTGGCAGGATACTAATATGCATTCCTGAGTGAATGCCTACGTCCAATAATTACAATATTGCATGTGATATAATATAACAACTGTACATGAGTATGTATTTACAGACCTGTATGAATAAATAGGTCCTGAGTGGATGAGTGCTGACGGACCAGAGTTATTCACGGATGGATGCATAATTGTTAAACTAGGTCCTAGCACCCCAACAGTTCCAGATCTATGTTGCCAACGGCACGGCACCCCGGTGAGGCATTATATAGTCTCATAGCCGCCGGCAGGAAGGACCTCCTGTAGCGCTCTCTGGCACACCGTGGTGGGATCAGTCTGTGACTGAAAGTGCTCCTCTGCGTCATAACCATGGCATGCAGAGGGTGGGTGACGTTGTCCATGATGGCCAGCAGTTTGGCCAGGATCCGTCTCTCCGCCACCTCCTCTAGAGTGTCAAGGCTCATCCCCAGGACAGAGCTAGCCTTCCTGATCAGCTTATTTACCCGAGAAGCATCACCGGCTTTGATGTTTGCTCCCCAGCACACCACTGCAAAAAAGATGGCACTGGCCACCACAGACTGGTAGAAGGTATGCAGTAGTTTACTGCACACGTTGAAGGACCTGAGCCTCCTCAGAAAGTAGAGTCGGCTCTGGCCCTTTTTGTACAGGGCCCCGGTGTTACCAGCCCATTCCAGTCTGTTGTCCATATGGACACCCAGGAACTTGTATGACTCAACCATATCCACATCCATCCCCTTTATAGGGACTGCAGTCAGTTGTGCCTTGGTTCTCCTGAAGTCCACCACCATCTCCTTAGTTTTGCTGATGTTAAGCTGAAGGTGGTTCTGCTCACACCACAACACAAAGTCACTGATTGTGCTCCTGTACTCCTCCTCCTGCCCACCCCTGATGCACCCTACAATAGCAGAGTCATCCGAGAACTTCTGTAGGTGGCATGTCTCAGAGTTATATCTGAAGTCTGAGGTGTAGAGGGTGAACAGGAAGGGGGACAGGACCGTACCCTGGGGGGCCCCTGTGTTGCTAACTGCCCGTTCTGACACACAGCTCTGTAGTCGCACAAATTGTGGCCTACCGGTCAGGTAGTCCGTGACCCAGGAGACTAAGGGTGCTTCCACTTTCATCCTCCTCATCTTCTCACCCAGTAGCAGGGGCTGAATGGTATTGAAGGCACTGGAGAAGTCAAAAAACATGACCCTCACAGTGCAACCTGCGTTGTCCAGGTGAGAGTAGGCCCTCTGCAGAAGGTAGATGATAGCATCATCCACCTGATGTTGCGCTGGTATGCAAACTGCAGGGGGTCCATTGATGAACACACCAGGGGTCTGAGGTGAGCGAGGACTAACCTTTCCAGGGTCTTCATGATGTGGGATGTTAGCGCTACAGGTCTGAAGTCATTCAGGACAGTGGGGTGTGCCTTCTTGGGCACTGGGACGAGGCAGGATGTTTTCCACAGCACAGGGACCCTTTCTAGGCTCAGGCTAAGGTTGAAAAGACGCTGGAGTATTCCACACAGTTGGTCAGCACAGACCCTCAGCACCCTTGGGCTGATGCCATCAGGGCCCGCCGCTTTCCACTGGTGTAGTCTCTCCAGCTCTCTCTTCACTTGGTTGGTGGTGAAAGCCAGCCCAGGTGGGGAGGTGGGGGGAAGGGGGGTGTTGAGGATCAGTCCAGGGGGGGCAGGGGCGGAGGTGGGGTCACTGATTGTCTCAGCAGAGGTGCTGTGAGCAAAGTGGGGGTGGGATAGCCGTGAGGGTGTGTGGTCTGGGGAGCTGGAGGGGAGGTGGACAGGGCCAGTATCGAACCTGTTAAAAAATTGGTTCAGCTCATTGGCTCTGTCCTGGGTCCCCTCCGTCTGCCCACTGTTTGACTTTTTGAAGCCAGTGATATTTCTCATACCCTTCCACACCTCTCTCACCTGGCTCTGCCTCAGCTTGTCCTCCATCTTCTCCTTATACACTCTCTTCCCCTCAGCAATCCGCAACTTCAGCTCCCTCTGGACGCATTTCAATTTGTCCTTGTCCTTCTCCTTGAAGGCCCTCTTCTTCTCATTCAGCAGGGCCTTCAGGTCGCTGGTGACCCAGGGTTTATTGTTTGGGAAACAGCGTACCTTCCTGGTGGGTACAGTGTTGTCTACACAAAAATTAATATAGTCTGTTATGCAGTCAGTGAGTCCATCGATGTCCTCCCCATGAGCCTCACAGAGCACATCCCAGTCTGTTGTTTCAAAGCAGTCCTGTAGGGCCTCATTCGCCTCCGGGGACCATCTCCTAATAGTCCTGTTGGTTGCAGGCTGCTGTTGGACCATAGGCCTGTAGAGTGGGGTGAGGTGGACAAGGTTGTGATCCGATCTACCGAGGGGAGGGAGTGCAGTGGAGTTGTATGCATCCTTCGCATTAGCATATAACAAGTCCAGAGTTTTATTATTCCTGGTTGGGCACTTCACGAACTGTTTGAACGTGGGCAGCGTTGAAGAGAGAGATGCATGGTTAAAATCCCCCGAAATGGCAAAGAAAGCACTGGGATGCGCTGTCTGTAACCTCGCGATAACAGAGTGGATGACGTCACACGCTGCGTTTGCGTCCGCGGAGGGCGGGATGTAAACAATAACAGCAATGGCCGCTGTGAATTCCCTCGGCAAATAGTAGGGTCTCAGGCTAACGGCTAGCAGTTCAATGTCCGGGCTACAAAACTTTTCCTTCAGAGTAATATGTTTCGGATGACACCATCTGTTGTTAACTAATAAAGCCAGCCCACCACCCTTACTCTTACCGGAAGAGACGAGATCCCTGTCCGCTCTGATGGTCTGGAAACCGTCGATAGTGACGTTCTGTATGGGGATGTTATCGTTCAGCCAAGTCTCAGTAAAACACATTAGGCTCGTTTCACGATAAATCCTTTGTCCACGAACAAGTCCCGCCAACTCATCCATCTTGTTATGTAGACACCTAACATTGCCCATAATAATAGATGGTATAGCCGGCTTGTACTTGAACCTCCTCCGCTTTGCCTTACATTTCAATCCCGCCCTACGTCCACGGCGTCGTCTTTTCAATTCATCCGGAATATCAAACTTTTCCCTGGGGAGCAGCAGCGCTGCGTGGGCTAAATCCAGGAGCTGGGCTCTGTTGTAAACAATAACAGTTGACGACTCCTGTCGACGTTCAGCTGCGATAAAATCCATAAAATCCATAATCCTGAACTATTATAGTTCAACTGTAGCAAAATAAAAAATAAATATAAAGAAAAGAGACGAAAGAAAACAAACTAAAACAACAATTAATGCCCGAACAACGGGAGCTGCTGAACAGGCGACCAGCAGGGCGGCGCCAACGAATGCCTTATATAGACAGGTGTGTGCCTTTCCAAATCATGTCCAAAAATATTGAATTTACCACAGGTGGATGATCAATAGAAACAGGAAGCGTCTGAGCTCAATTTGAAGTCTCAAAGCAAAGGGTCTGTACGTAAATAAAGTTTTATTTTTATTTGCCAACATTTCTTAAAACCTGTTTTCGCTTTGTCATTATGGGGTATTGTGTGTACATTTTAGAATAAGGCTGTAACGTAACAAAATGTGGATAAAGTCAAGGGGTCTGAATACTTTCCGAATGCACTTTATATATATTATATATATATATATATATATATATATATATATATATATATATATATATATATATATATATATATATATATATATATATATATATATATATATATATATATATATATATATATATATATACTTTTATATTCATGTGCGCACACACACACACACACACATTTAGTTCCATTTACTCAACAGATGCACTACATGAGGGAAAATATCTCATTCCAAAATCATGGGCATTAATATGGAGTTGGTCCCCCTTTGCTGTTATAACAGCCTCCACTCTTCTGGAAAGGCTTTCCACGAGATGTTGGAACATTGATGCAGGGACTTGCTTCCATTCAGCCACAAGAGCATTAGTGAGGTCGGGCACTGATGTTGGGCGATTTGGCCTGGCTCACAGTCGGTCTTCCAATTCATCCCAAAGGTGTTCGATGGGGTTGAGGTCAGGGCTCTCTGCAGGATAGTCAAGTTATTCCACACCGTTCTCACAAACCCTTTCTGTATGGAGATTGCTTTGTGCACGGGAGCATTGTCATGCTGAAACAGGAAATGGCCTTCCGCAAACTTCCACAAAGTTGGAAGCACAGAATCATCTAGAATGTCATTGTATGCTGTAGCGTTAAGATTTCCCTTCACTGGAACTAAGGGGCCCAAACCATGAAAAACATCCCTAGACCATTATTCCTCATCCACCAAACTTTACAGTTGGCGCTATGCATTGGGGTAGGCAGTGTTCTCCTGGCCTCCGTCAAACCCAGATTTGTCCGTCGGACTGCCAGATGGTGAAGTGAAATTCATCACTCCAGAGAAGGCTTTTCCACTGCTCCTCAGTCCAATGGAGGTGAGCTTTACACCACTCCAGCCGCCGTTTGGCATTGCACATGGTGATCTTAGGCTTGTGTGCAGCTGCTCAGCCATGGAAACCCATTTCATTAAGCTACCGACAAGCAGTTATTTTGCTGACGTTGCTTCCAGAGGCAGTTTGGAACTCTGCAGTGAGTAATGCTACCGAGGACAGACGATTATTAAATGCTACGAGTCCCGTTCTGTGAGCTTGTGTGGCCTACGACTTTACGAATTTGTGGCCTACGACTTTGCGGCTGAGCCGTTGTTGTTTCCACTTCACAATAACTTAATGGTAATGATGGACTGTTGTTTCTCTTTGCTTATTTGAGCTGTTCTTGCCATAATATGGACTTGGTCTTTTACCAAATAGGGCTATCTACTGTATACCACCCCTACCTTGTCACAACACAACTGATTGGCTTAAACGTACATTCCAGGTGACTACCTCATGGAGCTGGTTGAGAGAATGCCCAAGTGTGCCAAGTTATCAAAGGGTGGCTACTTTGATTTGTTTAACACTTTGTTGGTTACTACATGATTCCATGTGTGCTATTTCATTGTTTTGATGTCTTCACTATTATTCAACAATGTAGAAAATAGTACAAATAATGAAAAACCCTTGAATGAGTAATATTCCAAACTTTTGACTGTATTTCTCTCCTTCAAAATTGACTTTTCATTAATTTAACCTTTAATTAGGCAGTCAGTTAAGAACAAATTCTTATTTACAATGACAGCGTACACCGGCCAAACTCGGACGACGCTGGGCCAATTGTGCACCACCCTATGGGACTCCCAATCACGGCTGGTTATGATACAGTCTGGATTCAAACCAGCCTCTGAGATACCACTGAACCAGGTTGTCTGTAGTGACTCCTCTAGTACTGAGATACAGTGTCTTAGACCACTGAACCAGGTTGTCTGTAGTGACTCCTCTAGTACTGAGATACAGTGTCTTAGACCACTGAACCAGGTTGTCTGTAGTGACTCCTCTAGCACTGAGATACAGTGTCTTAGACCACTGAACCAGGTTGTCTGTAGTGACTCCTCTAGTACTGAGATACAGTGTCTTAGACCACTGAACCAGGTTGTCTGTAGTGACGCCTCTAGCACTGAGATGCAGTGTCTTAGACCACTGAACCAGGTTGTCTGTAGTGACTCCTATAGCACTGAGATACAGTGTCTTAGACCACTGAACCAGGATGTCTGTAGTGACGCCTCTAACACTGAGATACAGTGTCTTAGACCACTGAACCAGGTTGTCTGTAGTGACTCCTCTAGCACTGAGATACAGTGTCTTAGACCACTGAACCAGGTTGTCTGTAGTGACTCCTCTAGTACTGAGATACAGTGTCTTAGACCACTGAACCAGGTTGTCTGTAGTGACTCCTCTAGTACTGAGATAGTGTCTTAGACCACTGAACCAGGTTGTCTGTAGTGACTCCTCTAGCACTGAGATACAGTGTCTTAGACCACTGAACCAGTTTGTCTGTAGTGACTCCTCTAGCACTGAGATACAGTGTCTTAGACCACTGAACCAGGTTGTCTGTAGTGACTCCTCTAGTACTGAGATACAGTGTCTTAGACCACTGAACCAGGTTGTCTGTAGTGACTCCTCTAACACTGAGATACAGTGTCTTAGACCACTGAACCAGGTTGTCTGTAGTGACTCCTCTAACACTGAGATGCAGTGTCTTAGACCACTGAACCAGGTTGTCTGTAGTGACTCCTCTAGTACTGAGATAGTGTCTTAGACCACTGAACCAGGTTGTCTGTAGTGACTCCTCTAACACTGAGATACAGTGTCTTAGACCACTGAACCAGGTTGTCTGTAGTGACTCCTCTAGTACTGAGATAGTGTCTTAGACCACTGAACCAGGTTGTCTGTAGTGACTCCTCTAGCACTGAGATGCAGTGTCTTAGACCACTGAACCAGGTTGTCTGTAGTGACTCCTCTAGCACTGAGATGCAGTGTCTTAGACCACTGAAACAGGTTGTCTGTAGTGACTCCTCTAGCACTGAGATACAGTGTCTTAGACCACTGAACCAGGTTGTCTGTAGTGACTCCTCTAGTACTGAGATACAGTGTCTTAGACCACTGAACCAGGTTGTCTGTAGTGACTCCTCTAGTACTGAGATACAGTGTCTTAGACCACTGAACCAGGTTGTCTGTAGTGACGCCTCTAGCACTGAGATGCAGTGTCTTAGACCACTGAACCAGGTTGTCTGTAGTGACTCCTATAGCACTGAGATACAGTGTCTTAGACCACTGAACCAGGATGTCTGTAGTGACGCCTCTAACACTGAGATACAGTGTCTTAGACCACTGAACCAGGTTGTCTGTAGTGACTCCTCTAGCACTGAGATACAGTGTCTTAGACCACTGAACCAGGTTGTCTGTAGTGACTCCTCTAGTACTGAGATACAGTGTCTTAGACCACTGAACCAGGTTGTCTGTAGTGACTCATCTAGTACTGAGATAGTGTCTTAGACCACTGAACCAGGTTGTCTGTAGTGACTCCTCTAGCACTGAGATACAGTGTCTTAGACCACTGAACCAGTTTGTCTGTAGTGACTCCTCTAGCACTGAGATACAGTGTCTTAGACCACTGAACCAGGTTGTCTGTAGTGACTCCTCTAGTACTGAGATACAGTGTCTTAGACCACTGAACCAGGTTGTCTGTAGTGACTCCTCTAACACTGAGATACAGTGTCTTAGACCACTGAACCAGGTTGTCTGTAGTGACTCCTCTAACACTGAGATGCAGTGTCTTAGACCACTGAACCAGGTTGTCTGTAGTGACTCCTCTAGTACTGAGATAGTGTCTTAGACCACTGAACCAGGTTGTCTGTAGTGACTCCTCTAACACTGAGATACAGTGTCTTAGACCACTGAACCAGGTTGTCTGTAGTGACTCCTCTAGTACTGAGATAGTGTCTTAGACCACTGAACCAGGTTGTCTGTAGTGACTCCTCTAGCACTGAGATGCAGTGTCTTAGACCACTGAACCAGGTTGTCTGTAGTGACTCCTCTAGCACTGAGATGCAGTGTCTTAGACCACTGAAACAGGTTGTCTGTAGTGACTCCTCTAGCACTGAGATACAGTGTCTTAGACCACTGAACCAGGTTGTCTGTAGTGACTCCTCTAGTACTGAGATACAGTGTCTTAGACCACTGAACCAGGTTGTCTGTAGTGACTCCTCTAGTACTGAGATACAGTGTCTTAGACCACTGAACCAGGTTGTCTGTAGTGACTCCTCTAGTACTGAGATGCAGTAACTTAGACCACTGAACCAGGTTGTCTGTAGTGACTCCTCTAGTACTGAGATACAGTGTCTTAGACCACTGAACCAGGTTGTCTGTAGTGACTCCTCTAGTACTGAGATACAGTGTCATAGACCACTGAACCAGGTTGTCTGTAGTGACTCCTCTAGTACTGAGATACAGTGTCTTAGACCACTGAACCAGGTTGTCTGTAGTGACTCCTCTAGTACTGAGATACAGTGTCTTAGACCACTGAACCAGGTTGTCTGTAGTGACTCCTCTAGTACTGAGATACAGTGTCTTAGACCACTGTGCCTCATGGGAGCCCACATTGATTAAGTTATCATCACAATGGGACAGTACTTTTTACTTTTGATACTGAAGTATATTTAAAACCAAATACTTTCTCAAGTAACATTTTAATTGGGTGACTTTCACTTTTACTTGAGTCATTTTCTATTAAGGTATGTTAACTTTTACTCAAGTATGACAATTGATTACTTTCAACACTGCAATGGGAAGCTTGTTGAAGTGCCGGTCGCTACACCTTGAATTGGAGACCTCATGCCAAGGTACAGATTTCAAGTCACCTCCCAAACAACACACCCTGACTTCGTTAGAAGAGGCAGAGCCTGCAACCTGTGTTTCTATTTACCTACGGGCCCTCAAAGGTAGTGCACTATATAAGTGATAGGGTGCCATTTGGGATGTGTTTCTCTCTCTTATGAAGCTCAGGTCATCCTATAGAGCAATGTGATCAGAATATAGAACTGAAAACGTTTGCGGAGTTTTGTGAGTGTCTAATAGTTTACAGGTCCAATAGGAAAAAAGGGCAGGAATTCAAGAAAGAACATATCGTCCATTTAAAAGTTACGGTAGGAAATATAAAAAAGTCATATGTAGAACTGGTATTCAGGAGACTTGGAGTAATGTACAACTGTAATAAACACCCACATGATAATCATGCTGTGCCAATCCCAGTGTTGTTGTCTTCGCACTGTGTGGAGGTGGCGGTGTTTTGGACTGAGCGCTCCATGGAAAGTAAAATTGTTCAGATCTCTGCATGGAGGGGTGCATATTTAACTTAGCCACCTACATTGGATAATACTAATACACTATGTATACGAAAGCATGTGGACACCCCTTCAAATTAGTGGATTTGGCTATTTCAGCCACATCCACTGCTGACAGGTGTAGAAAATGGAGCAAACAGCCATGCAATCTCTATAGACAAACATTGGCAGTAGAATGGCCTTACTGAAGAGCTCAGTGACTTTCAACATGATACCATCATAGGATGCCATCTTTCCAACAACTCAGTTAGTCAAATCTCTGCCCTGCTAGAGACCTCACTACTGAGTTCCAAACTGCCTCTGGAAGCAACATCACCACAAGAACTGTTCGTAGGGAGCACCATGCACAATGCCAAGCGTTGTCTGGAGTGGTGTAAAGATCGACGCCTATGAAATCTGGAGCAGTGGAAACGCGTTGTCTGGAGTGATGAATCACGCTTTACCATCTACCAATCCGACAGACAAATCTGGATTTGGCAGATGCCAGGAAAACGCTACCTGCTCCAATGCATAGCGCCAAGTGTAAAGTTTGGTGGAGAGGTGTGGGGATGTTTTTCATGGTCCGGGCAAGGTCCCTTAGTTCCAGTTAAGGGAAATGTTAACGCTAAAGCATACAATGGTATTCTAGACGATTCTGTGCTTCCAACTTTGAAGTAACAGTTTGGGGACGGCCATTTCCTGTTTCAGCATGACAATGCCCCCGTGCACAAAGCGAAGACCATACAGAAATGGTTTGTCGAGATCGGTGTGGAAGAACTTGACTGGCCTACACAGAGCCTTGACTTCAACCCCATCGAACACCTTTGGGATGAATTGGAACACTGACTACGAAGCAGACCTAATCGCCCAACATCAGTGCCCGACCTCACTAACGCTCTTGTGGCTGAATGGAAGCAAGTCCCTTCAGCAATGTTCAAACATCTAGTCGAACGACCTTCCCAAAAGAGTGGAGGCACAGGGGGACCAACTCCATATTAATACCCATGATTTTGGAATGAGATGTCCACAAACTTTTGGTCATGTAGTGTATTCAGTGTGTCTTTTTTGGGACAGTGGTTGCATTGATTTTGCCCCTTTAAAACCTCTTAAGGTACAGACCCTTTTTTTCATTTTTCGCTTAAAATGACATACCCAAATCTAACCTCCTGTAGCGCAAGACCTGAAGCAAGGATATGCATATTCTTAGTACTATTTGAAAGGAAACACTTTGAAGTTTGTGGAAATGTGAAGTTAATGTAGGAGAATAACACATTAGATCTGGTAAGCGTGGAGCCAGAGACAGCAGTGGGGTCAAACTGTAGAACCCAGTGGGGTCAAACTGTAGAACCCAGTTCCTTCAAACAAAACTACACTACGTTTTATCTCTGGGACTCAGGATGACAAATCAGAGCCAGATTACTGAATGTAAGTACATTATTTACCTTCAGAGGTGAATGTATCAAATCTGTTGCCGTGATAAAAGGGTTTTGTTGTTGTGCACTATCCTCAAACAATAGCATGGTATATTTTAGCTGTAATAGCTACTGTAAATTGGACACTGCAGTTAGATTAACAAGAATGTAAGCTTTCTGCCCATATAAGACAGGTATATGTCCCGGAAAAGTGGCTGTTGTTTACAGCTGTCACACCCTGATCTGTTTCACCTTTCCTTGTTCTTGTCTCCACCCCCTCCAGGTGTCCCCATTTTCCCCATCATCCCCTGTGTATTTATACCTGTGTTCTCTGTCTCTCTGTGCCAGTCCGTGTTGTTAGCCAAGTCAACCAGCCCTGACACCGTGCCCGGCTGTCTGATCCATTCTGCCTACCCTGACCATGACTGCCTGTTCCACTGCACTGCTCAGACTCTGATCTGGTTGATTAACTATTGTCTGTCCCTGACCTGCCCTTTGTCTGTTCCCATTATTATAATAAATATCAGACTCTTACCATCTGCCTCCTGTGTCTGCATCTGGGTCTATATTATAATAAATATCAGACTCTAACCATCTGCCTCCTGTGTCTGCATCTGGGTCTATATTATAATAAATATCAGACTCTAACCATCTGCCTCCTGTGTCTGCATCTGGGTCTATATTATAATAAATATCAGACTCTAACCATCTGCCTCCTGTGTCTGCATCTGGGTCTATATTATAATAAATATCAGACTCTAACCATCTGCCTCCTGTGTCTGCATCTGGGTCTATATTATAATAAATATCAGACTCTAACCATCTGCCTCCTGTGTCTGCATCTGGGTCTATATTATAATAAATATCAGACTCTAACCATCTGCCTCCTGTGTCTGCATCTGGGTCTATATTATAATAAATATCAGAGCTCTAACCATCTGCCTCCTGTGTCTGCATCTGGGTCTATATTATAATAAATATCAGAGCTCTAACCATCTGCCTCTTGTGTCTGCATCTGGGTCTATATAATAATAAATATCAGAGCTCTAACCATCTGCCTCCTGTGTCTGCATCTGGGTCTATATTATAATAAATATCAGAGCTCTAACCATCTGCCTCTTGTGTCTGCATCTGGGTCTATATTATAATAAATATCAGAGCTCTAACCATCTGCCTCCTGTGTCTGCATCTGGGTCTATATTATAATAAATATCAGAGCTCTAACCATCTGCCTCCTGTGTCTGCATCTGGGTCTATATTATAATAAATATCAGACTCTTACCATCTGCCTCCTGTGTCTGCATCTGGGTCTATATTATGATAAATATCAGAGCTCTAACCATCTGCCTCCTGTGTCTGCATCTGGGTCTATATTATAATAAATATCAGAGCTCTAACCATCTGCCTCCTGTGTCTGCATCTGGGTCTATATTATAATAAATATCAGACTCTTACCATCTGCCTCCCGTGTCTGCATCTGGGTCTATATTATAATAAATATCAGACTCTTACCATCTGCCTCCTGTGTCTGCATCTGGGTCTATATTATAATAAATATCAGACTCTTACCATCTGCCTCCTGTGTCTGCATCTGGGTCTATATTATAATAAATATCAGACTCTTACCATCTGCCTCCTGTGTCTGCATCTGGGTCTATATTATAATAAATATCAGACTCTAACCATCTGCCTCCTGTGTCTGCATCTGGGTCTATATTATAATAAATATCAGACTCTTACCATCTGCCTCCTGTGTCTGCATCTGGGTCTATATTATAATAAATATCAGACTCTTACCATCTGCCTCCTGTGTCTGCATCTGGGTCTATATTATAATAAATATCAGACTCTTACCATCTGCCTCCTGTGTCTGCATCTGGGTCTATATTATAATAAATATCAGACTCTTACCATCTGCCTCCTGAGTCTGCATCTGGGTCTATATTATAATAAATATCAGACTCTTACCATCTGCCTCCTGTGTCTGCATCTGGGTCTATATTATAATAAATATCAGACTCTTACCATCTGCCTCCTGTGTCTGCATCTGGGTCTATATTATAATAAATATCAGACTCTTACCATCTGCCTCCTGTGTCTGCATCTGGGTCTATATTATAATAAATATCAGACTCTTACCATCTGCCTCCTGTGTCTGCATCTGGGTCTATATTATAATAAATATCAGACTCTTACCATCTGCCTCCTGTGTCTGCATCTGGGTCTATATTATAATAAATATCAGACTCTAACCATCTGCCTCCTGTGTCTGCATCTGGGTCTATATTATAATAAATATCAGACTCTTACCATCTGCCTCCTGTGTCTGCATCTGGGTCTATATTATAATAAATATCAGACTCTTACCATCTGCCTCCTGTGTCTGCATCTGGGTCTATATTATAATAAATATCAGACTCTAACCATCTGCCTCCTGTGTCTGCATCTGGGTCTATATTATAATAAATATCAGACTCTTACCATCTGCCTCCTGTGTCTGCATCTGGGTCTATATTATAATAAATATCAGACTCCTACCATCTGCCTCCTGTGTCTGCATCTGGGTCTATATTATAATAAATATCAGACTCTAACCATCTGCCTCCTGTGTCTGCATCTGGGTCTATATTATAATAAATATCAGACTCTTACCATCTGCCTCCTGTGTCTGCATCTGGGTCTATATTATAATAAATATCAGACTCTTACCATCTGCCTCCTGTGTCTGCATCTGGGTCTATATTATAATAAATATCAGACTCTAACCATCTGCCTCCTGTGTCTGCATCTGGGTCTATATTATAATAAATATCAGACTCTTACCATCTGCCTCCTGTGTCTGCATCTGGGTCTATATTATAATAAATATCAGACTCTAACCATCTGCCTCCTGTGTCTGCATCTGGGTCTATATTATAATAAATATCAGACTCTTACCATCTGCCTCCTGTGTCTGCATCTGGGTCTATATTATAATAAATATCAGACTCTTACCATCTGCCTCCTGTGTCTGCATCTGGGTCTATATTATAATAAATATCAGACTCTTACCATCTGCCTCCTGTGTCTGCATCTGGGTCTATATTATAATAAATATCAGACTCTTACCATCTGCCTCCTGTGTCTGCATCTGGGTCTATATTATAATAAATATCAGACTCTTACCATCTGCCTCCTGTGTCTGCATCTGGGTCTATATTATAATAAATATCAGACTCTTACCATCTGCCTCCTGTGTCTGCATCTGGGTCTATATTATAATAAATATCAGACTCTTACCATCTGCCTCCTGTGTCTGCATCTGGGTCTATATTATAATAAATATCAGACTCTTACCATCTGCCTCCTGTGTCTGCATCTGGGTCTATATTATAATAAATATCAGACTCTTACCATCTGCCTCCTGTGTCTGCATCTGGGTCTATATTATAATAAATATCAGACTCTTACCATCTGCCTCCTGTGTCTGCATCTGGGTCTATATTATAATAAATATCAGATTCTTACCATCTGCCTCCTGTGTCTGCATCTGGGTCTATATTATAATAAATATCAGACTCTAACCATCTGCCTCCTGTGTCTGCATCTGGGTCTATATTATAATAAATATCAGACTCTTACCATCTGCCTCCTGTGTCTGCATCTGGGTCTATATTATAATAAATATCAGACTCTTACCATCTGCCTCCTGTGTCTGCATCTGGGTCTATATTATAATAAATATCAGACTCTTACCATCTGCCTCCTGTGTCTGCATCTGGGTCTATATTATAATAAATATCAGACTCTTACCATCTGCCTCCTGTGTCTGCATCTGGGTCTATATTATAATAAATATCAGACTCTTACCATCTGCCTCCTGTGTCTGCATCTGGGTCTATATTATAATAAATATCAGACTCTTACCATCTGCCTCCTGTGTCTGCATCTGGGTCTATATTATAATAAATATCAGACTCTTACCATCTGCCTCCTGTGTCTGCATCTGGGTCTTGCCTTGTGCCCTTATAACAGTGCCATTCTAGTCACATATGGCAGCAACAGTCCCGGTATAGAGACACCGAACCCATAGAAGTTTTAAAACAAATCTTTGGTTTTCATTTCAAGTCAATGCTGATCTGATGTATTCAGTAAGTCAGCTCTATTTTAATTGTTAAGGTCAAGGGATGGTATGTTGTCCTATTGATACAGTCTGCAAAGGACCAAACTATATGAATATAACATATCAGTATATTTTCCAATCATTTTAGATGAAAAATTGAGTTATATTGAACACGGGAGGAAAGAACTGCTCCTACCTCCTACAGTAAACTCTAAAGACATGGTATTCTGTCTGCATCCCTATGGTGCACTCCTTTTGACCAAAGGCCCTGGTCAAAAGGAGTGCACCATATAGGGAATAGGGTGCTATTTGGAACACATCCATTGTCTTGGATATCTGAGTAATTGAGGACAAATGCATTTGGAACCAGCGCACCAATGGTCCCTGTCGGTTTTCAGCAGCTCGTCTTTAGAGCAGGGACCCAGCGGAGCTCGTTAGAGGAACGGAAGGAGATGTGGTAAATAAGGTTAATTGGGCGATCTGTCAGACCTGGGAAGATGCACATGCTGACATCACACAGCCAGTACCGTGACTTCATTTTTTACTCTCCCGCTACTCTGCTTTCTATCACTGTTCATTAGTGTTTTGCTGTGAGGGGAGAGGGGGAGATGGTGACATGGCCAAGGAAGGTGTGCCTCCAATGTGCCATGCTGAGAACGTGGAACCGAGGGGAGAGGGAGAGAGGGAGAGAGGGAGAGAGAGAGAGAGAGAGAGATCTTGTGACATTGATGTTTATAAATACATTTTGATTATTAGATTTTTATTCAGAGGAACATTTCTGCTGTTTAGGTGTGTGTAATTACACCAGAGATGTCCCCTTTCATTAGGAACCTGTCTGGGTAGAGCCAAACACGGTCCTTTGATACGGCCTGGATGCCCCATAACATTGAGAGTTAAATCATGCACCCTGTCGCCTGCTATAGAGTGCCGTCATTAGTGCACAACAGTTGAGTGGGTAAAGGGCACTTGAAAGAAATAGGCAGAGTGTTAATGACATTGATAAGACAATTACTTCCAAGGCTCTCATTGGTTGTGAGTAAAAAGAGGACAGACGGGGGCGGGGCTTGGTTGGTTAACTATGCATGACATCACCATGCTCAGCTCTGAAAGGTTTCTATGAATAAAAAAGGCCATGCTCTTTTTTTTACAGCAAATTTCACCCCAGAAAACAACATGCAAGAGGCTGTAATTCTGCAGTGTCTCAATCTCTCAAACCGTCAGAATATGGTATGACTTAATGACAGAGGGAAAGCCATTCTGTCAATTAAAGGTCAAATCTGATGTGTTGGTCCAACTCCATTTTGACTTCCTAACAATCATGCTCCTGTACTGTTAATGAAATGTTGGCTGGGTATCAAAGCCAGGTTTACTCTCAAATAAACCTTGATGAAGCCCAAGTAGAGGCCCATTCCGAAATGGACCTAGGGCTTTCCCATCTGGACCAGATATGCACAAATATATTTTTTTAAATATAGAGACCCGTTCCAAACGGACCCGAGAACAACAAGACCCGTTCCGTATAGACCTTGTCGGATCCAGACCCGGTCTGATCCGAGTGAAGGAAGCATCAGAATTATTTTTTTTTTAGGTAATGATGAACTGTTGTGTCTCTTTGCTTATTTGAGCTGTTCTTGCCATAATATGGACTTTGTCTTTTACCGAATAGAGCTATTTTCTGTATACCACCCCTACTTTGTCACAACACAACTGATTGACTCAAACACATTAAGAAGGATAGAATGAAAGAGTGTGCAAAGCTGTCATGAAGGCAAAAGGTGGCTACTTTGAAGAATCTCAAATATAAAATATATTACTACATGATTCCATATGTGTTATTTCATAGTTTTGATATCTTCAATATTATTCAACAATGTAGAAAATAGTAAAAATAAACAAAAACTCTGGAATGAGTAGGTGTGTCCAAACCTTTGACTGGTACTGTATACGGTCATGTGAAAAAAGTAATTACACCCCCTGGAAGGTTTTTTATTTTTTTTACATATTTGGACAGATGGATATGTAATCTTCACTTCAACACTATTGACAGATAAAGGTTATCCAATTTAACAAATCACACAACAACAAAAAAAAACGTTGACAATGTTATGCAATTAACTTGAACAAAAATGCCTTTTCCTTATGGGGAAAAAGTTAGTACACCCCTGCCTTTACCATCACATAACATGGATACAATTAGAATTAGGTACCAAAACAAGTGCAAATGATTAGAAAACATTAGAGAGAAACTTAGGAGGCTCCAGCCTTCCATAAAGATAAGAAAAGTGGTCTGCTTTGGTCTTAACCATATGGGTGTGTGGTAACACATCATTCAAAGATCAAAAGACCTACCTGAGGCCCTCAGAAGAAAGATTATTGATGCCCATGAGTCTGGGAGGGGTTACAAATCCATTTCCAAGCAACTCGAAGTACATCATTTTACTGTCCGACGAAAATTCCAGACCAATGTCAAACTACCTAGGACAGGTCGTCCCACCAAAGTCAGCCCAAGAGCTGACCGAAAGATGCTCATAGAAGTCTCTAAGAACCCCAGGGTAACATCAAGGGATCTACAGGCCTCTCTTGCCACAATCAATGTCGAATTGCATGGGTAAACTGTCAGATAGAGACTGCACAAACTTGGCCTACATGGGAGGTCAGGAAGGAAAAAATAATATCATGACACAACTAACTTTACCCAGGTGTTGTCTGGGTAAAGATTCTTCAAGTTCTGTCAAGTTAGTTGTTTATCATTGCTAGACAGCCATTATCAAGTCTTGTCATAGATTTTCAAACCGATTTAAGTCAAAACTGTAACTAGGCCACTCAGGAACATTCAATGTCATTTTGGTTAGCAACTTCAGTGTATATTTGGCCTTCTTTTTTAGGTCATTGTCCTGCTGAAAGGTGAATTTATCTCCCAGTGTCTGTCGGAGATAAATTTTGCCTGTGCTAAGCTCTATTCCGTTTATTTTTTATAAAACAAGATGACAAGCATACCATAACATGATGCAGCCACCACCATGCTTGAAAATATGAAGAGTGGTACTCAGTAATGTGTTGTGTTGGATTTAACCAAACATAACACTTTGTATTCAGGACATATAATGCATTTCTTTGCAGTTTTAATTTAGTGCCTTATTGCAAACAGGATGCATGTTTTGGAATATTCACTGTCATTTAGGTTAGTATTGTGGAGTAACTACAATGTTGTTGATCCATCCTCAGTTTTCTCCTATCACAGCCATTAAACTCTGGAACTGTTTTAATGATTAAAGTCACCATTGGCCTCATGGTAAAATCCCTGAGTGGTTTCCTTCCTCTCCGGCAACTTAGTTAGGAAGGAAGTCTTTGTAGTGACAGGGCGTATTGATAAACCATCAAATGTGTAATTAATAACTTCATCATGCTCAAATCTCTTTTTTTATTCCTACCGATCTACCAATAGGTGCCCTTCTTTATGAGGCCTTGGAAAATCTTCCTGGTCTTTGTGGTTGAATCGGTGTTTGAAATTCACTGCTCGGCTGAGGAACCGATAATTTTATGTGTGTGGTACTGAGACGAGTTAGTCATTCACAAATCATGTTAAACACTATTATTGCACACAGAGTTAGTCCATGCAACTTATTATTTTACTTCTTAACTCATAACAGTCTAAGTCATGTCTAAGCCGAATACAAATATGGCGCTTTCTGTGCTGGTTGGACAGCCAGTGGAAATACAGAGCGTAGGGGTTGGTAATGTTCTCTAGTTGCTCCGTGATTGGCTTATTGTTCTGTCAATTATGGGAACACTACATCACTGTAAAATCTACAGGGAGAGCTCGAAAATTCAAGCCCCTTGGGTGCTGCCATATTAGAAGTGCCCATCCAAGAAGGCTCAAGGTCATTGGTCACAGATAAAATGACATCAATCACTTTATATATACAATAGCTGTGATTGGACTGATCATGTCAACATCATACTTTCAAAATCTTAGCTAGCAGTCATCATCATGAATCAAGTCGACAATCTACTGGCAAATACTTTTCAATCCTTGTCATATGAAGATAAATTATAGATAAAATGTATCGGTGCTCATCTGCCATTGGACATACATTTTACACAACAAGTCAGAAATTGAAAAATTCAACCTGAACGGTTTGGAAGGAAGCAGTGGCTAACTGCAAGCATTTCAAAGCAATAACAATTTTGCCTCCCCTGCCTGCCATTCAGTGGAGAGGTTGTGTGGTCCAAGTCTGGGTTTAAAGTCTAGGTTCTCAAAACATGAGAATTGTGCATCACATATAGACAACACTGTTAAACTCGGATTACTGGGGAAATCAAACGTTGTGGCTCAGCTAGACACCGCATATAGACGAGCCATGAACCTTCACAACCAACAAACGGTGGAGGTACGTGCTTGACAGGATTATAGCATGCATTAAATTGTGTGGCAATTGTGACACAGCACTGCGGGCCATGACAAGTTGGCTGAATCCTTGAACCCAGATGTTTTCAGGTGTATTTTTGGGACCGTGCATGAAGGAGATTACAGGCTACAAAGGCATTAAGAAGACGCACCAATTTTTAAGGGTACATCAAGCACAATCCAAAACAAACTTTTGGATTGTATGTATGAAGTGTACAAAGCGATATAGGAGGTGTACGATGCTCCTTGAACATCTTTACAGGCAGACAAGACCACTGACGTCTCCTGTAAATCACAGATAAAGGCACATTTTACCAGACAGCAGTGTGTGTGAGAGGTTTTTGTAGAGGTCAAGGACAAAACTGGTGTTGGCCTCTCCAACACCATCAAACAAGTCCTAGCACAACTGAATATCAAGGAGAAGCTGGTTGCACAAACCTACGGCAGGCCAGCGGTGATGACTGGTAAGGTACGTGGTGTCCAAACGCTACTGAAGGATTCCTTTGCGACCGCAGAAGTCCAGTGTGCTACCAGGCTACGGCCTGTGGGCAACCAGGAGAAGTTGAACAGGGAGCTGCTCACTGTCTATCGGCATCCTGAGCTGCAACACTGGAAAGACAGCACTTTCTTTATTGAAATCCCTCTGAGAACATGCAGGGAACACTTGCCTGGGATGGTCTCTCTTCTCAAAGTCATCATCACCACTCCGAAGACAACCGCAGAGAGAGAAACTTTTACACCCTTAAAAGGATAAAAACCTGTCAATCCAACATGACTTCATCCAAAGAATGCCAGACTTTGATGTCAAAGTAATTGAGAAGTTCGCCCACGAGAAGGACCGCCGTGCCAACTTCCTGTTCAAGTGAGCACAGCACAACAATGGGGAGTCCATAAATATGTCTAGTATGCTGCTGCGTGAGTGATGTAATATGCCAAGGAGATACTGTAAGTATACTGTAGCTAAGAAAGTAATACTAAGTGTATGTTGTGTAGTAAGCAGGTAGTAGCCCATGTGCCTCACCCTAAGAATGTGGTCCCTTCCCCACCTTGGAACTTAGCCTACTGTTCTGACTTGGTGGTGCACATGTAGCCTTTAGCCTGTTTTAGAGAAATATTGTAACAGCTTTCATTGTCTGCTTATGTGCCCCTGTTAATTTAGCCTACTGTTCTGACTTGGTGTACAGGGAGAATACTGTAAGAAAGGCCCATGTTCTGAATTATGTTGCTGTCCATTTTAAAAGTACTGAACGGATAAGCATATGGCCTACTGTTCTGACTTGGTTGTGCACATGTAGCCTATAGCCTGTTTTAGAGAAATATTGTAACAGCTTTCATTGTCTGCTTATGTGCCCCTGTTAATTTAGCCTACTGTTCTGACTTGTACAGGGAGAATACTGTAAGAACAGCCCATGTTCTGAATTAAATTACGGCTTGCCTCTTAAACGCTTATCGTCATATATGTCAAAGTTTGTACATCTGCATTGTTATTATATAGGTATACAGTATATATCTCTCTCATTAGTATCTTATTAATAATTTAGAATGTTTTTCTTCGTATAATTAGCTCTGGTGATTTTCTCCACAAGTAGGGTGATTAATTACAGACCCAACAACATTATATTATACTATAATCCTCGTAACCTTGTTTGACAATGACATTCTCTTCCCATTTAAATATTTTTGATCAACAAAAAGTAAAGTATTTCCAGTTCCTGTTGCGAGGGTTGTTCTTCTGTTTGCTGTCTGTATATTGTCTATAAAGTTGGATCCTGGTGTCCTTCCTTTTCAGAACACAGAGGCCTAATAAAATACTTCAGATGGTAGGCTAACTGCTGAGTCTGGGTCTCTGTGGTGACTTTATGAAGAGTAAAGTTAAGGCCTCAACATCTTACTGAATGTATCTCAACTAATATCTGAATTTACGTCACTGTGCATTTGGTAATTCCTGAAAGAATAGGTCTACCTCATCGCAGCTCATTCGGGACAGCTTTATTTAGACCCTAAAAGCTTGTCACCGTTATAGTGCATTTAACGTGATGTGTAGTGGCTTCACTGGCATGCATCTAAAAAAAGGGTTGTTTGCCCCACCAAGATTGACAAGCTAAAATCGCCATTGTATATAAAACATTTGGGATTACATTTTTTGGGGGCCTTACCGCTACTTGCCCATACAAACACATTGAATAACAGATTCACTACATGGAACAACAGATAGTCCTTACTGCTATTAGACCATACAAACACATTGAATAACAGATTCACTACATGGGACAACAGATAGTCCTTACTGCTATTAGACCATACAAACACATTGAATAACAGATTCACTACATGGGACAACAGATAGTCCTTACTGCTACTTGCCCATACAAACACATTGAATAACAGATTCACTACATGGAACAACAGATAGGCCTTACTGCTATTAGACCATACAAACACATTGAATAACAGATTCACTACATGGAACAACAGATAGGCCTTACTGCTATTAGCCCATACAAACACATTGAATAACAGATTCACTACATGGAACAACAGATAGTCCTTACTGCTACTTGCCCATACAAACACATTGAATAACAGATTCACTACATGGGACAACAGATAGTCCTTACTGCTATTAGACCATACAAACACATTGAATAACAGATTCACTACATGGGACAACAGATAGTCCTTACTGCTACTTGCCCATACAAACACATTGAATAACAGATTCACTACATGGAACAACAGATAGGCCTTACTGCTATTAGCCCATACAAACACATTGAATAACAGATTCACTACATGGAACAACAGATAGTCCTTACTGCTATTAGACCATACAAACACATTGAATAACAGATTCACTACATGGAACAACAGATATAGAAAGTTTGTTATATATATCTATATATATATATATATCGTATATCTGAGCGATATAAGAAAGATCAGGTATATAACCCCTTATTTTTGTAACAGTCTCCATATATACAGTACTTCCATTCATTTTTTCAACTGGTTCCGGGGCACAATCAGATGAGTCTTGTAAGGATTGTGGGCATTCTAGAGCAAAACAACTGACATGTACAGAGCATTCGGAAAGTATTCAGACCCTTTGACTTTTTCCACATGTTGTTACATTACAGCCTTATTCTAAAAGGGATTACAATCTACACCCAATACCCCATAATGACAAAGCCAAAAAACATTTTATTTTTCAACAACAGAAATATCACATTAACATAAGTATTCAGACCCTTTGCTATGAGATTCGAAATTGAGCTCAGGTGCATCCTGTTTCCATTGATCAACCTTGAGATGTTTCTACAACTTGATTTGAGTCCACCTGTGGTAAATTCAATTGATTGGAAGTGATTTGGAAAAGCACACACGTCTAAATAAGGTCCCACAGTTGACAGGTCACGTAAGAGCAAAAACCAAGCCACGAGGTCTAAGGAATTGTCCGTAGAGCTCAGAGACAAGATTGTGTCGATGAACAGATCTGGGGAATGGTTCCAAAATATTTCTGCAGCGTTGAAGGTCCCCAAGAACACAGTGGCCTCCCTCATTCTTAAATAGAAGTAGTTTGGAACCACCAAGACTCTTCCTAGAGCCGGCCGCCCGGCAAAACTGAGCAATCAGGGAAGAAGGGCCTTGGTCAGGGAGGTGACTAAGAACCCGATGGTCACTCTGAAACTCTGCAGAGATGGGAGAAACTTTCAGAAGGACAACCATCTCTGCAGCACTCTACCAATCAGGCCTTTATGGCCACTACTCAGTAAAAGGCACATGATAGCCTGCTTGGAGTTTTCCAAAAGGCACCTAAAGACTCTCAGACCATGAAATACAAGATTCTCTGGTCTGATGAAACCAAGATTGAACACTTCGGCCTGAATGCCAAGCGTCACGTCTAGAGGAAACCTGTCACCATCCCTACGGTTATTCAGTGGCAGGGACTGGAAGCCTAGTCAAGATTGAGGGAAAGACGAATGGTGCAAAGTACAGAGAGATCATGACCTCAGACTGGGGCGAAGGTTCAACTTTCAACAGGACAACAACCCTACGCACACAGCCAAGACAACGCAAGAGTGGCTTTGGGACAAGTCTCTGAATGTCCTTGAGTGGCTCAGCCAGAGCCCAGACTTGAACCCGATCGAACATCTCTGAAGAGACCTGAATAGCTGTGCAGCGACGCTCCCCATCCAACCTGAGCTTGAGAGGAACTGCAGAGAATAACTCACCAAATAAAGTTGTGCCAAGCATGTAGCATTATACCCAAGAAGACTTGTGACTTATGATGCAAAATGCAGCCTCATATGATGCTAAATGCATCATACAGGGATGATATATATTTGAAAGTTATATTTCTTGAAAACTTGATTGAAGACAAGCAAAACATTGTCAGACTATATCAACAATGGACTATTGAAACAAATACCAAAAGATAATTTTTGGGTGGAGTTTTCCTTTAAGCATTTTGAATAAATGAAAGATGATGCTGACCAGGAGGAGCAAAAACACTTCAAAATTTGATGTTTGGAAATCATGAGATTTTGTAGGCCCTTGTTAGCCCACTTAGGGGTAAGTTGAGCCACCTTTGTTTCTGGGGAAACCAATCACAAAATGTATAATTTGACCAAATATTTAGGAAGAGGTCATCATTTCATGGAGTCTGTGAAGGAAGAAACCACATAGAAAAGTGGTACACAAGTTAGGTCCAAAAAACGATTTTATTATGTTAGAGGTTTCATGATCATTTTAATATTGTATGTGACCAATAACATTTGATTTGAACTGCTGCTGCATAACATATGAAGCCTAGATAGACAAAATAACAATTAAGTCTTTCAAACGACTTAGCATCTCGTTCAAACAACTTTTGAACGTTTTCTTTTACTGTCGTTAAAAACTAGATACTAAGTCGTTCGAACAAGATATTAAGTCGAAGGAGATAATTCCAATAGTCTAAGTTTGTTAAAAAAAATTGCCTTGGGCTTCAGGCCGGATGTGGTCTGTAAACCATGAGTTATTTATGTAAGTCTGAGCACCTGCCCCCCAAAAGGTCTGTGCATGGCCCTGCGTATGAGCCTGGCAGACCTTATACCCATTACACTCAAAGGTTGCTCTGCCTTTGATGATAATTTAGACTCTTGGATCAGTGTGTCTCCGCTGAGCCACGGTAATGGATTTTGAGCCAGCGATCAAAGCGCCCCCATGAGTTCTTTCTTTCGTAATCCTCCGGTGTTTAAACAGTCCACGTTGAACAAACTCCTCAGTCGTATTATAAACTATTCCATACTCTGTTTCATTCAGACTTCTGTGAATTGTATTCATTCTGATAGTTGCAGCAGTAGAAACACGGGGGGTTTAGATGTTTGTGAATTGTATTCATTCTGATAGTTGCAGCAGTAGAAACACGGGGGGGTTTAGAGGTTTGTGAATTGTATTCATTCTGATAGTTGCAGCAGAAAAACACGGGGGGTTTAGATGTTTGTGAATTGTATTCATTCTGAAGGTTGCAGCAGTAGAAACACGGGGGTTTAGATGTTTGTGAATTGTATTCATTCTGAAGGTTGCAGCAGTAGAAACACAGGGGTTTAGATGTTTGTGAATTGTATTCATTCTGATAGTTGCAGTAGTAGAAACACGAGGGGTTTAGATGTTTGTGAATTGTATTCATTCTGATAGTTGCAGCAGTAGAAACACGGGGGGGTTTAGATGTTTGTGAATTGTATTCATTCTGATAGTTGCAGCAGTAGAAACACGGGGGGTTTAGATGTTTGTGAATTGTATTCATTCTGATAGTTGCAGCAGTAGAAACACGAGGGGTTTAGATGTTTGTGAATTGTATTCATTCTGATAGTTGCAGCAGTAGAAACAAGGGGGGGTTTAGATGTTTGTGAATTGTATTCATTCTGATAGTTGCAGCAGAGAAACACGGGGGGTTTAGATGTTTGTGAATTGTATTCATTCTGATAGTTGCAGCAGAGAAACACGGGGGGTTTAGATGTTTGTGAATTGTATTCATTCTGATAGTTGCAGCAGAAAAACATGGGGGGTTTAGATGTTTGTGAATTGTATTCATTCTGAAGGTTGCAGCAGTAGAAAAACGGGGGTTTAGATGTTTGTGAATTGTATTCCTTCTGAAGGTTGCAGCAGTAGGAACACGGGGGGGGGGGTTTAGATGTTTGTGAATTGTATTCATTCTGATAGTTGCAGCAGAAAAACACGGGGGGTTTAGATGTTTGTGAATTGTATTCATTCTGAAGGTTGCAGCAGTAGAAACACAGGGGTTTAGATGTTTGTGAATTGTATTCATTCTGATAGTTGCAGTAGTAGAAACACGAGGGGTTTAGATGTTTGTGAATTGTATTCATTCTGATAGTTGCAGCAGAGAAACACGAGGGGTTTAGATGTTTGTGAATTGTATTCATTCTGATAGTTGCAGCAGTAGAAACACGGGGGGGTTTAGATGTTTGTGAATTGTATTCATTCTGATAGTTGCAGCAGAAAAACACAGGGGGTTTAGATGTTTGTGAATTGTATTCATTCTGAAGGTTGCAGCAGTAGAAACACGGGGGGGTTTAGATGTTTGTGAATTGTATTCATTCTGATAGTTGCAGCAGTAGAACACGGGCGGTTTAGATGTTTGTGAATTGTATTAATTCTGATAGTTGCAGCAGTAGAAACACGAGGGGTTTAGATGTTTGTGAATTGTATTAATTCTGATAGTTGCAGCAGTAGAACACGGGGGGTTTAGATGTTTGCAGGTTAGATCTTGTTTCTTTCTTAGTACTAAGTCTGTGCTGCTTGAGATATCCTACTCTCCAAAGTCACCAAAGTCTGTGAGGCATGAGTAATCATTAAAACCCTTTACATTCTTGAGTGACCACCAAACATCTTACGTCAAGGCAGATCTGATCCTATACGACAGGTCGCAACCCATAGAATTCCTTTGCTGCCATTTACAGCCCACTAATGTATTCATTCTCGCCAGTATGGCATATAAAAAATAATGAAGCAAGCAAAGTGTTTCTCAAAGCGGATAAATCATTTTTTAATCAACTGAGTGGCCTCTTCTAATAAATGACAGTGCCGAGAAGTGGCTGAGACTAGTGCGACCTTGGGTTGACGATGTATCCTTCACAATACACTTATTTATACACCCTTCTGACGATTACACGTAAATAAATCACAGGTTAAACTTTGGGAAGCACCCACCGCTACATCAAATCTAAAACGGTCACCTGGGCTGTGTCCCAAATGTCACCCTGATCCCAATAAGGCTTTAGTAAAAGGCAGTGCACTATATATGGAATAATGTGCCATTTGGGATGCACCCCTTGTGTGGGAAGGGAGGAGTTTATGGGCTGAAGGAACAAATCCTTCCCTATAAACACGCCCTCACTTCATTTCCATAGGATTGAGGGGGATGCGTCAATACAGTTTATATGACTCCCACAAGGTGAAAAGAGCCGCAGGGATGATACAGTCTAACACTAAACTATGCTACCCTGTTGTTCCCACAGTATGCTCCTATACATCCTATTCTTTCTTGTGTGCGCTCACTTTCCAGTGGATTTTGTGAATTTTGTATTTTGTGAATTTTCATGTACACTGGGGGGCCAAAAGATTTGAATATTACTCATTCAAGGGTTTTTCTTTATTTGCGCTATTTTTAACATTGTAGAATAAAAGTGAAGACATCAAAACTATGACATAACACATATGGAATCATGCAGTAACCAAATAGTTATGAATCCCAAATGGCACCCAGTTCAGTGCACTATAAGTGTTCTGAGCTCACATAACCATTGCTAACAATACAGCCAGGCTATGTGGTTTGCAGCCAAAGTAAGATGGGGGTTTAAAATGTCAAGGTAAATGGTCACCGTTGGCGAAGCTCAAGGCTGTATGGCTGGAGGTTCACTGCCAGTCACTCATTCCTCTTAGAAGGTCTTGACATTTCAATAACTTCCCTATGCCTTACAGCCACTTCAAGTACGGCAACCTGAGACACTGGCCTGACTGTTTCATAGATCACTGTATAGAGGGGGCATTCTCGAAAGTGTAACAGTAATAAATCCCTTATTATACCCATACTTAATTTGTGTTAAAATAAGGAAATAATGGCTGCATTAGAGTGACTGACTAAATTACCTTACTTACTTTTCATGAATATAGACAGAGAAAGAGAGAGAGAGAGAGAGAGAGAGAGGCAGACAGAGGGGCGTAAAGAGAGCGGGAGAGAGAGCAGCCTTAACAGTACAACACAACTAATGATCACAATAATACAACTACAGATCACAACTACTGACCACAACCACACAACTACTGACCACATAACTACTACTGACTACAACTACTGACTACAACCACACAACTACTGACCACATAACTACTACTGACTACAACTACTGACCACAACCACACAACTACTGACCACAAAACTACTACTGACTACAACTACTGACCACAACCACACAACTACTGACCACAAAACTACTACTGACTACAACTACTGACCACATAACTACTACTGACCACATAACTACTACTGACTACAACTACTGACCACAACCACACAACTACTGACCACATAACTACTACTGACTACAACTACTGACTACAACCACACAACTACTGACCACATAACTACTACTGACTACAACTACTGACCACAACCACACAACTACTGACCACAAAACTACTACTGACTACAACTACTGACCACAAAACTACTACTGACTACAACTACTGACCACAACCACACAACTACTGACCACATAACTACTACTGACTACAACTACAACCACACAACTACTGACCACATAACTACTACTGACTACAACTACTGACCACAACCACACAACTACTGACCACATAACTACTACTGACTACAACTACTGACCACAACCACACAACTACTGACCACATAACTACAACTACTGACCACAACCACACAACTACTGACCACATAACTACTACTGACTACAACTACTGACCACAACCACACAACTACTGACCACATAACTACTACTGACTACAACTACTGACTACAACCACACAACTACTGACCACATAACTACTACTGTCTACAACTACTGACTACAACCACACAACTACTGACCACATAACTACTACTGACTACAACTACTGACCACAACCACACAACTACTGACCGCATAACTACTACTGACTACAACTACTGACCACATAACTGCAACTACTGACCACAACCACACAACTACTGACCACATAACTACTTCTGACTACAACTACTGACCACATAACTACTTCTGACTACAACTACTGACCACATAACTACTTCTGACTACAACTACTGACCACAACTATTGACCATGTCCATATTGTAGGGCACAAAAAACGTGCAACACAACACACAACTACACAACTACTGACCACACAACTACTGACCACAACTACTGACCATAACTACTGACCACAACTACTGACCACAACTACTGCTCTGGTTTGCATTAGATTTGGCCCAGCTCTGGTCCTGGGCATAGCTAGCTGGCTATGGTTCTCACTAGCTCTGGTCCTGGGCATAGCTAGCTGGCTATGGTTCTCACTAGCTCTGGTCCTGGGCATAGCTAGCTGGCTATGGTTCTCACTAGCTCTGGTCCTGGGCATAGCTAGCTGGCTATGGTTCTCACTAGCTCTGGTCCTGGGCATAGCTAGCTGGCTATGGTTCTCACTAGCTCTGGTCCTGGGCATAGCTAGCTGGCTATGGTTCTCACTAGCTCTGGTCCTGGGCATAGCTAGCTGGCTATGGTTCTCACTAGCTCTGGTCCTGGGCATAGCTAGCTGGCTATGGTTCTCACTAGCTCTGGTCCTGGGCATAGCTAGCTGGCTATGGTTCTCACTAGCTCTGGTCCTGGGCATAGCTAGCTGGCTATGGTTCTCACTAGCTCTGGTCTGCACTATAAATTATAACAACTTAAATGTGCATAAATTTGCATATAATAGCCACCAACAATAACTCTTAAACCAAACCAAATGTCACACGTTCAGGCTATCCTATTCTATCAGCCAATCAATCAATCTTTTCCTCTACCTACTTTTTCAACTATAACTATTTGCCACCATTACTACTTCAGACACTACCACTACTATAACTTATTTCAAAACAATACGTACTTCAAAAAAGCTAGCAAGCAGACCACATTTTCTTCAGGAAATGTACTTTTCAGTGATCACTGTTAGCCTAAAGAGTGTATTTATGCAACAGAACTACAGCTAGCTATAAGTAGGTATACATCCAAACCTATTCTGCCACAAAAATCTGTTTAAAGAGCTATCATCACTAGATGCACCATCATATTTCTCTCCCCAAATAATAGCATTAAACTGTCTAATCATTACATCATCGTTCAACAAAAAATGGAACTTAATTTACACTGAATAATTTACAAAAGTGCATCTATTTATCTGAAACCCACAGCATGAATTTTTCAGATTATCTTTGCTGGTAACACTTTTTGGACAGCTAGTGCAATATGTCACAACACATCTAAATATGTGTGTTATGACAGTGTTAGGACATATTATGACATGGTTATATGAGTGTCTTGTTTATAGCATGTTATATAATATTTCCTAAAATTGACAATGTTATTGCCATTGTAATTGTACACCCACTGATGTCAAACGTGCCTAGCCCAATGCTCTGTCGCTGATGACTGGGATGAATGTTGGAGCAAGACAAAACACCCTCTTTGGGACTGACATATGGTCATGCACTGTATATGATAGGCCTAACTGGCTTATAATATAACCTTTACAACAACAAGGAAATGTCCTGTGATAGATTCTATAAATGTCCATTGTCCTTGCCTCCATATTTATCCTATTTTCAGGTTTGTAACATTTATAAGCATGGTTTTGTTTTTGAAATCTAGACATATCATGTTTATCTAAACTCTTTCTGTAAGCTCTCGCGCTGTCTGACAGGCTCTGTATGCTCATGTGATAAATAAGATACATGACTAGTTTCTGCAGGTTTGTGTTTTTTCCTTTCAATTTCTACCTAGACAACCAGGCGAGGGGAGTGCCTTACTAATTAGTGACCTTATTTCAATAATCAAGTACAAGGATAGAACTAGATGGTAGCTAGCTAGCTTTAGCTATGTTATGAAAACATTTAGAAAATTGAATTGTAATGTACTGTATTTGAGAAAATGTTTGCTATTGCCATAATATAATATAGGGCAGGGGCCATCAACTAGATTCAGCCATGGGATGATTTGTTCTTGTGCAAATGGACAGAACCTAATTACAAATAATTTGTAGACTGCAAATTGACCGCAAGAAGCCAAAACATATATACTATTTGACAAAAACATCAAAGACTGTAAAATAAAATCACCCATGCACCTGTGGGCCACCAGTTGGGGATCCCTAGGATAAAGTGTCCACCCACTCTGCCCAAAGTGGGTGAAAACGTGCTTTGGTGATGAAATTTCACTGTTTTAAAATAAATTTGACCTAAACAAATATGACTATTCATGTTCTGTATTGTTCAGTGGGGTCTTTATCTAACATATCCTTAACATTATATCCAGAAAGTCAGATTTTGTAACCTAAGACATCCGGTTATTAAGCACCAAGCTCGGTTGACTAAGCGGTGCAGATTTCTCATAACAACTTTTGAGGATTTTCCATTTTGTGGTCGTCGTCTTCAAAGTTCTTTCCATGGGTCGCAAAAAGCGAAATTTGCATGACACAAGCGGAATTAAATTTAAAAGGCTTTGAAAATAAAATGCTTGGTATATGCTCTGTATATATACAAAAATATGAAACTACTACGTCATGTCACAAAATCGATATCGATTTTACCTCTATATTTTTATGTCCTGCAGATTAGAGAAGAAAGAAGATGAGTTCAACGGTAAAGGGAAACTGTCAGGTAGCCATGTAGCCTTAATTCTTGCACAGAATCCAGCCTAGCTGACACAATGCTCTTTTTTTGCACTTTTTTTCTCTGGCCTCCATTGATTTAGCTAATTTTGGCCATTTTACAAGTGTAAAAACTCCAATAACTTTTGAATGGATTATTATAGAGATTATGATAGAGACATGAGGTTTGGACCATTGTTTTTTTTTTTTGGATTATCTACACAATTTTACCCATTAGTCAAAAGATGCGTTTTTGTTTGTACACCCTACATAATATATGTGACTCGTTTCAGGAAACTAGGCAAGTCGCAAGTCACGACTTGACAGCCATTTTAACGTTTTTTTTTTATTTATTTTTAATCAAAATGCTTTTTGGCAGAAATGCCTTCTGGAACATGTGAACATTCAATGTATCGTTTAGTGAAGCTGCATAAGTGTTTCTCTTCACTTTCTGGAGGATGGAGTTTTGAAATCAGTGTTATTAGAGTATGATAGCTAAAGAGATGGATAAAACACCTGTCTCCGGATTATATCTTCAAACTAAGGGCATTCGTGTCATGGGATCCCTGACATCATGCATGATGATGTATACGGGTAAGATAGTCTAGCTAGCTACATTTTCAGATATTACACGTTTCTAATTTTGACAGAATGTGGTTTCATTTCAAGAAAATGTGTATTGTTAGTTAGCTAGCTAACGTTAGCTGGCTGGCTCCCTAGCTAACGTTACATGTATGACAGTATTATTTGTATCCCAGAGCCATTTGCTTTGCTAGTTAGAGCCTAATGTTAGCTAGATAACATTGAACCTGGTTGGTTAGCTTCCAGCAGATTCATGCAGGGTAGTAATGACATGATTTGGCACTATGTTCATTGTTGTTTAACTAGCTAACGTTAGCTGGCTGGCTCGTTAGCTAACGTTACGTGATGTGTGTGACCTTACACATTGTTTACCTAGCTAGGTGCATTGTTTACCTAGCTAGCAAGTAAACGTTGGCAAAAAAGCGTAATGAAATTGTTGCCAGCAGAGCTAGTTAGGCTGTTTTCATGTAAACAAATCATCGGCCTGAGCGTCAAGTGTGCGCTCTGAACGCCCCGAGAGAGAAGCGAGATGGGTGGGGTTAAAGCTTAAGAGGGTGTGAACGATCCTAAATGGGTGTAGACAAAGAAGAGCTCTTCACTAGATACCAAAAAATTAAAATGCAAGTTAATCAACTTTCAAAGCAGAATTACTTTCCCATTGTTCCTCAAATGCAGTGTATGATATACCATGTTGTAGCTCTGAGTCTCTACTTTTATCCAATGTAAAAAACAAATTTGCAGCATTAGACCTAATCCAGGTGGTGATTCACATATTTGGTATAAAGTTTTAGTTTTCCACTAGGTGTCACTGCATTGTAGCATACTCTATTCTGATACATATACAGTGGGGAGAGCAAGTATTTGATACATTGCCGATTTTGCAGGTTTTCCTACTTACAAAGCATGTAGAAGTCTGTAATTTTTATCATAGGTACTCTTCAACTGTGAGTGACGGAATCTAAAACAAAAATGCAGAAAATCCCATTTTATGATTTTTAAGTAATTAATTTGCATTTTATTGCATGACATAAGTATTTGATACATCAGAAAAGCAGAACTTAATATTTGGTACAGAAACCTTTGTTTGCAATTACAGAGATCATACGTTTCCTGTAGTTCTTGACCAGGTTTGCACACACTGCAGCAGGGATTTTGGCCCACTCCTCCATACAGATCCTTCAGGTTTCTGGGCAATACGGACTTTCAGCTCCCTCCAAAGATTTTCTATTGGGTTCAGGTCTGGAGACTGGCTAGGCCACTCCAGGACCTTGAGATGCTTCTTACGAAGCCACTCCTTAGTTGCCCTGGCTGTGTGTTTCAGGTCGTTGTCATGCTGGAAGACCCAGCCACGACCCATCTTCAATGCTCTTACTGAGGGAAGGAGGTTGTTGGCCAAGATCTCGCGATACATGGTCCCATCCATCCTCCCCTCAATACGGTGCAGTCGTCCTGTCCCCTTTGCAGAAAAGCATCCCCAAAGAATGATGTTTCCACCTCCATGCTTCACGGTTGGGATGGTGTTCTTGGGGTTGTACTCATCCTTCTTCTTCCTCCAAACACGGCGAGTGGAGTTTAGACCAAAAAGCTCTATTTTTGTCTCATCAGACCACATGACCTTCTCCCATTCCTCCTCTGGATCATCCAGATGGTCATTGGCAAACTTCAGACGGGCCTGGACATGCGCTGGCTTGAGCAGGGGGACCTTGCGTGCACTGCAGGATTTTAATCCATGACGGCGTAGTGTGTTACTAATGGTTTTAGAGAATGTGGTCCCAGCTCTCTTCAGGTCATTGACCAGGTCCTGCCGTGTAGTTCTGGGCTGATCCATCACCTTCCTCATGATCATTGATGCCCCACGAGGTGAGATCTTGCATGGTGCCCCAGACCGAGGGAGATTGACCGTCATCTTGAACTTCTTCCATTTTCTAATAATTGCGCCAACAGTTGTTGCCTTCTCACCAAGCTGCTTGCCTATTGTCCTGTATCCCATCCCAGCCTTGTGCAGGTCTACAATTTTATCCCTGATGTCCTTACACAGCTCTCTGGCCTTGGCCATTGTGGAGAGGTTGGAGTCTGTTTGATTGAGTGTGTGGACAGGTGTCTTTTATACAGGTAACAAGTTCAAACAGGTGCAGTAATGAGTGGAGAACAGGAGGGCTTCTTAAAGAAAAACTAACAGGTCTGTGAGAGACGGAATTCTTACTGGTTGGTAGGTGATCAAATACTTATGTCATGCAATAAAATGCAAATTAATTATTTAAAAATCATACAATGTGATTTTCTGGATTTTTGTTTTAGATTCCGTCTCTCACAGTTGAAGTGTACCTATGATAAAAATTACAGACCTCTACATGCTTTGTAAGTAGGAAAACCTGCAAAATCGCCAGTGTATCAAATACTTGTTCTCCCCACTGTATTTTAGGGTGGCAGGTAGCCTAGCGGTTAGAGCGTTGGGCCATTAACCCAAACGTCGCTGGTTCAAAAACCTGAGCCAACACGGTGAAAAAATAACCTGTTTATGTGTCTTTGAGCAAGGCACTTAACCCTAATTTGCTCCAGGGATGCTGTACTATGATGGCTGACCCTGTAGGTAGGCTGTCATTGTAAATATGAATTTGTTCTTAACTGAGTTGCCTAGTTAAATAAATCTTTACTTATATTTTTCATTGAAAGTAATGTATCTTCTGTATCCAGTGGTGGAGGTGAAGACCTGGAGGGAGGCCAGAGAAATAAACTTTCAAATGAAACACACATCTTAAGAAGATTTGTAAGAAGATATTTGAGAAGTTTGTAAGAAAATCTATAAATCTTAAGATATTGTTGAGGAATTGCATTTACGAACAATCTTATGAAATTCTTATTTTTATGAAGCTTCTTAAGTTTTTGCATAAGAAGTGTTTTGTGAATCTGGGCCCAGCTCCTTAAATCTGCTGCTGCATTCATCCCAGTCATGAGAATTTAATTTGGTCAGTTTCAGAAAATGTTAAATAACATAAACATACTGTTTACAAGTAGACTATGGTGTAATGGAATGGTTTGCCTTGTGTGGTAGGTTTTGACACTTTTATGTAGGTGTCATAACCAGTCATAAAATAACGCAATATATTTCATGACAGTGTTATGACCATATTATGACAGGTTATGAGAAGTTTTGTCAGCTGTTATGATATATTATGACATGGTTATGACTGTGTCAAAACGTTTTACGATGCTATGTGTCAAATAATGTGTTTCCACAGTAAGAGTGTTGTCCACATGATCCTGCCTTTTATTCCCATCTCCTGACAGAAGATCTCTTTGTCCTATGTCATTCTTTTTTCAGTTTTTACACGCAGAAACTGTAGTTTAGACATTTTTGTGATCTAACTGCCCAACATCCAAAGTAATGACGTTCATATAGAAGTCTATCAAAGTAATCAGACCAATTATTTATTGACTATATGTAACTGTTTTGCTTTAAATAGTGAAGTAAAATGTTTAACAGCTTAAGCCTCACAGCTTAACTTGTGAAGTTACAATCAAGTTTGTTTGAATATCTCTGTTTTTGCATGTACTGTACATTGATTGATTCATTCATCTTATTCAACTCAAATATACATTTAGTAAATTTTTCTAAACTATTCCAATCTGTTACTTGGACTTTTCAAGTTTCAAGTTATATTGTCATTTGCACAGATACATTGAAATGCCTTTCCTGTAAGCTCTAAACCCAACAATAAAACACACAATAAATAAAAATAGGATTTTAATAAAATAATGCATTTTAAAAGGGCATACATCAAGATATTTACAGGGCTTTTAGCTATTTCCTTATTTTTTGACAGCTCAACATGTGGGTAATCCTTTCCTGCAGTCAAGTAACCTAGTCGCCTCATGGGTGGAATGTTATTAATATTTTTAATTATTGAATAATTAATAAAAAAAAAATATATATTCTGCTGAAAATGTGGTGTTTCTGCTGTACATCACAGAATACTGAAATATAACAAAACCGTTTGACATACACTAGATGACCAAAAGTATGTGGACACCTGCTCATCGAAAATCTAATTCCAAAACCATGGGTATGTCAAGGCTCAGGAGAAGATCCAGATGCAGACAAGTTTGAAATTACAAAAGTTTATTACAAAAACAGGGGGCAGGCAAACGACAGGTCTGCCCCCTGCCCCCGGCAGGCACAGGTCAGCTGAAATAGCCGAATCCACAATTTTTAAAAGTTTTTCCACACTTTGTTACGTCAAAGCCTTAAAACAGAAATACCTTGTTTGATTAGTCATTAAAACTCATTTTTCAACGACTCCACAAACTATAGTTTTGGCAAGTCGGTTAGAACATCTACTTTGCATGACACAAGTAATTCTTCCAACAATTGTTAAGAGACTAATTATTTCACTTATAATTCACTATATCACAAATCCAGTGGGTCGGAAGTTTACATACACTAAGATGACTGAGCCTTTAAACAGCTTAGACAATTCCATGGCTATAGAAGCTTCTGATAGTCTAATTGACGTAATTTGAGTCAACTGGAGGTGTACCTGTGGATGTATTCCAAGGCCTACCTTCAAAATCAGTGCCTCTTCATGGGAAAAACTAAAGAATTCAGCCAAGAACTCAGAAAAAGAAATTGTAGACCTACACAAGTCTGGTTCATCCTTTGGAGCAATTTCCAAACGCCTGAAGGTACCATGTTCATCTGTACAAATAATAGTACGCAAGTATAAACACCATGGGACCACGCAGTCATCGTACCGCTCAGGAAGGAGACACGTTCTGTCTCCTAGAGATGAATGTACTTTAGTGCAAAAAGTGCAAATCAATCACAGAACAACAGCAAAGGACCTTGTAAAGATGCTGGAGGAAACAGGTACAAAAGTATCTATATCCACAGTAAAACGAGTCCTATGTCAACATAACCTGAAAGGCCTCTCAGCAAGGAAGAAGCCACTGCTCCAAAACCGCCATATGGGGACAAAGGTCGTACTTTTTGGAGAAATGTCCTCTAGTTTGATGAAACAAAAATAGAACTGTTTGGCCATAATGACCATCGTTATGTTTGGAGGAAAAAGGGGGACGCTTGCAAGCCGAAGAACACCATCCCAACCATGAAGCATGGGGGTGACAGGATCATGTTGTGGGGGTGCTTTGCTGCAGGAGGGACTGGTGCACTTCGCAAAATAGATGGCATCATGAGGAAGGAGAATGATGTGGATATATTGAAGAAACATCTCAAGACATCAGCCAGGAAGTTAAAGCTTTGTCGCAAATGGGTCTTCCAAATGTCAATGACCCCAAGCATACTTCCAAAGTTGTGGCAAAATGGCTTAATGACAACAAAGTCAAGGTATTGGAGTGGCCATCACAAAGCCCTGACCTCAATCCTATAGAAAATGTGGGAAGAACTGAAAAAGCGTTTGCGAGCAAGGAGGCCTACAAACCTGACTCAGTTACACCAGTTCTGTCAGGAGGAATGGGCTAAAATTCACCCAACTTATTGTGGGAAGCTTGTGGAAGGCTAATCGAAATGTTTGACCCAAGTTAAACAATTTAAAGGCAATGCTACCAAATACTAATTGAGTGTATGTAAACTTCTGACCCACTGGGAATGTGATGAAAGAAATAAAAGCTGAAATAAATCATTCTCTCTGTCAGGCTCTGGCCATAGGGAGGCCTTTTGCTCACCTAGTTGGTCAGAGCCTGACAGGATCTATGTTTCTAGATCTATGTGTTTGCATTTTGTGTTGAATCCCCAATTAGAGACAGTTGCGAGATGTTGTCTCTGATTGGGGATTCTACTTAAGTTGCTCATCCCCACACCTGTGTGTGGGTCATTGTTTGAGATGTCTGATATCTTCAGTGATACGGAAGTAGTAAGTGTGTTTCTGTTTTGCATAACGTTGTTTCTTTGAGAAGTTCGTCATTGAGGATATTTATAAAATAAATATAATGTCGAACTACGACTGCGCTTCGCCTTTGTCTGTCAATACACCCATCTGTGACACACTACTATTATTACATTTCACATTCTTAAAATAAAGTGGTGATCCTAAGTGACCTAAAACAGGGAATTTTTACTAGGATTAAATGTCAGGAATTGTGAAAAGCTGAGTTTAAATGTATTTGGCTGAGGTGTATGTAAACTTCTGACTTCAACTGTAACTATTCAGACCCTTTCGAAATTTAGCTCATCCTTGACATATTTCTTCAACTTGAATGTAGTCCACCTGTGGTAAATTAAATTGGAAAGACACAAACCTGTTTATATAAGGTCCCCCCAGTTGACTGTGCATGTCAAAGCAAAAACCAAGCCATGAGGTCGAAGGAATTGTCCGTAGAGCTCTGAGACAGCATCTGGGGAAGGGTGCCAAAAACTGTCTGCAGCATTGAAGGTCCCCAAGAACACAGTGGCCTCCATCATTCTTAAATGGATGATGCTTTGAATCACCAAGACTCTTCCTAGCGCTGGCTGCCCGGCCAAACTGAGCAATCAGGGGGAGAAGGGCCTTGGTCAGGGAGGTGACCAAGATCCCGATGGTCACTCTGACAGAACTCCAGGGTTCCTCTGTGAATATGGGAGAATCTTCCAGAAGGACAACAATCTCTGCAGCACTCTACCAATCAGACCTTTATGGTAGAGTGGCCAGTTGGAAGCCACTCCTCAGTAAAAGGCACATGACAGCCCACTTGGGAGTATGCCAAAAGGCAACTAAAAACTCTCAGATCATGAGAAACAAGATTCTCTGGTCTGATGAAACCAAGATTGAACTCTTTGGCCGGAATGCCAAGTGTCACGTCTGGAGGAAACTTGGCACCATCCCTATCTGTTTTAGAATAAGGCTGTAATGTAACAAAATGTGGGAAAAAGTCAAGATGTCTAAATAATTTCCGAAGGCACTGTATATATAAAGTGTAATATTGGGATGCAAACTCAACTGACTACATTTAAACTCTATATAACTCTTTAAAGCCCATAACCATGTGTGTGAGGTGTATACTTTGATTTCAAAGTAGATTTGTTTAAGACTTCCAAGAAACACTGTGTGACCCTGATTCAGCCAACTGCAGTAAAAGGTTATTAAATAATCAACACAGATTTCCCATTCACCTCACAGTGAAACATTGTCTCCACGCAGGCTTAGCTAAAAATAGTAAATCAGCCGAAGGCTCTGAGCTAAATTACTGAAGCTTTATTTGTCTAAATTGCATCCCAAAAGGTACCCTATATAGCACACTACTTTTCACCAAATCCAATAGGGGCTCTGGTCAAAAGCTGTGAACTATATAGTGACTAGGGTGCCATTTGCGAAGCAACCAAAGAGAAGCTCAATGTGAAGATAGATGTGTCTGACCTGATATCCTAACTGCTAAGAGGTCTCACTTGCTTTATAGCTATCTAATTACTAACATTATACATCCTGCAGAGAGGTGTATGTAGCTGCAGTGGGAGGGTGTCCATCTACGGTGCTCCAGTTACAATGCTGCCCCTTTATTGTGCTCACACTGTAGTCTTGTCTAAGACCATAAGCCCATACCAACACATTGGGCAACAAGGCTTCGACCCAGGCCATAATGGGATCCCATGCACGATTAAGAGTCCATATATGATGCAATATCAAGAGCCTTGTACAATAATCATCTCATCTTGGAGAAAAATCCCATTAATTTGTATAGTCACACAATCAATCTCACCTGTCAATTTTCATAGGTATTTTGTACTGAGTTAGGAAAAAAGTATGTAGACTATTACTCTGGGACGAGACTAATAAGTGATTCTACTCATACTTCTTCTTGGTTGCCTGAGCTGGTCTCAGTATAAATGTTGACATTTTTACCCCAAACCAGTCCTTGACCTGAAGGAGCAAACTTTGCCATTGGCTTCTTTGGATGATCTCGTTATCTGGTCCATGCATAATTAACAATCTGCCCTGGGAGGTTTTATACTTGTACACGTTACTGAAAAGAAGGTTCTTCAGTGTCTAGGCTTCAGTATATTATCTTATTATACAGTGCAAAATGGACAACACAATAAAGCGTATATGCTCTATACCTCATTAACCGATGTGAGTTAGACCTTTAAACAGCTCAACACCCACAATGCCAGACTGATTACCAGGATGTGTACTCTGAGCATGTGCTGACCAACTGGCAAGTAACTTGACTGACTTTTTCACCCATGACTGTGGCCAGCCACAGCAGTCAGAAAGCCATCGCCAACAGGGACTTGAGACTTGACTCTACATCAAAGACTTGTGAACATCTCTGGTATACATCAAAACTTCTTACCAGCATGTGACTCTGTATGAGGATTTGAAGAAGTCACTTACCAGCATGTGACTCTGTATGAGGATTTGAAGAAGTCACTTTTGTGGTACTTCTGGGTCATTGACTCACTCCGCAGGTAGGTCAGTTGAGAACTAGTTCTCATTTACAACTGCGACCTGGCCAAGACAAAGCAAAGCAGTGTGACAAAAACAACACAGAGTTACACATGGGATAAACAAACGTACAGTCAATAACACAATAGAAATTCTATAAACAGAGTGCAAATGTAGTGCAAAATGCAGTATGGTTAGGAAGACAATAAATAGGCCATAGTGGCGAAATAAATTACAGATTAGCAATAACACTGGAATGATGATGTGCAAATGATGATGTGCAAATAGAGATACTGGAGTGCAAAATGAGCAGAAGTAAAAAATAAATATGGGGATGAGGTAGTAGGATGGGCTAATTACAGAAGGGCTATGTACAGGTGCAGTGATCGATAAGCAGCTCTGACAGCTGATGCTTAAAGTTAGTGAGGGAGATAGGAACCTCTAGCTTCAAGGATTTTTGCAATTCGTTCCAGTCATTGGCAGCAGAGAACTGGAAGGAATGGCGACCAAAGGAGGTGTTGGCTTTGGGGGTGGCCAGTGAGATATACCTGCTGGAGCGCATGCTATGGGTGGGTATTGCTATGGTGACCAGCGAGTTGAGATAAGGCGGGGATTTACCTAGCGAAGACTTATAGATGACCTGGAGCCAGTGGGTTTGGTGAGGGCCAGCCAACGAGAGAATACAGGTCGCAGTGGTGGGTAGTATATGGGGCTTTGGTAACAAAACGGATGGCACTGTGATAGATTACATCCAATTTGCTGAGTAGAGTGTTGGAGGCTATTTTGTAAATGACATCGCCGAAGTCAAGGATCGGTAGGATAGTCAGTTTTACAAGGGCATGTTTGGCAGCATGAGTGAAGGAGGCTTTGTTGCAAAATAGGAAGCCGATTCTAGATTTAAATTTGGATTGGAGATGGTTAATGTGAGTCTGGAAATTGAGTTTACAGTCTAACCAGACGCCTAGGTATTTGTAGGAGTCCACGTATTCTAAGTCAGACCCGTCGAGAGTAGTGATGATAGTCCGGTGGGCGGGTGCGGGCAGCGTTCAATAGAAAAGCATGCACTTAGTTTTACTAGCATTTAAGAGCAGTTGGAGGCCACGAAAGGAGTGTTGTATGGCATTGAAGCTTGTTTGAAGGTTAGTTAACACAGTGTCCAAAGAGGGGCCAGATGTATACAGAATGGTGTCGTCTGCATAGAGATGGATCAGAGAGTCACCAGCAGCGAGAGCGACATCGTTGATGTATATAGAGAAAAGGGTTGGCCCAAGAATTGAACCCTGTGTCACCCCCATAGAAACTGCCAAAGGATCGGACAATAGGCCCTCCGATTAGACAAACTGAACTCTATCTGAGAAGTAGTTGGAGAACCAGGCAAGGCAGTCACTTGAGAAACCAAGGCTGTTGAGTCTGCCAATAAGAATGCGGTGATTGACAGAGTCGAAAGCCTTGGCCAGGTCGATGAAGACGGCTGCACAGTACTGTCTGCTATCGATGGCGGTTATGATATCGTCCAGTACCTTGAGTGTAGCTGAGGTGCACCCATGACCAGCTCGGAAACCAGATTGCATTGCAGAGAAGGTACGGTGGGATTCGAAGTGGTGGTCATGGTGAGCATTTCTCCTTTGCCAAGATAACCCATTCACCTGACAGGTGTGGCATATCAAGAAGCTGATTAAACAGCATGATCATTACACAGGTGCACCTTGTGCTGGGGACAATAAAAGGCCACTAAAATGTGCAGTTTTGTCAAAAGTCAAAGTTTTGAGAGACTGTGCAATTGGCATGTTGACTGCAGGGATGTCTGCCAGAACTGTTGCCAGAGAATTAAATTCTAATTTATCTAACATAAGCCACCTCCAACATAATTTTAGAGAATTTGGCAGTACGTCCAACCGGACTCAAAACGTCGGACCATGTTCATGGCATCGTGTGGGTGAGTGGTTTTCTGACGTTGTGCACAGAGTGCCCCATGGTGGCAGTGGGGTTATGGTATGGGCAGGCATAAACTACAGACAACGAATAAAATAGCATTTTATCTATATCAATTTGAATGCATAGAGACACTTTGATGAAATCCTGAGGCCCATTGTCGTTCCATTCATCCACTGCCATCACCTCATGTTTCAGCAGGATAATACAGAACCCCATGTCGCAAGGATCTGTACATAATTCCTGGAAGCTGAAAATGTCCCAGTTCTTCCATGGCCTGCATACTCACTAGACATGTCAACCATTAAGCATGTTTTGGAAGTGTACGACATCTGGATCGAAGTTTCTGCCAATATCCAGCAACTTTGCATAGCCATTAGAGGAGTGGGACAACATTCAGTGTCAACAACAGACCAAAATCAACAGCCTGATCAACTCTTTGCAAAGGAGATGAGTCAAATGGTGTTCACACCAGATAACCTGCTGACTGGTTTTCTGATTAGGGCCTAATGCATTTATTTAAATTGACTGATTTCCTTGTACTATCCTCCGTATGCGTTACTGGGCAAATTTTGATGTCCATGTTCGTATGGTTTAATAATATGAAGAAAGCGTGAAACTGAAAAATACAAAGACAACAATGTCTCCATAAGAAACAGAAAGGTGTATCTATTTTGACAATAGGCAAATCTCTCAATTGGCTGCAGCTACACTGAGTAATGTGAAATAGTCTCAATGACAATTAGCATAGGCTGACATAGCAATTAAATAGCATGTGTAATCTTACTTTATAAAGATTATTAAACATTCCAAACTTGATATTAACTTAAAGATATATGCACAAGGAAACTGATACATACTGACAAAGCTTCCAAAGGCATGAAACGTTAGATGGATAAAGATTGTGAGCAGAACTAAGCATGAGGTAAAAATGACTAACTTCCTGATTACAGGTCACATGACAGGTCACTGCTCTAATAATCCAACAAATATACCCAAAATCACCACCAGAGGGCAAAACACAAAAGGTAATTAACTGAAGGTAAGTAATATTACAATTGTAACAGAACATTCCTTATATGAACTGTACCTCAGTAAACATTTTGAAATTGTTTCATGTTGTGTTTATATTTTTGTTCAGTATAGTAACATTAATAACTTTTCTGAGTGCACAGAAAAGCTTGCCTCCATTTACATCAATAATTTCAATTCAACGTATCTGATTCACCTCATGATGCCTGTCTAAGAGGCATCAGTAAACTATGTGTAGCTGTCTGGCAGCATTTGATTTGCATAATACTCTGAGGATTTCCCTCTCTCATGCTCAAATTTCTGTCACATCAGGTTGGTGCAAGAATGCTACTAAACATGAGATGTGTCTCAAACTAAATTTCATGGGAATACAGTTTAACATAGATGACAGTCTTTATTATTGATCCCCTACTGAGTAAGTTAAAGGGGTGGAACATGTGAATGAAAATGGGATTTCCCCAGTTTACCAATCAGCCAGCAACTAATTTTTTAAAACAACAACACCTTCAGATGTGCAGGGTGTTGTGGAGGACTGTGTATGTCTAGGTCATAGCTGTTTTAATGTTTTATTTTAATAAGGGGTATGTTTATATTGCAGATAGACTGTAACTTCCATCAATGTAATTGTCTGCATCACTTCCAAATACTGTATACTGCATATGTGTGTATATATATATATATATATATATATACAGTGTATTATGGCAGGGAGTGGTAAGGGGAGTGGTGATTGATAGATCGATATCTTGCAGCCCTCTGGCTCCACCCCCAAGCCTTATATGGACTTCCTGCCCCAACGAGGCAAGCCTGTGGATCATGAAGCCATTGAGTGAGAGAGTGAGTGAGTGAGTGAGTGAGAGAGAGACAGTCTCCTAGAAATTTATGTTTTTCGGTGTGAAAAGTGCAAATCAATCCCAGAACAACAGCAAAGGACCTTGTGAAGATGCTGGAGGAAACAGGTTCAAAAGTATGTATATCCACCGTAAAACAAGTCCTATATCGACATAACCTGAAAGGCTGCTCAGCAAGGAAGAAGCCACTTCTCCAAAACCGCCATAATAAAGCCAGACTACGGTTTGCAACTAAACATGGGGACAAATATCGTACTTTTTGGAGAAATGTCCTCTGGTCTGACGAAACAAAAATAGAACTGTTTGGCCATAATGTTTCGAGGAAAAAGGGGGATGCTTGCAAGCCGAAGAACACCATCCAAACCGTGAAGCACGGGGGTGGCAGCATCATGTTGTTGGGGTCCTTTGCTTTGGCATCATGAGGAAGGAAAATGATGTGGATATATTAAAGCAACATCTCAAGACATCAGTCAGGAAGTTAAAGCTTGGTAGAAAATGGGTCTTCCAAATGGTCAATGACCCCAAGCATACTTCCAAAGCAAAATGGCTTAAGGACAACAAAGTCAAGGTATTGGATTGACCGTCACAAAGCCCTGACCTCAATCCTATAGAACATTTGTGGGCAGAACTGAAAAAGCATGTGCGGGCAAGGAGGCCTACAAACCTGACTCAGTTACATCAGTTCTGTCAGGAGGAATGGACCAAAATTCACCCAACTTATTGTGGGAAGCTTGTGGACGGCTACCCGAAATGTTTGACCTAAGTTTGTATTTTTATTCCAGAGGGGTTAGAAAATGTATCTAGATCCTCTGTGAGGCTGTGGCGGGATCAAAATTGTGGATTTAAACGAAAACATGAATCATCAGCGTACAATGACATGTTTGTTTTTAAGCCCTGGATTTCTGTTCCCTTGATATTATTGTTGGATCTGATTTTAACAGCTAACATTTCGATGGCCATAATTAATAGATATGCCGATATTGTTGTTATACCTTTTTGAATTTACTATTTTACACCTATGGTTACTATACATAACTTTAACCCATTGTATAAGAGACTCTCCAGAATTGAAATGCTCCAGGCATTTATACTTTATCAGAAGCCTTTTCAAAGTCAGCTATGAATACCAGACCTTGTTTCCCAGATTGTTCATAGTGTTCTATTGTTTATCTCCAATGTATCCAATGTAGGTCATAACTGTTTCAGAGAACCCATTATGGGACTTCAATTTGAGCCTGCAGAAACCTATACTTCACCACTACAAGACTAAGGTTATTTTCCAAAATATATTTTCTGGGGAAGAAACAGTTTGACACACATGGTGATAGTCAACATTCTAAAATGTGATATCACATTTTTGTTCTGGATCTGACTACTTTGCTCAAAAGACTGAAGCTTGGCTTTTCACTTCATAGTGTTACAGGCTTTGGTTTTTCCATGTATATTTTGAGGTTGGACTATAGCATGTTAGCACGTGGTGCTCACCGATTGGTGTCACCTCTTTAGCCAGTATGTGTTACACATGTGCTGGTTGCCATCACATTAGTGGGAAGGTGTTTCACCTGTGCTGGTCCAGGTGTTGTATAAAAGTCGCTGGCCCAGTCCTCCAGTTGTCTTGAGAGACGTGGAGGGTTAACAACTTTAGTTGTCTCTCCCTATTTGATTTTGTAGACAAACAATGCTTTATCTGATCGTCCCTGTTTTCACTTTGCTCCACCATTTTGGTTAGGTCCCAGTTGTTGTTGCTAGCCAACTTTCAGTAGGACACCCCCATGAGTGTCTTTCAGAACCTCTCCTGAAACTCCAAGTATTTCATTTTGTCTGTGGTCAGTGACTCTTTGTTGATTCCCCCTTCTGTTTGAACAACAATTTTGGTTTTCTTGCTGGAGAACATGTAACAGCCTTTAGGGTACTGATGTACAGGTCCAAGCATCACTTCCCACATATGCACACACGTCTGCGCACGCAGGCACACACTTGCAAAGGAATGGCAGTGTGGCTGTTAACCCAATCTACAATTTCAGTGCTAAATGCCAAGCGGTGAGTCAATGGTCACCTTTCCTCTAGGAAGGAAATAGTGTTTAGTTATACTCGTCTCTAGGAAGTTCCCTATGTAATACAGTATGCACACTTTAAAGTCCAGTTACCAAGCATCAACCAGAACATTTACTGAAAACAAATCCCGTATTCATATTATCTAAATAAACTCTCTTAAAGTGGAACTGATAGCGTTTTGGCAACATAAAATCATATTAAAATCTGTTCATATGCAACTTCAGGAAGAATATGTCGGTTGAAAAAAATAAATTGGACGAGCGAGCACTTAGATGTGGACGTTTGGATGTTTGGAAATGATGTATAGTAAGGTGTAACAAGTGCTTAACACTAAGGGCTACTGTATGTTTAAGGTTCAACTCTATTGGACCAGTTAGGTTCACTACTGGAGCAGTAGGGAGAAATGAAGACCACACAACTAAATCATTTAGGAAAAGAATGCCAGCTTGTATTTTGCTCAGGGCGCCTGTTAAATGAAAATAAATGGATGTTCTACTGGATGTTTTCAAATGACAGAAAAATGATGAACTGAATATTCATGTATAATAATAATAATAATAATAATGAAAAAATTGTGGGAAAGTGTCCATGACTGATGTTCTCATCCTCTGCATTGTTTTTGAAGGACTGTTTGCACACACACAGAGAATTTTAAATAAAGTTAGATTTTGAATGAACCAACACATCTGCCAGTACCTTCAAGATGGCTACCAGGTAAGCAGATCTCTTTATATTTCTCCAGTTAAAAGTTAAACATTCTCTTGTCAGACTGCGTACACAACAGTATTCATTATCATCACTGATACAGGTAGTTTTCCACATTTTGAAAAACATTAGATTTAACATTTTATATGAAAAAATATTCTTCATTAATGTCTATTTATATAAATTGAGTAAATTTGACTTTGCTTAGTCGTCAAGGCTTCTCTATTGATAGCATGTTTTGCTAAGGTTCCTCATCGTCCGCAACACCATTCTCACTTACCGCTGCAATTTAAGGCCAGTTGCGGTAGAGAGAACTTCTATACATACAGTGGGGAGAACAAGTATTTGATACACTGCTGATTTTGCAGATTTCCCCACTTACAAAGCATGTAGAATTTTTATCATAGGTACTCTTAAACTGTGAGTGACGGAATCTAAAACAAAAATCCAGAAAATCACATTGTATGATTTTTAAGTAATTAATTTGCATTTTATTGCATGACATAAGTATTTGATACATCAGAAAAGCAGAAGTTAATATTTGGTACAGAAACCTTTGTTTGCAATTACAGAGATCATACGTTTCCTGTAGTTCTTGACCAGGTTTGCACACACTGCAGCAGGGATTTTGGCCCACTCCTCCATACAGACCTTTTCCAGATCCTTCAGGTTTCAGGGCTGTCGCTGGGCAATACGGACTTTCAGCTCCCTCCAAAGATTTTCTATTGGGTTCAGGTCTGGAGACTGGCTAGGCCACTCCAGGACCTTGAGATGCTTCTTACGGAGCCACTCCTTAGTTGCCCTGGCTGTGTGTTTCGGGTCTTTGTCATGCTGGAAGACCCAGCCACGACCCATCTTCAATGCTCTTACTGAGGGAAGGAGGTTGTTGGCCAAGATCTCGCGATACATGGCCCCATCCATCCTCCCCTCAATACGGTGCAATCATCCTGTCCCCTTTGCAGAAAAGCATCCCCAAAGAATGATGTTTCCACCTCCATGCTTCACGGTTGGGATGGTGTTCTTGGGGTTGTACTCATCCTTCTTCTTCCTCCAAACACGGCGAGTGGAGTTTAGACCAAAAAGCTATATTTTTGTCTCATCAGACCACATGACCTTCTCCCATTCCTCCTCTGGTTCATCCAGATGGTCATTGGCAAACTTCAGACGGGCCTGGACATGCGCTGGCTTGAGCAGGGGGACCTTGCGTGCGCTGCAGGATTTTAATCCATGACGGCGTAGTGTGTTACTAATGGTTTTCTTTGAGACTGTGGTCCCAGCTCTCTTCAGGTCATTGACCAGGTCCTGCCGTGTAGTTCTGGGCTGTTCCCTCACCTTCCTCATGATCATTGATGCCCCACGAGGTGAGATCTTGCATGGTGCCCCAGACCGAGGGAGATTGACAGTCATCTTGAACTTCTTCCATTTTCTAATAATTGCGCCAACAGATGTTGCCTTCTCACCAAGCTGCTTGCCTATTGTCCTGTAGCCCATACCAGCCTTGTGCAGGTCTACAATTTTATCCCTGATGTCCTTACACAGCTCTCTGGTCTATGCTAAAAATTACAGACTTCTACATGCTTTGTAAGTGGAAAAACCTGCAAAATCGGCAGTGTATCAAATACTTGTTCTCCCCACTGTATATATAGATAGATGAATATAACAAACATTCTTTATCTGTTGTTCCCGGTAGTGAATCTGTTATTCAATGTGTTTGTATGGTCTAATAGCAGTAAGGACTATCTGTTGTCCCATGTAGTGAATCTGTTATTCAATGTGTTTGTATGGGCTAATAGCAGTAAGGACTATCTGTTGTTCCATGTAGTGAATCTGTTATTCAATGTGTTTGTATGGGCTAATGGCAGTAAGGACTATCTGTTATTCCATGTAGTGAATCTGTTATTCAATTCCACACAGTCAGTAAGTCATTTAGTCCCTTCTATAAGATGACGTGTCCATGACAGTAACATTTTTCCCATGTTTTGCTCATTTCATGTCATGCCTCCTTTCCATTTCTATATATCAAAAATGAAAGCAAAATTGTAAAATCAAGAAATCTGACAAAGAAGCAACATGAAAAGATGAATAAACTGGAGTGAAAACTCAAAGGTATTACAGAAGAAAGAAACAGCTAAAAGCTGTATTTGACATAAATAACACCTTCAAGCGAGGAAGATGATACACTTCAACATGTGAAGAAGTTAAGAAATGAAGAAGTTATTCAAAATCTTCAAGAAGACACAGCCTCCCCAAGAGAACAGTCATTCTCACCTCGGCAGGTAAATGTCCCTGCCATCAACTCAGCTCCTAAAAGAAGAGACACATCTCTACAGACACCAGGACCAATGAAGACCTCGACCCCAATGGAATCACCCAAAAACAGGAACAGAAGGAAGAAAAAACTATCAAAATGGAGGTCAAAGTTGAGCTACACAAGAGAAGCTTCTGGAGAGGACCAAGGAGACGGTCAACCTAAAGAAAACACTGAAAAGACTTGAGATGATGGCCAAGAGGAAGCGGGTAATTGTCAACATGGAAGGCAGAGAGGTCATCAGAGAACATCACCCAATAACAGCCAGAGAAAACTAATGCGCACACTTGTTAGCCGCTTCCTTCATCAAGATGAAGTCTCCACTGAAATAAATGGAAAATCTGGAGAAATTCGAAAAAAGGGCCAGATATTCCGTGAGAGAGCCTTAACGGACACTACGGCAAATCTTCATAGAAGATTTCGGTCTAAAAATCCAAGGCACAACCTTTCCAAGGCTCAATTCTTTAAAATAAGCCAATTTGGATTGGCCAGCGAAGAGTCACAGACAGAGAAACATGTGCTTGCAAAACGCATGAAAACTGTGGCTTGAAGAAAAAGAAGCTGCACCAGTTTGAGGCCATAGAAACATCATCCCCAAGGGACACTCTACAGGCCAGTGTGTGTAGTGACGATGACATGTCCTGCATGTACAGGACATGCAGAAATTGCAAGCATAAGACATTTCACATAACACTGGACCCTTCAACGAAAGGAAACATCATCGTATGGGAGGAGTGGGTCACTAAATCTGTACCAATAACAAAGAAAAGCAAAGATGGGTCCACTGAAGAGAAGGAAGTGAGGAATGTGTTTCATGAGAAGAGGCGTACCTCTATTGAAAAGCTGCTGTAACTCACACAGGACCACCTCTCAAACTCTCCAGACACATTTATAACATCAAGAACAAGTTTGAAAGACTGAGGAGACAGAGAGACCCTGACCCAGAATGATGTAGTGGTTCACATAGACTATAGTGAAAACTATGCTTGTAAATACACAAGGGACATAAAAGAAACTAACTTTGGAAGTGGCAACCAGCTGGTAACCCTCTATACTGGAGTTATCTATCTCGTGGGGGCAGGGTGGAGTCCTTTGCATCTCTGTCAGCCTGTCTTCAGCACGACGCCACAGCCACATGGGCTCACCTTGACCCAGCATACGAGAGGAGCATCCAAATGCCAGGAACATCCACTTCATCTCAGATGGGCCCACATTTCAATATCGGAATAGAACCAACTGTTACATAGCCTTAACAGTGTCGTTCGTGTGAAGATTTAAGCATGTAACATGGAATTTCAGGGAGGCGTCCTGTTCTAATGTTGCCCTCACTAGCACTGTTCTAATGTTGCCCTGTCTAGCACTGTTCTAATGTTGCCCTGTCTAGCACTGTTCTAATGTTGCCCTGTCTAGCACTGTTCTAATGTTGCCCTCACTAGCACTGTTCTAATGTTGCCCTGTCTAGCACTGTTCTAATGTTTTCCTCACTAGCACTGTTCTAATGTTGCCCTGTCTAGCACTGTTCTAATGTTGCCCTGTCTAGCACTGTTCTAATGTTTTCCTCACTAGCACTGTTCTAATGTTGCCCTGTCTAGCACTGTTCTAATGTTGCCCTGTCTAGCACTGTTCTAATGTTGCCCTGTCTAGCACTGTTCTAATGTTGCCCTGTCTAGCACTGTTCTAATGTTGCCCTGTCTAGCACTGTTCTAATGTTGCCCTGTCTAGCACTGTTCTAATGTTGCCCTGTCTAGCACTGTTCTAATGTTGCCCTCACTAGCACTGTTCTAATGTTGCCCTCACTAGCACTGTTCTAATGTTGCCCTGTCTAGCACTGTTCTAATGTTGCCCTGTCTAGCACTGTTCTAATGTTGCCCTGTCTAGCACTGTTCTAATGTTGCCCTGTCTAGCACTGTTCTAATGTTGCCCTGTCTAGCACTGTTCTAATGTTGCCCTGTCTAGCACTGTTCTAATGTTGCCCTGTCTAGCACTGTTCTAATGTTGCCCTGTCTAGCACTGTTCTAATGTTGCCCTGTCTAGCACTGTTCTAATGTTGCCCTGTCTAGCACTGTTCTAATGTTGCCCTGTCTAGCACTGTTCTAATGTTGCCCTGTCTAGCACTGTTCTAATGTTGCCCTCACTGGCACTGTTCTAATGTTGCCCTGTCTAGCACTGTTCTAATGTTGCCCTGTCTAGCACTGTTCTAATGTTGCCCTGTCTAGCACTGTTCTAATGTTGCCCTCACTAGCACTGTTCTAATGTTGCCCTGTCTAGCACTGTTCTAATGTTGCCCTGTCTAGCACTGTTCTAATGTTGCCCTGTCTAGCACTGTTCTAATGTTGCCCTGTCTAGCACTGTTCTAATGTTGCCCTCACTAGCACTGTTCTAATGTTGCCCTGTCTAGCACTGTTCTAATGTTGCCCTCACTAGCACTGTTCTAATGTTGCCCTCACTAGCACTGTTCTAATGTTGCCCTGTCTAGCACTGTTCTAATGTTGCCCTGTCTAGCACTGTTCTAATGTTGCCCTGTCTAGCACTGTTCTAATGTTGCCCTGTCTAGCACTGTTCTAATGTTGCCCTCACTAGCACTGTTCTAATGTTGCCCTGTCTAGCACTGTTCTAATGTTTTTGTATGTGTTGTTTCTGTGTTCTCTGGTTTTAGTCTGTGTATGTTATGCACTATTGAAACACTGCAAAATGACATTGATTGAACTTGAATCCATGATTGTGTCAATATTATCTTGTTTATTTTCTGCATTAAATTGTATAATGTTTTTAACCATACCTCAGTCTTAGTATAGTTATTATCATACAGTATGTATCATTACCGCAACAGGTGTTCATTGAATGAATGGAACGATAGTAGTTTGCTTTTAAATGCATGTGCAGAAGCTATGCGTTATGTTCTTTCAGGTTTGACACATCATTTAGAAAATGGGTTTCAATGAAATATCCAACATTAGGTTGGAGATTACGGAATGTGTTGCGGTAATGAGAGAAATCAGTCAAAATCAAATAAACAATTTAATTTAAAATATAGATTATTTCAGAGTTTCAAGTAACTGCATGACTGTTTATAATCCATTTTGTTATTTCATGTTTGAAATCTTTGAAACTCAAGATTTCGTGAGAATCACCCAACAGTTCTGGTGGACATACCTGCAGCCAGCATGCAAATTTCACACTCCCTCAACTTGAGACATCTGTGACATTGTGTTGTGACAAAACTGCACATTTTAGTGGCCTTTTATTGTCCCTAGCGCAAGGTGCACCTGTGTAATGAACATGCTGTTTAATCAGCTTCTTGATATGCCACACCTGTCAGGTGGATGGATTATCTTGGCATAGGAGAAATGCTCATTAACAGGGATGTAAACAAATTGGTGGCAAAACATTTAGAAAAATATGTTTTTTTGTGCATACGGAACATTTCTGGGATCTTTTGTTTCAGCTCATGAAACATGGAACCAACACTTTACATGTTGTATTGTGTTTATATTTTTGTTCAGTGTATAATATTCACTACTTGAAATAGTGTTGTTAGGTTTGTTTAAAGATCAAAAGCATTATCTGGCTTCCCAGGCTAACCTAATCGATTGACATTTGTTATGTGCCAACACATATTCAGCAAAACACACCCTTAGGTTAGAAAGATTTAAGCCTAGCCCGTTAAAAGACAATTGGTCATTAGATGAAAGGAGAACTCTGTTTACAGGGATCATTTATCATTTTTAAACGCTGACTCACTATCTCAGAAAATCCTACTGTGGAGAATAGGGATTAGATCACAAAATCTAATGAAGTTGGAGCATTTTGTTTATTAAGGGCATTTGAAAAGGGACAGGTCAGTTTAAAGTTGTATTAGTCGTATGTACAGGAAACACCTGGAATACACGGTCCAACGAAGTGTTTACTTGCAGTGGCTTCATATGCAGGTATTTGAATAGGTGAAAGTGATAACCCTAATATAGTAAGGTACGGCAGGTTTAGGGCGGCAGGTAGCCTAGCGGTAAGAGTGTTGGGCCAGTAACCGAAAGGTTGCTGGTTCGAATACCTGAGCCGACAAGGTGAAAAACCTGTCGACGTGTCCGTGAGCAAGGCACTTAACCCTAATTTGCTCCAGGGGCTGACCCTGTAGGTAGGCCATAATTGTAAATAAGAATTTGTTCTTAACTGACTTGAATAGTTAAATAAATAAGAATAAAAATAGGTATAGAGAGGAGGGCTTTTGCCACCACCATCTGACCAGGAACATATTTTGCTTTGAAGGTAGTTGAGGAACAAACACATGAATATGAAAAAATATCCGGAATTGACTAATGATTGTTCAATTGTCTGTGATATCCTCTTGTCTTTTCACAGACACTTTTGATGGCTAACTCTTTGCTTCTACAGTATCAGTCGAAAGTTTGGACAAACCTACTCAATCCAGGGTTTGTCTTTAGTTTTAATCTTATTTATTTTTACTTATTTATTTTTATCTTTTATTTAAAGCTATGAAAATAGCACATATGTAATCCTGTAGTAACCCAACAAAATGTTTAAAATTTGTTAAAATAGATTTGATATTCTTCAAAGTAGCCACCCTTTGCTTTGATGACAGCTTTGCACATTCTTGGCATTCTCTCAACCAGCTTCATGAGGTAGCAGGCCCGGCGGCAGGATTAACTTGGCAAGGGGGCATCAGAAATGACTAAGGGGGCACAACTATTTTCGCTTACTGATAACACAGGATGGATAATAAAAGAGTTGCAGCCGCCTTGATGCTGTGTCGAACCTCCTCTGCAGTCTCTCGTTCCACTCCCCACTGAATTTGCTTGCAAAATCCCTCTCAAATGCCAGTTGAATCAGCTGCGTTTTCCTCCTGTGCAACATGCTCCGTCTGCGCTCACTGAATACGTTTTTCAATGTTGAAAAAGAGTTCTCGCAAGTTGCCGTGGATGCTCCAAATGTTAATCCCAGCTTCAATACCATCATCACAGTAGGCATTGCTGTTAGAGGCCCGGAGTATCTATCCAAAATGCTCTGCGTAGTCCATTTTTCTTCTCCAGATCGGGTGATATCAATCTGTAGAAACTGGCATGCAACAGTAAACTCAACTTCCACAAAATCTCCTGAGATTAAATCCAGCACATCCATAAAGTTGGCTGTTTCGTTCGTTAAATCTTGCTGAACAGCATCCAGAAAACAGCACTCTCTCTCGTTATCCTCTTCTTGCCCATTGTTGTTTCGACCACATATTCTTTCAGATCACTACTCTTTACCGTTTGCTTGGAGCGGGGGCGTCCGTGTGCTTGTATTTCTCCCCTAATTCATCAAACTCACTGTCACGGCGCAGTTTTTCCACGCAATTGTCGGCACTGCGGAACGACTCGGATGCCAGTGTTCAGATCAGTTGCTTTAGCCGGAAGTAACTTGTTAGCGGGGTCGAGCAGGCTGCTGACTTTGTGGACCATGAAGGCAATGAATCTGAAGCTCGGCTCGGAAGAAGCTTTCAATAGGCCCACAGCCTGAAGTCGCACCTCTCGATTTCTCTGAGTATGTGGATGATGCTATCCAGAGATTTTATAATGACACTCACCTTGGCCAGATGACCAGACCATCGCTGCTCAAGCAGCTGTTTCAGTTTCTCTCAATGCACCCACTTACCGATTCAGCTTGTCCTGCACTACCTTTGGCATGCCCCCATGTTAACCAGACATCACACTGGCCATTGACTAAGAATTTTCTAGGTGCTAAAGCCAGAAACATGTGTTAGCTCTGACAAGACCAAGTTTGTCAGCGATAAAGCATCACATTCTTAACTAGTTGCCATTGACAGTAGCCGCTCACAAACACGGTTATTTTTGCCCACGTAACAGAGTACAATTCAAAAGTTCTCGCACCCGGTTGAGTCTTTTTACTCCCATCCACTTTAAGTGTATACCATGAATCACCTACTTTCTTCACAATTTCATCTGTGACTACCTCACTCATGAGCCCAATTATTTCGTTCTGGATGTCATGATATGTGTATGTGGCATTACGTGGAATTGTGCTTAAGGCACTAGAAAGTTCCTTGTCTTTACTGAGCGTATAATCTAACATCGCCAGGAATAATCCACTGCCCCCCTTCCCTCTTGCATCCATCACATTCAAAGTTCTCATGAGGACCGCCACAGGAATGGAAGACCCAGAGTTAGATCTGCTGCAGAGGATACGTTCATTAGAGTTTAGCTGCACCTCAGATTGCCTCCCAAAATAAATGCTTCACAGAGTTCAAGTACCAGACACATCTCAATATCAACTGTTCAGAGGAGGCTGTGTGAATCAGGCCTTCATGGTCGAATTGCTGCAAAGAAACCACTACAAAAGGACACCAATAAGAAGAAGAGACTCGCTTGGGCCAAGAGACATTTTGTATTTATTTCACCTTTATTTAACCAGGTAGGCCAGTTGAGAACAAGTTCTCATTTACAACTGCGACCTGGCCAAGATAAAGCAAATCAGAGCGACAAAAAACAACACAGAGTTACACATGAGAATAAACAAACGTACAGTCAATAACACAATAGAAATTCTATATACAGAGAGTGCAAATGTAGTGCAAAATGCAGTGAGGTTAGGAAGACAATAAATAGGCCATAGTGGTGAAATAAATTACAGATTAGAATTAACACTCGAGTGATAGATGTGCAAATGATGATGTGCAAATAGAGATACTGGAGTGCAAAATGAGCTAAAATAATAAATATGGGGATGAGGTAGTAGGGTGGGCTATTTACAGAAGGGCTATATACAGGTGCAGTGATAAGCAGCTCTGACAGCTGATGCTTAAAGTTATTGAGGGAGATGGTAGTCTCCAGCTTCAAGGATTTTTGCAGTTCGTTCCAGTCATTGGCAGCAGAGAACTGGAAGGAATGGCGGCCAAAGGAGATGTTGGCTTTGGGGGTGACCAGTGAAATATACCTACTGGAGCGCATGCTATGGGTGGGTGTTGCTATGGTGACCAGCGAGTAGAGATAAGGCGGGGATTTACCTAGTAAAGACTTATAGATGACCTGGAGCCAGTGGGTTTGGCGACGAATATGTAATGAGGGCCAGCCAACGAGCGAATACAGGTCGCAGTGGTGGGTAGTACAGTGGGGAGAACAAGTATTTGATACACTGCCGATTTTGCAGGTTTTCCCACTTACAAAGCATGTAGAAGTCTGTAATTTTTATCATAGGTACTCTTCAAATGTGAGTGATGGAATCTAAAACAAAAATCCAGAAAATCACATTTTATGATTTTTAAGTAATTAATTTGAATTTTATTGCATGACATAAGTATTTGATACATCAGAAAAGCAGAACTTAATATTTGGTACAGAAACCTTTGTTTGCAATTACAGAGATCATACGTTTCCTGTAGTTCTTGACCAGGTTTGCACACACTGCAGTAGGGATTTTGGCCCACTCCTCCACACAGACCTTCCCCAGATCCTTCAGGTTTCGGGGCTGTCGCTGGGCAATACGGACTTTCAGCTCCCTCCAAAGATTTTCTATTGGGTTCAGGTCTGGAGACTGGCTAGGCCACTCCAGGACCTTGAGATGCTTCTTACGGAGCCACTCCTTAGTTGCCCTGGCTGTGTGTTTCGGGTCGTTGTCATGCTGGAAGACCCAGCCACGACCCATCTTTAATTCTCTTACTGAGGGAAGGAGGTTGTTGGCCAAGATCTCGCAATACATGGCCCCATCCATCCTCCCCTCAATACGGTGCAGTCGTCCTGTCCCCTTTGCAGAAAAGCATCCCCAAAGAATGATGTTTCCACCTCCATGCTTCACGGTTGGGATGGTGTTCTTGGGGTTGTACTCATCCTTCTTTAGACCAAAAAGCTCTATTTTGGTCTCATCAGACAACATGACCTTCTCCCATTCCTCCTCTGGATCATCCAGATGGTCATTGGCAAACTTCAGACGGGCCTGGACATGCGCTGGCTTGAGCAGGGGGACCTTGCTTGCGCTGCAGGATTTTAATCCATGACAGCGCAGTGTGTTACTAATGGTTTTCTTTGAGACTGTGGTCCCAGCTCTCTTCAGGTCATTGACCAGGTCCTGCCCTGTAGTTCTGGGCTGATCCCTCACCTTCCTCATGATCATTGATGCCCCACGAGGTGAGATCTTGCATGGTGCCCCAGACCGAGGGAGATTGACCGTCATCTTGAACTTCTTCCATTTTCTAATAATTGCGCCAACAGTTGTTGCCTTCTCACCAAGCTGCTTGCCTATTGTCCTGTAGCCCATCCCAGCCTTGTGCAGGTCTATAATTGTATCCCTGATGTCCTTACACAGCTGTTTGATTGAGTGTGTGGAGTCTGTTTGATTGAGTGTGTGGACAGGTGTCTTTTATACAGGTAACAAGTTCAAACAGGTGCAGTTAATACAGGTAATGAGTGGAGAACAGGAGGGCTTCTTAAAGAAAAACTAACAGGTCTGTGAGAGCCGGAATTCTTACTGGTTGGTAGGTGATCAAATACTTATGTCATGCAATAAAATGCAAATTAATTATAAAAAAATCATACAATGTGATTTTCTGGATTTTTGTTTTAGATTCCGTCTCTTACAGTTGAAGTGTACCTATGATAAAAATTACAGACCTCTACATGCTTTGTAAGTAGGAAAACCTGCAAAATCGGTAGTGTATCAAATACTTGTTCTCCCCACTGTATATGGGGCTTTGGTAATAAAACGGATGGCACTGTGATAGATTACATCCAATTTGCTGAGTAGAGTGTTGGAGGCTATTTTGTAAATGACATCGCCGAAGTCAAGGATCGGTAGGATAGTCAGTTTTACAAGGGCATGTTTGGCAGCATGAGTGAAGGAAGCCCTGTTGCGGAATAGGAAGTCGATTCTAGATCTAATCTTGGATCGGAGATGGTCAATGTGAGTCTGGAAGTTGAGTTTACAGTCTAACCAGACGCCTAGGTATTTGAAGGTGTCGACGTATTCCATGTCAGACCCGTTGAGAGTAGTGATGATAGTCCGGTGGGCGGGTGCGGGCAGCGTTCAATTGAAAAGCATGCACTTAGTTTTACTAGCATTTAAGAGCTGTTGGAGGCCACGGAAGGAGTGTTGTATGAAATTGATGCTCGCCTGAAGGTTAGCCAACACAGTGTCCAGAGAGGGGCCAGATGTATACAGAATGGTGTCGTCTGCGTAGAGTTGGATCAGAGAGTCACCAGCAGCAAGAGCGACATCATTGATGTACATAGAGAAAAGGGTTGGCCCAAGAATTGAACCCTGTGGCACCCCCATAGAGACTGCCAGAGGACCGGACAATAGGCCCTCCGATTTTACACACTGAACTCTGTCTGAGAAGTAGTTGGAGAACCAGGCAAGGCAGTCATTTGAGAAACCAAGGCTGATGAGTCTGCCAATAAGAATGCGGTGATTGACAGAGTCGAAAGCCTTGGCCAGGTCGATGAAGACGGCTGCACAGTACTGTCTTCTATTGATGGCGGTTATGATATCGTTTAGTACCGTGAGCGTAGCTGAGGTGCACCTATGACCAGCTCGGAAACCAGATTGCATGGCGGAGAAGGTATGGTGGAATTCGAAGTGATCCGTGATCTGTTTATTAACTTTGCTTTCGAAGACTTTAGAAAGGTAGATTGTCTAGCCCAGCAGATTTGTATGGGTCCAGATTTAGCAGCTCTTTCAGAACATCAGCTGTCTGGATTTGGGTGAAGGAGAAGCGGGGGGGGGGCTTGGGCAGGTTGCTGCGGGGGGTGCAGAGCTGTTGGCCGGGTTAGGGGTAGCCAGGTGGAAAGCATGGTCGGCCGTAGCAAAATGCTTATTGAAATGTTCGATTATCGTGAATTTATTGGTGGTGACAGTGTTTCCTAGCCTCAATCTAGTGGGCAACTGGGAGGAGATTCTCTTATTCTCCATGGACTTTACAGTGTCCCAGAACTTTTTGGAGTTAGTACTACAGGATGCAAATTTCTGTTTGAAAAAGCTGGCCTTTGCTTTTCTAACTGACTGTGTGTATTTGTTCCTGACTTCCCTGAAAAGTTGCATATCGCGGGGGCTATTCGATGCTAATGCAGTGAGCCACAGGATGTTTTTGTGTTGGTCAAGTGCAGTCAAGTCTGGGGTGAACCAAGGGCTATATCTGTTCTTAGTTCTAAGTTTTTTGAAAGGGGCATGCTTATTTAGGATGGTGAGGAAAGCACTTTTAATGAAAAACCAGGCATCCTCTACTGACGGGATGAGGTCAATATCCTTCCAGGATACCTGGGCCAGATCGATAAGAAAGTCCTGCTCACAGAAGTGTTTTAGGGAGCGTTTGACAGTGATAAGGCGTGGACGTTTGACCACGGATCCGTTACGAATGCAGGCAATGAGGCAGTGATCGCTGAGATCCTGGTTGAAAACAGAGGAGGTGTATTTGGAGGGCAGGTTAGTCAGGATAATATCTATGATGGTACCCATGTTTACAGATTTAGGGTTGTACCTGGTAGGTTCCTTGATAATTTGTGTAAGATTGAGGGCATCTATCTTATATTGAAGGACAGCCAGAGTGTTAAGCATATCCCAGTTTAAGTCACCTAACAGTACAAACTCTGAAGATAGATGGGGGGCAATGAATTCACATATGGAGTCCAGGGCACAGCTGGGGGCTGAGGGGGGTCTGTAACAGGCGGCAACAATGAGAGACTTATTTCTGGAAAGGTGGATTTTTAAGAGTAGAAGCTCAAACTGTTTGGGCACAGACCTGGACAGTATGACAGAACTCTGCAGGTTATCTTTGCAGTAGATTGCAACTCCGCCTCCTTTGGTATTTCTATCTTGACGGGAAATATTGTAGTTGGGGATGGACATTTCAGAATTTTTGGTGGCCTTCCTGAGCCAGGATTCAGACACAGCTAGGACATCCGGGTTGGCGGAGTGTGCTAAAGCAGTGAATAAATCAAACTTAGGGAGGAGGCTTCAGATGTTAACATGCAAGAAACCAAGACTCTTACGGCTACAGAAGTCAGCAAATGAGAGTGCCTGGGGAATAGGTGTAGTACTGGGGGCTACAGGACCAGAGGAACAGAGGAGGAGTAGGATAAGGGTACAGCTAAAGGCTTTAAGAACTGGACGTCTAGTGCGTTGGGTACAGAGAATAAAAGGAGCAGATTTCTGGGCGTGGTGGAAAAGGTTGAGGGCATAATGTACAGACAAGGTTATGGTAGGATGTGAGTTCAGTGGAGGTAAACCTAGGCATGTGGTAATGATGAGAGAGGTTGCATGTCTGGAGACACCAGTTAAGCCAGGTGAGGTCTCCGCATGTGTGGGGGGTGAGACAAAGGAGCTATCTGAGGCATGTTGAGTGGGACTAGGGGCTCTACAGAACGAAAAACTGGCTGATGTGGTGAGGACCGCTAACAGTGGTTAAGAATGGCTAGTAGCTAGTTAGCAAGCTGGCTAGCTTCTGACGGCGGTCCAGTTAAATTATGATAAAGTAAAGAAATAAAGATATTAGATCCGTTTCACGTTGGGTGAGGCGGGTTGCAGGAGAAGTATATGTGGAATAATAAAATATTTGGAAAGACAGACTAATTACAAACTATTTACACGGGACATGAGACGGGACAAACAAATAAATATATCCGCACTGTTACACCATCTTGGATCAAGGAGCAATGGACATTAGACCGGTGGAAATCTGTCCTTTGGTCTGATGAGTTTTTGGAACCAACAATCGTGTCTTTGTTGTTAGACGCAGAGTAGGTGAACGGATGATCTCCACATGTGTAGTTCCCACCGTGAAGCATGGAGGAGGAGGTGTGATGGTGTTGGGGTACTTTGCTGTTTACACAGTCAGTGATTTATTTAGAATTCAAGGCACACTTTACCAGCACGGCTACCACAACATTCTGCAGGGATATGCCATCCCATCTGGTTTGTGCTTAGTGGGGCTATCATTTGTTTTTCAACAGGACAATTACCCAACATACCTCCAGGCTGTGTAAGGGCTATTTGACCAAGAAGGAGAGGGATGGAGTTCTGCACTGACCTCAACCCCATTTGAGATGGTTTGGGATGAGTTGGACCGCAGAGTGAAGGAAAAGCAGCGAACAAGTGCTCAGCACTATTCACTATTATTCTACAATGTAGTAGGTGTGTCCAAACCTTTGACTGGTACTGTACCTCTTGTGCAAAAGCATGTGTATACTGTGCATTAGTAAAGTATTCAGACCAATTCATTTTTGCATATGTATTTAAAACAAAAAGTATTCAGACACTTTGCTATGAGACTCGGAATTAAGCTCAGGTGTTTCCATGAATCATCCTTAAGCTGTTTCTACAACTTGATTGGAGTCCACCTGTGGTAAATTCACTACACCTGCCTGTATAAGGTCTCACAGTTGACAGTGCATGTCAGAGTTAAAACCAAGCCATGGGGTTGAAGGAATTGTCCGTAGAGGGCCGTTACAGGATTGTGTCGAGGCACAGATCCGGGAAATGGTAACAAAAAATGTGTGCAGCATTGAAGGTCCAATAAAACACAGTGACCTCCATCATTCTTAAATGGAATACGTTTGGAACCACAGATGGTCACTGACAGAGCTCCATAGATCCTCTGTGGAGATTGGAGAACTATCCAGAAGGACAGCCATCTCTGCAGCACTCCACCAAACAGGCCTTTATGGTAGAGTGGCCAGAAGGACGCCATTCCTCAGTAAAAGGCACATAACAGCCCACTTGGTTTTTGTCAAATAGCACTTAAAGGACTCAGACCATGAGAAACAGATTTTTACACTATTTTAGCTGAACAGTGTACAACTTACTGTACCTTTAACCACCATACCATTTACTGACTGTACCTTAAACCCCCATACCATTTACTGACTGTACCTTTAACCACCATACCATTTACTGACTGTACCTTAAACCCCCATACCATTTACTGACTGTACCTTTAACCACCATACCATTTACTGACTGTACCTTAAACCACCATACCATTTACTGACTGTACCTTAAACCACCATACCATTTACTGACTGTACCTTAAACCACCATACCATTTACTGACTGTACCTTAAACCACCATACCATTTACTGACTGTACCTTTAACCCCCATAACATTTACTGACTGTACCTTAAACCACCATACCATTTACTGACTGTACCTTTAACCACCATACCATTTACTGACTGTACCTTAAACCACCATACCATTTACTGACTGTACCTTTAACCACCATACCATTTACTGACTGTACCTTTAACCCACCATACCATTTACTGACTGTACCTTTAAACCCCCATACCATTTACTAACTGTACCTTTAACCACCATACCATTTACTGACTGTACCTTTAAACCCCCATACCATTTACTGACTGTACCTTTAACCACCATACCATTTACTGACTGTACCTTTAACCCACCATACCATTTACTGACTGTACCTTTAAACCCCCATACCATTTACTGACTGTACATTTAACCACCATACCATTTACTGACTGTACCTTTAACCCACCATACCATTTACTGACTGTACCTTTCACCACCATACCATTTACTGACTGTACCTTAAACCCCCATAACATTTACTGACTGTACCTTAAACCACCATAACATTTACTGACTGTACCTTTAAACCACCATACCATTTACTGACTGTACCTTTAAACCACCATACCATCTACTGACTGTACCTTTAACCACCATACCATTTACTGACTGTACCTTTAAACCACCATACCATTTACTGACTGTACCTTTAAACCCCCATACCATTTACTGACTGTACCTTTAAACCCCCATACCATTTACTGACTGTACATTTAACCACCATACCATTTACTGACTGTACCTTTAACCCACCATACCATTTACTGACTGTACCTTTCACCACCATACCATTTACTGACTGTACCTTAAACCCCCATAACATTTACTGACTGTACCTTAAACCACCATAACATTTACTGACTGTACCTTTAAACCACCATACCATTTACTGACTGTACCTTTAAACCACCATACCATCTACTGACTGTACCTTTAACCACCATACCATTTACTGACTGTACCTTTAAACCACCATACCATTTACTGACTGTACCTTTAAACCCCCATACCATTTACTGACTGTACCTTTAAACCACCATGCCATTTACTGACTGTACCTTTAACCACCATACCATTTACTGACTGTACCTTTAACCACCATACCATTTACTGACTGTACCTTTAACCACCATACCATTTACTGACTGTACCTTTAACCACCATACCATTTACTGACTGTACCTTTAAACCCCCATACCATTTACTGACTGTACCTTGAACCACCATACCATTTACTGACTGTACCTTTAAACCACCATACCATTTACTGACTGTACCTTTTAACCCCCATACCATTTACTGACTGTACCTTTAACCACCATACCATTTACTGACTGTACCTTTTAACCCCCATACCATTTACTTACTTCCCCTATTCATTATTATTTTTGTTTTCACCAAATCACATGTAACTTGTAAAATATAAGAGACACATGATGTGATTTGTTCACATGTGAAACCACATGTTCTTGTTTTCAATAGAGTTCACATGTTAACACCACCTTTTCACATGTGAGGAGAATATCTTGAGTTCCCAACCTTAGACATGGTAGAACCTTCACACAATTGACATCCAGTCACACCAGTCTTTAGATAATGCGTTTCACTGTTGCTGTGACCTTGATTGGAGATGAAGGAGAATGTTCTTTTAACCTCTTCTTACTCTGGTATTTTCTTATACTTTATTGTAAGACCCGACGCTGGAGATGAGAAGCAGGTACGGGCAGTTAAACATTTAATGTAGACGGACACAGAACAAGACAGCGTCAGAACCGGATAAACCACATACGACAATTACAATTTATTGCGGAAGCGGTGAATGGAGCTGGGGAACAGACAGATATAGGGGAGGTAATAAACACGATGAGTCCAGGTGAGTCCAATAATCGCTGATGCTTGTGTCGAGGGAAGCAGGTGTGCGTAATGATGGTGGTAGGAGTGGGTAGTGCTGGGCAGCCTGACGCCCTCGAGTGCCAGGGAAGGAGAGCTGGAGCAGGCGTGACACTTTATATTCTCTTCTGCTGATAAATTCCATTACCAGCGCTATTACTCATCGTGAAATAGTCCTGCATTCTTCACAGCAGAGTGATTGAATCGACTCTCACGCTTTCAGGGTGAACCAGCTATGTGGAAATGAGAGAAAGCGAAAGTTGCAAATTACTGTCCTTACTTCCTCTGGCAGATCCTATTCAAGGGGAGGCTGTCAGGGCCCTGCTGGAGAGCTGATCCCACTCCAGGAGGCGATAATTAAATAATGGATTCCCACCTCTCACAAAATTCCACAGTATGGATTTAGGAGTTCTCAGCAGTTTCTCTGTGCTGGCCGACTATGCCACACAAATCAATATCTGACTTTGGTCCAAGTCAACGGAGCTTATACATTCCACATCTTGTTTGATGTGCTTTTATTTTCCTGCACAGATGTCCTGAATGTGGTTCCTTTATAGTGTGATGGAGGTATTGGGTTATACAGTAGATACAGTACTTTAGGGAGAAATGGCACTAATGAAAGTTTACGTTAGGATAATCAAAGTGCAACATGTCATGAGCATCCATTAATGGATCTGAAGGAGCAAAAATTGACTTTCCATGTGATTGAGAAGCTGTCAATAACACATGCTTGCACATGACATACTGTATGTCAAATATGTACGTTGAAAACACTGCAGCAAGTTTGTGACGTTTCGGGGACATCCTAACGTAACCTCATGTGAAACATCATCACAAGTGAAAGGTTCCAAAACCACATGGTTTCACATGTGAAATACATTTTACATGTGGAAGATTCACATGTAATGCATTAGATAAAGATCATGCAGAGTGAAAGGCTCATCCAACAATTCTCCATGCTCTGCCAAAACAAACCAATAATACAGCTGGCTATGGCAAACTAGCTAGCAAGTTTGTCATCAAGTGCTTACACCCTAAAAAGCACAGGATGTTACCGACCTGCACTTATTGTGAACTGAGCCTTAAAAGGGTTAATGCATGGCACAGATAAATAAGTAAACACACACTTACTTTGTATTCTCCATCTTTATACACCCTCTGTCTTTCATTCCCAGCATTTTCTTCAAACAAGGTGAAAATAATAGTCCTCTAGACTGTAGAAGTGCGTACGATATCCCAAGCTGTACATTCATAATAAAATACATGATTTTATTTTTATTTCAAAATGAATGACTGCCCCCTTATTATGTTCATGTCACAAAATGGGGGGGGGGGGAAATGAATAGACAAAAAAACAATAGTGAGTCGCCATAACATGGAAGAGTGCCTTAAGATGGATTCCATTTCAGTATAGTACATCAGGGAACCATAATGCATTTGTTCTTAGCTACTGCTCTTTGTGTATATCGATCACAGGGACGTTGTGGCCAGTGACTCGGAAGGTGATGCTTTCACAGTTGCAGGGCATCATTCGGATCTGCAGTATCTACCTGCGTCATTCTTGATATTTTACCAGTATTGCAGACGATGCCAAAAGCTGAGCTATTTTCACCAGCTCCTGACACGCCGTCCTACACACTGAGTTACTGTATTGGCACAGATTCTCTTGTCACTCTTACCCTCAACCACTATCACATTCCTGTCACCCAAAATACCCACACATCCTCTGACAGGCACTCACCTGCTACCTCCATCCCTCCCTGCCTCCCTCCACAAAACCAGCACTGTGTATGTGTTGTTCCCCTGTACACATGGCATAACAGTCTGCTCTGATTTGACTCCTCCTCACCTGACCTGCTCGCTACCCATTCTCCCACTCTCTGTATGCGTCCCAAATGGCTCCCTATTCCCTATATAGTGCACAAATGTTGACCCCTTACGGGCCATGCCAAAGGTACTGCACTATAAAGGTAATAAGGATCTATTTGGGATTCAGACCCACTCTTATATTTTCTTTCCTGTCAGAGTTCTCTGAGTCAGTCCTGAACACCCCTGAACTGACACCCCCCCCCCCCCACCACCCCCGGCCTTTCTGACAGAGGGCAATTAGTGGGTTCTGGGTTGAGCGGCTAGCGGTCCTTCCTGCCAACACTTCTCTTAACTGCCTCTGTTAGGAAACCTATTGGTTTTGATCCTCCAACTCACACTCACCTGACAACCAACCAGGCACAGGACTCATCTCAACTTAGTTGGTCCTATGCAGCGTATACAAATGAGAATCAGCGTGTGAAGACAATGCTCAACTACTAATTCAAAACAGACTGTATACTGTATGTACTAAAGAAACTATGGGGCTACATGTCAAAACTGAGTAGATAAGGGATACTTGTCTCCCAGTGGGTATATATGGATATTCTGCATATATGCTTTGTTTTCCTTTATGAAGTGGTGTTCTCTTTCTGTTTTGTGAAAAGAATAAAATAAAATCTTTCTCGTTCTCTCTAAACTGATGGTGGATAACAGGATACATTGTTGTTTGTATTCATAGTAGTGAATATGTCTCTGTGATGCATCCCCACCAAAAAGCATGAGGCAAATCTAAAATACACCTTCTTTCATACAGTACCTCCTTTTGTACACCGGTTTATTGCTTAAGTATTATAATTTATGTGTACAAAAAATGAATGAATCAAATAGAATGTCATGTTGTTTACATGTGATGACCCCCGTTGCTCTTGATAAAGATCACACACATATTGGACAGCATTTTCAGCAACATCATATTTGGAATGTGGAGGGAAAAAAGTATTTCCTTACCTAAAGATTGCCCATGTATAGTTTGTTCAAACATTTCCTGGAATGTATTTGGGTCTTTCTATAAACAATGGGGCCAATGTGTGACATTGGGGTCGACATTTCAAAATGGTTTGAAAAAAAATGTATTTGTCACATGCGCCGAATACAACAGGTGTAGTTACAAGCCCTTAACCAACAATGCAACAATGCAAGAGTTAAGTAAATGTTTACCAAATAAACTAAAAAGTAATGCAATAAAATAACAATAACGAGTCTATATACAGGAAGTACTGGTAATTTGTACATGTAGGCAGGGGTAAAGTGACTGTGTCTAGATAATAGGCAGCAGCAGCGTTAAAAACACATGAAGGGGAGGGGGGGTCAATGTAAATAGTCCGGGTGGACACTTGATTTATTGTTCAGCAGTCTTACAGCTTGGAGGTAGAAGCTGTTCAGGAGCCTAAGGCAATAGTGTGAACAGTCCACAGACAATAGATAACTTAATGTTAATAGCGTAACCCTGGTTCTCTGATAATATGAGGGAGGAATACCACGTGGGACCTGACCCTTAGGGGAGGGGAACCACAATGTCTGTCGTAGACAGAGAGGAAGCCTGACAGCTAGTGGGGGACCCCACTCTTTGTCAGGCGCCATGGTCCCACCCTCTGACTTACTCAAGCATATGTTTTCTTCCTTATACTGTAGCGAGAAGGGGAACACGGTGAGATACCTCATATAAGAGAACCTATATAAGTAACCTTAAGTTCTCTTTTGTATACTGGTTTTGGTATCTCACATATGGGATATAGCCAACTGCCGTTTCGATCATATGCTCACCGAGGTAGTCCAGATAGAATCACCCCTTGATTAAGTTAACCATGTAACAATTAAATCATTCAGAATGTGGGGCATCATGTTAGATGTTGTTTAACGAGTTATGAATAAAACTCTTAGATATATATATATATATATATATATATATATATATATATATATATATATATTGATAACAATTACTTTATTAATCCTTACATCATATCAGTATCATTCTGAATGTCGCATACACCTTGATTTCTGCAAGAACCCTAACCTTATTGATGAATCAGCAATACACAAATTGGCTTAATTATTTATTTACTAACTAACTAAATAATAACACCGAATACATAAACACACACACACACACACACACAAAGTATAGATTATTGATTAGAAGGGTAATACACTAACAACATCATGACTGGTTATACAAAGGGAGGGGTCAGAAAGAGAGGGAGAGACAAAGAGATTCAAACTATCGTTGTTACATTTGGAAACTACGCTCAAAGTAATCAGAATACTTAGCACACTAACCACCGCTCATAAGAATAAGAAATGCAATGTATATATTTGGGCGTAGCTGTTCTTGTTGGTCTTCTCTCTTTTGAACCACAATGAAATCTATCTATCTATCTATCTATCTATCTATCTATCTATCTATCTATCTATCTATCTATCTATCTATCTATCTATCTATCTATCTATCTATCTATCTATCTATCTATCTATCTATCTATCTATCTATCTATCTATCTATCTATCTATCTATCTATCTATCTATCTATCTTTCTCAAAAAGGGTTTGAGTGTCACTTCAGTGTGAGACCTGGCTGGTCTTGGAGTGTTCGTTAGAATAGATACGGTTGTCTGAGAGGGGATTTTACTCCCCTCTTCGTGTCTTTAGTCAAATGACTACTTTACATGCCAGCTGCAGACTGGTAATATTTGTGGGTTTTTTTTGTTACCAAGGCTTTTTATGCAGATTAGAGGTTGGCGCCGCCCTGCTGGTCGCCTGTTAAGCAGCTCCCATGTTCATGTGTTAATTGTTGTTTTAGTATGTTTTTCGTGAGTTTTTGTTGCAACAGTTGAACTATAATAGTTCAGGATTATGGAGTGATACTGTTTTACGGAGGTTTTAGCAGTCCTTTTTATTACTGAGGCACTTTTTCTTACGTTTAGCAACACCAAACGTACACGCAAGTCCTCAATTATTTACAACAGAGCCCAGCTCCTGGATTTAGCACACTCAGCGCTGCTGCATCCCAGGGAAAAGGCGACGGCGTGGACGCAGGGCGGGATTGAAGTGTAAAGCAAAGCTTAGGAAATACAAGCCGGCTACACAGTCTATCATTATGGGCAACGTGAGATCGCTGCATAACAAGATGGAGGTACTAGAGGGTCTTGTCCGTGGACAAAGGGAGTTCAGAGAAGCTAGTCTAGTGTTTTTCACCGAGACATGGCTGAATGATAACATCTCCACAGGGAACGTCACTATCCGAGGTTTCCAGACCATCAGAGCGAACAGGGATAGCGCTTCTTCCGGTAAGAGTAAGGGAGGAGGGATGGCTTTATTAGTTAACAACAGATGGTGTAATCCGAGCCATATTACTCTTAAGGAACAGTATTGTAGCACGGACATTAAGCTGTTAGCCTGAGACCCTACTTTTTGCCGAGGGAATTCACGGTGGCCATTGCTGTTATTGTTTACATCCCGCCCTCCGCTGACACAAACACAGCGTGTGACGTCATCCACTCTTTTATCGCAAGGTTACAAAAACAGCATCCCAGTGCTTTCTTTGCCATTTTAACCATCTCTCTCTTCAACCACATTCAAACAGTTCATGAAGTGCCCAACCAGGAATAATAAAACTCTGGACTTGTTATATGCTAATGTGAAGGATGCATACAACTCCACTGCACTCCCTCCCCTCGGTAGATCGGATCACAACCTTGTCCACCTCACTCCACTCTACAGGCCTTTGGTCCAACAGCAGCCTGCGACCACTAGGACCATTAGGAGATGGTCTCCGGAGGTGAATGAGGCCCTACAGGACTGCTTTGAAACAACAGACTGGGATGTGCTCTGTGAGGCTCATGGGGAGGACATTGATGGACTTACTGACTGCATAACGGACTATATACACAACACTGTACCCACCAGGAAGGTACGCTGTTTTCCAAATAATAAACCCTGGGTCACCAGTGACCTGAAGGCCCTGCTGAATGAGAAGAAGAGGGCCTTCAAGGAGGGGGACAAGGACAAATTGAAATGCGTCCAGAGGGAGCTGAAGTTGTGGATTGCTGAGGGGAAGAGAGTATATAAGGAGAAGATGGAGGACAAGCTGAGGCAGAGCCAGGTGAGAGAGGTGTGGAAGGGTATGAGAAATATCACTGGCTTCAAAAGGTCAAACAGTGGGCAGACGGAGGGGACCCAGGACAGAACCAATGAGCTGAACCAGTTTTTTAACAGGTACGATATTAGCTCTGTCCACCTCCCCTCCAGCTCTCTAGGCCACACACCCTCACGGCTGTCCCACCCTCCCTTTGCACACGTTACCTCCGTTGAGACAATCAGCGACCCCCCTCTCCGCTCCCTCTGGACTGTTCTGCAACACCTCCCTTCCCCCCACCTCTGGACTGATCCTCAACACCCCCCTTCCCTTCACCTCCCCACCTGGGCTGGCTTTTACCACCAACCAAGTGATGAGAGAGCTGGAGAGACTACATCAGTGGAAAGCAGCGGGCCCTGATGGCATCAGCTCAAGGGTGCTTAGGGTCTGTGCTGACCAACTGTGTGGAATACTCCAGCGACGCTTCAACCTTAGCCTGAGCCTGGAAAGGGTCCCTGTGCTGTGGAAAACATCCTGCCTGGTCCCAGTGCCCAAGAAGGTGCACCCCACTGTCCTGAATGACTTCAGACCTGTAGCGCTAACATCATAGATCATGAAGACCCTGGAAAGGTTAGTCCTTGCTCACCTCAGACCCCTGGTGTGTACACCACTGGACCCCCTGAAGTTTGCATACCAGTGCAACATCTAGGTGGATGATGCAATCATCTACCTTCTTCAGAGGGCCTACTCTCACCTGGACAACGCAGGTTGCACTGTGAGGGTTACGTTTTTTTACTTCTCCAGTACCTTCAACACCATTCAGCCTCTGCTACTGGGTGAGAAGATGAGGAGGATGAAAGTAGAAGCACCCTTAGTCTCCTGTGTTACGGACTACCTGACCGGTAGGCCACAATTTGTGCGGCAGAGCTGTGTGTCAGAACGGGCAGTGAGCAACACAGGGGCCCCCCAGGGAACGGTCCTGTCCCCCTTCCTGTTCACCCTCCACACCTCGTACTTCAGATATAACTCTGAAACATGCCACCTACAGAAGTTCTCGGATGACTCTGCAATTGTAGGGTGCATCAGGGGTGGGCAGGAGGAGGAGTACAGGAGCACAATCAATTACTTTGTGTTGTGGTGTGAACAGAACCACCTTCAGCTCAACATTAGCAAAACAAAGGAGATGGTGTTGGACTTCAGGAGAACCAAGGCACAACTGACTGCAGTCCCTATACAGGGGATGGGTGTGGAAATGGTTGGGTCATACAAGTTCCTGGGACTCCATATAGACTGGAACTACAGACTGGAATGGGCTGGTAACTCTGGCTCTTTACAAAAAGGGCCAGAGCCGACTCTACTTTCTGAGGAGTCTCAGGTCTTCAACATGTGCAGTAAACTACTGTATACTTTCTACCAGTCTGTGGTGGATAGTGCCATATTTTTTGCAGTGGTGTGCTGGGGCACCAACATAAAGGCCGGTGATGCTTCTCAGGTAAATAAGCTGATCAGGAAGTCTAGCTCTGTTCTGGGATTAGCCTTGACCCTCTAGAGGAGGTGGCGGAGAGACGGATCCTGGCCAAACTGCTGGCCATCGTGGACAACGTCACCCACCCTCTGCATGTGATGGTTATGACACAGAGGAGCACCTTCAGTCACAGACTAATCACAACACAGTGTGCCAGAGAGCGCTACAGGAGGTCCTTCCTGCTGGCGGTTATTAGACTATTTAATACCTAACCGAGGTGCCGTCGGCAACATAGACCTGGAACTGTTGGGGTGTTAGGACATAGTTTAACATCCATCCATCCGTGAGTAACTCTCTGGTCTGTAATCACTGATTCACTCAGCACTCATTCAATCAGGACTGTATGTACATATTCATATACAGTTGTTATATCATATCACGCGCAATATTGTAAGTAATTATTGGACTGAACTTGCATAGTCATTCACTCAGGAATGTATACTAGTATCCTGTCAGTAGTATCCTTTTTTTTCATTGCATTTAGTATATCGAATGTTCCATCGACCTGTATAGTTAACCATGCAAATATGGTTATATTTATATCAACGTGAAATAATAACCATTTTTTTTTGACCTAACACTGTAACAATGTATAGTGTACATATTCAGTCATTCACTCATAGTATGCAATGCGTTTCTATAGCTTTTTGCAATCCAGACTATATGTATTTTTATACTTTTTCATACTGCTGTACTATGTATCATGTATCGTGTATCTGTCTCTATCTGTCTCTGTGTTTTTCTTAGCTGCTTAATGAAGTAATTTCCCCACGGGGATCAATAAAGTACATATATATCTATCTTATCCTCGGGTAAAAGGGGCGTTCCATCACGCCGATACAACGTCTTGGGTGCGGTTACTGACTGAGCAAATGTCTCTGACAAACAATTATCTCATTAGAAGGCTAAAATCACATTGCTATCTTCACAAAGGTACTCTCATACTCAATCATATGTTTTATACAACATTTAGATGTAAACTTTATAAATATAATGTGAACAGAGTTCACAGTTATTTCATTATACCATCCTTAATGACATCACAAAATAATAAACCATATGACATGATTATTATTTAGATGTCAGGAATAATGAGGGAGAGTCTCTCTCTACAAAAAGAGATTACAGTCTTCCCTTACTAGAGACCAAAAGTCTGCAGCACACAATTTACAATTGGTGTGAAGAGTCATAAAACCGGCCCAACTCCTCTCCTCTCCTCTCCTGTGGGGGGTCTGGCTATCTGTCAGTTTTGCCAAGCTGATCTGGCACCTTCTATCCTCAACAAGGGGAGAGTCATGACCGCAACCAAAACTTTGGTGGAGTGAGCTCTCAAGCCCTCTGAAGGTGGTAAACCCTTGCTATTGTAAGCCACTATAATAGCCTCTACTATCCAGTGGGCCTGCCCATGCAGTTTGCTACTGAAACCATATTCTGTTGAAGGTGGGTGGTTTCACAGCTAACTGAAGCCTGTAACCCCTTGTAACCGTGTACAGGACCCAGGGAGGGACTTCACATGTGCACCAGTTCTCCGTTCTTATGGCAAGTTGCCCACAGGCCTGATGATGCTCCCCCACCAAGATATAGTATGGAGGACACTCAGGGGGACAGTGGACACCCTCCATCTTCCCAGTGTGCAGACAAAAAACGGGGGTGGGGGGCAGTGTGAGCTGTGCCTAAGAGGAAGCCAGGGCCAGGGCCGGACACAGTGTGGGCTGTGCCTAAGAGGAAGCCAGGGCCAGGGCCGGACACAGTGTGGGCTGTGCCTAAGAGGAAGCCAGGGCCAGGGCCGGACACAGTGTGGGCTGTGCCTAAGAGGAAGCCAGGGCCAGGGCCGGACACAGTGTGGGCTGTGCCTAAGAGGAAGCCAGGGCCAGGGCCGGACACAGTGTGAGCTGTGCCTAAGAGGAAGCCAGGGCCAGGGCCGGACACAGTGTGGGCTGTGCCTAAGAGGAAGCCAGGGCCAGGGCCGGACACAGTGTGAGCTGTGCCTAAGAGGAAGCCAGGGCCAGGGCCGGACACAGTGTGGGCTGTGCCTAAGAGGAAGCCAGGGCCAGGGCCGGACACAGTGTGGGCTGTGCCTAAGAGGAAGCCAGGGCCAGGGCCGGACACAGTGTGGGCTGTGCCTAAGAGGAAGCCAGGGCCAGGGCCGGACACAGTGTGGGCTGTGCCTAAGAGGAAGCCAGGGCCAGGGCCGGACACAGTGTGGGCTGTGCCTAAGAGGAAGCCAGGGCCAGGGCCGGACACAGTGTGGGCTGTGCCCTGCTCCTCCAGCAATGCACTAAATATGGAATAGGGCACCATTTGGGACGCACAGAGAGTGACTTTAGCAGCCTATCAGTGGGACCGAGGGGCATAAATCTGCCCAGTGGACTAGGAGGAAAGCCGTTTCCCTGGCACAGCGCTCTACTCGTAGATTACATGTTTCTGTACAATGTAGCAACATCCAAGTTGGCATTACACCAATGAGAGGAAAGAACTCAATAGTCGCTTGCCCTAAAACACACACTGCGTAAAACGGCGTGTCAGAATGTCTTTAATCAGTCAGATCTTTACATGCAAATAGCTTTTATCTGCATGTCCATCATTATCATCCCCCAGTTCAGCTCAAACATCATCAGCCTTTGGAATTCATATATTTAAAAAACATCTTAAGAATGATAGATATCCAATTAAAGATGCAATATTAAATCTAACTTAAATTCATACTTTATTTGAAGTTCATATAAAATAGCAACACAAAGAAATGTCAACAACAAACACAAGGTAATACAAGATATGAATGAAAGAATATAAAACACAAAAGCCTCATTGATTAAAGGCTGAAAAGGCAGGTTGTCACATGGGAATTAAACACCTCAAACTGTTTCACAGGACAAAGTTCCATATAAAACATGTATAATACAAATTACACTTTATAAAATGTACACAAATGAATAATCAGGCACTTTTTTACTGCTACAATTTAAGAAATGAACAGTAGCTTTGCTCTCAGATTTCCAAAGCCCTTGATATCTCATAGTTTCACCTCCAAGTAGCCTAATGCCTAAAAAACAGCCCTGCTTGACACTAGTACTACAACAGTTACTGTCTTCTTGCAAACTGCACTTTACACCGGCAATATGCACAGCACTACATAAACCTCTGAACTGGAATACACTGTGCCTCTGATACACATTCCAAACCTCAACAGGGGGCTTGAAGTGATATTGATTTGGTTGTTTCTGGAAGCAATTTACACGAGCCATGACATGAAAACTGCATTTGCTTTCATGTGCAGGACCAACAAACACATCACAAGAGAAAAACTGTGTTAATATGCCTGATTAGCTCTGCATCTGGTTAAATGCGTGGTAGGCCCTTCTGTCTGTCAGTGACAAACCACTTTGCAAGTACATATGATCAGGGAAAACTTCTACTCTGACAGAAGGAAGGGAGTGATGATTGAAAGGGAGATTATTAAATGAAACAAACAGAACCAGAAGTCAAGGCGTGAAGGTTGAAAATGCCACTTTAGTTTTTAAACTGACGGATAACGATTCTTTGTGGCAAAATTATTATGTGTCACTGGAGAATTGAGACAAAAACAAAAACATACAAAATATGATTAACACGATGATGTCAATCTCAGTTTTTTTATTCAAATTTCTAAATATAAATTTCACAGTGAATAAATGTTCCATAACATTTTGTTATGTTCCAAATCAAGTGGTGGGGTGCCATTGGGTGAAAGACAGACTTCAGATTGTGGGTTTAATAGTAGATTGACAGTTAATCATAAAAAAATAACATCATTATCTTGGACAGGGTAATGTGCAATTATTTTTTATTTTTCCCCTTTACAGCCATGCTATTGTAGATGACATTTCTACTCATACAGAGAAAAACACATTCAACATTTCAAGGGCAAATAACAACATCTGACATCTGAAAGGGACAAGTTCAAGCCAGTTAAACACCATACAGGAGAAAGTAATGTTATGTAGCTGCAGAGCGTGCCAGTAGTAGAGGCTGTTACTGCGTATTAGCCCTTCCTCCCTCATGGCTTACTTCAGCTGTGGACTGTTCTGTTCGCTCTATATACCTTCGCCACTGCAGGCTGGATCCCACACCGGCATGGTGCCTTCATCTCAACTGTCTGATATTTTTTCTCCGCCCCTGAACCTACTCAGAATCATCCACCTAATCTCCAGCCCCCACACCCGTTAGAGCGGGACGATTGAACTCAGCTCCCCCACCCCTTACACTGGACCAATAGTATGGAGTCATTTCTGCAGGATTGTTGCGGCCAGAATGTTGTGGACTTAAAGGCCAGATTTCACATGAGGAAGAGAGACGCTCAGATCACATTCCCATCTCCACCTCCCACCTCCTGACCAATGTTCCTATTGTATTACACAGCATTGCTCACTACATTTAGATTCCATTCGGGTATCAAAGAAATTGGAAAAAGTCACTTAAAATGTTCTTTTTACTTTCAATTATTCAGAATTATTATTCCAAGTCTAAATAACATAATTATCATTGCTTTTATCGCCTTCACACTTAGAATTAAAGGTGCCTGGAATAACCTTTTGGGTTGCCACACCGGATGAAAAGTTCAAACCGGAACCTTTTTGTGATGGGAGGGGTTTTGAACCTTTTTGTGATGGGAGGGGTTTTGAACCTTTTTGTGATGGGAGGGATTTTGAACCTTTTTGTGATGGGAGGGGTTTTGAACCTTTTTGTGATGGGAGGGGTTTTGAACCTTTTTAATAGTACTTTGTAGAGGTGACAATCAGAAGATTGGAGGCGTGGCTTTCAGGCTATTCTTTTTGGCACCAATTAGAGTAAATGTCACAGATGCCCCCGGTACTGCTGCTCCATCGGTGCACCAGCTCCGGAGGTCCACGTCACCAGTTGTCTATGTGTCACTGAACTGTCTCATCACACACACCTGGTTCCCATTCCCCCTGATGAGATTGTTATACTGTAAGTGTGCCCTTTGTTTCACCATTGGGTGGTCGATTATTGTTCCCATGTCCGTTGTTCCCATGGCCGTTGTTCCCATGTCCGTTGTTCCCATGGCCGTTGGTTGTGTGAGTAATTGTGCTTTGTTGTTTTGGCATTAATGGCGCTTATATTGTGCATGTATGATTACGGGTCTCGTCCCGTGTTGTATCATTGTGCATGTATGATTACGGGTCTCGTCCCGTGTATTTATTACAGCTCTCGCCCGTATATTTATTTGAGGTACTCCTCTCTCTTTTGTTTGAGTTTTGTATATGTGGTAATTTGGGTAGAAATAAAAAACCCTATTATGCATTCCAGCGCCTGCCTCCCGATCCTCAATACGACGTGACAGTAAATGTAATTACTGTTCATCATTTTAAGATTGTACACTTTTTTTCTTCAGTGTTTATGCATATTAAGTATAAATGAAAAGCAGATACCTTACTTAAGTCTCTGAATGTCCTTGAGTGGCCCAGTCAGAGCCCTGTCTTGAACCTGTTTGAACATCTCTGTAGAGACCTGACAATAGCTGTGCAGCAACGCTCCCCATCCAACCTGACAGCTCTTGAGAGGATCTGTAGAGACGAATGAGAGAAACTCCCCAAATACAGGTGAGCCAAGCTTGTAGCGTCATACCCAAGAAGACTGTAATCGTAATATGTGATATTTCATTATTTTATTTTTGATAGATTTGCAAACATTGTGTGTAGATTGCTGAGACAATATAATACATTTTAGATAAAGGTTGTAACGTAACAAAATGTCAAGGGGTCCGAATACCTTCCGAATGCACTGTACTATTGTTAGAAATAATTCCTGACACTCCCAACTCTGATTACCCCCTACATCAGGACAAGGCAACTAGATTCAGCGGCGGGATGATTTTCAGAACATAATTTATAATACACTGCAAATTAACCACAACTAAGCCCAAAAATAGATGTTATTTGAAAATTACTATTTCAGCTACTCTTCCTGGGTTCCACACAGAACATGAAACATGGCATAATACAGAACATTAATCGGCAAGAACAGCTCAAGGACAGAACTACATACATGTAAAAGTGGCACATATAGCCTTCATATCAATACATTCACACAACATATCAAGGTCAAATAGGGGAGAGGCGTGAGGTGTTGCTTTATCTGGTTTTCTAAACCAGGTTTGCTGTTCATTTGAGCAATATGAGATGGAAGGGAGTTCCATGCAATAATGGCTTTATATAACACTGTATGCTTTCTTGAATTTGTTCTGGACTGTGAAAAGACCCCTGGTGGCATGTCTGGTGGGGTAATTGTGTGTCAGAGCTGTGCATAAGTTGACTCTGCAAACAATATCACATTTTCAATTCATATTTCTTACAAAAAGAAGTGATGCAGTCATTATTTCCTCAACTCTTAGCCAAGAGAGACTGGCATGCATAGTATTTATATCAGCACTCGGATTACAATGAATAGCAAGGCATGATGCTCTGTTCTGGGCCAACTGACCTCTCCCCATCTTTACAACCATCAAATCTATATGGTTTGGACATGACTGTTTACAATATAAGGTAACACCAATGAATTTAGTCTCCTCACCTTGTTCAACAGCCACACCACACCATTCATTACCAGACTCAGCTGAGGTTTAGTGCTTAGGGAATGATTTCTACCAAAAACAATGCTCTTAATTTTAGAAATGTTCAGGACCAGTGTATTACTGTTCACCCATTCCAAAACTGACTACAACTCTTTGTTAAGGGTTTCAGTGACTTCATTAGCTGTGGTTGCTGAAACATATATGCTTGAATCATCAGCATACTTGGACACACATGCTTGTTTAATGCCAGTGGCAGGTCATTGGTTAAAATATCAAAAGTAGAGGGCCTAGAGAGCTGCCCTGTGGTACACCACACTTTACATGTTTGACATTAGAGAAGCTTCCATTAAAGAAAACCCTTTGAGTTCTATTAGATAGCTCTGAATCGACAATATAGCAGAGTCCGAAAAGACATAAAACATAAGTTTTGTCAACATCAGGTTATGGTCAATAATATCAAAGGCTGCACTGAAATCTAACAGTACAGCTCCACAATCTGCTTATTATCAACCAATCATCAGTCATTTGTGTCAGTGCAGTACATGTTGAGTGCCCTTCTTTGTAAGTAATGCTAAAAGTCTGTTGACAATTTGTTTACAGAGAAATAGCATTGTATTTGGTCAAACAACATTTATCCAACAGGTTGCTAAGAGCTGGCAGCAAGCTGATAGGTCTGCTGTTAGAACCAGTGAAGGTCGCTTTACCACTCTTGGGTAGCGGAATGACTGTCTTCCCTCCAGGCCCGATGACAAACACCTTCCTCTAGACTCAGATTAAAGATATGACAGATAGAAGTGGCCAGAGTCTGATACCATCCTGAGTAGCATTCCTTCTAAATTGTCAATGCCAGGAGGTTTGTCACTATTGATCGAGATTGAGAAAAAGACGCCCCACAAGTCCTCAACTGGCAGCTTCATTAAACAGTACCCGCAAAACACCAGTCTCAACGTCAGTGAAGAGGCGACTCCGGGATGCTGGCCTTCTAGGCAGAGTTGCAAAGAAAAAGCCATATCTTCCTCTTCCAGTGTCTGTGTTCTTTTGCCAATCTTAATCTTTTCTTTTTATTGGCCAGTCTGAGATATGGTTTTTTCTTTGCAACCCCTCCCCCGCCCTATTCTGAAATAGAATAGGAACCAAATGAGCCATACAAACTCTTTGGTTAATATCAGCATAAAATAGATCTATTTTAAGTTAGCCTACAGCATTGGAAATTCCCCTTACTGAGCTCAGGACCTAGTCAATACAATCACAGAAAACCTTTATGACGTCACCTCAATGAAAGTTAACCAAATCAATAATTTGCTAGTTAGGTTGTAATGGTTTTTCTGCAGGCTAAACACATTATCATGATGAAACTGTGAAATTATATCCAATGTTATGTAAACTAGTTGGACAGAAAACAGAATATTGTCGCCCTATGTGTAATAGCATAGCTAGCAACATAGCAACATAGGCTAACAAACAGAAGTGTTATACTAGACTATTTCATTACATGCATAATATTATACTCATAAAGAAATGACTTACCTTTATCTTTTGCGCGTTTCTCTTCTTCTTTCCTCTTTTTCCTAAACTGGGCACCTGATTGGCTCAGACCTTTTCTTATCTATTTGTGTTGATTTGTGACTGGAGCATCAATACATTACGCATCCCCCAACACTGTCAACCAAGAGTCAAGACTAAACCCATTCACCTTGGTGGTGTGAAGACTGGTTTTATACTATTATTAACGATTTCGCACAAACCAGAAAAAAATGCAACAATATGTCTGTGAAACTATATATTCACAGTATTATGAATGAATTGTGGTTTATTTGGAAGCATTTCATAGTGTGACTGACTTTACTAATTGCATTAGTACTGTACAGAGTTAGAGGTGTTCTATTTGATAGATTCCCCCGCTCCCCCTACCTTGGCTTCCAGTGGGGAGACCTGAGGTCAACCTAGCCCCGCCCCCCTCCCCATCTCGTACTTCTGAGGAGACCTTCCCAGGCAGTAGCCTGCCTAGCTCACAAACTAGAATCAGGGCACCCACTCTGACAAGGTTAATTAACCCACAGTCCCACACGTTGACATGATATCATTGACGTAGAAAATCGATCACTCAAATGTCACCATTCTGAATTGCGGGCGTCCGTGCCACCATTTTTTTCCCTTGCTGCCCCATAACTAAATCCGACCAACAAATATTTTTTACATCATCCACATAAGAGTCACAGCAGCAACTTCTGTTTGATCTCTTATATTTTAGGCCTCGCTTTTTCAACTTTGGTTCTCCTGGATATAGCCACTATATTGTGATCACTGCATCCAATGGGTACGGATACTGCTTTAGTTCTACAATTATTAGTGAAAATGTGATCAATACATGTGGATGAACATGTTCCTGTAGTGTTTGTAAACACCTTGGTAGGTTGATTAATAACCTGAACCAGATTACAGGCACTGGTTACAGTGAGAAGCTTCCTCTTGAGCGGACAGCTTGATGAAAACCAGTCAATATTCAGGTATCCAATAAAGTAGACCTGTTTGGTTACATCACATACACGATCAAATACTTATGTCATGCAATAAAATGCTAATTAATTATTTAAAAATCATACAATGTGATTTTCTGGATTTTTGTTTTAGATTCCGTCTCTCACAGTTGAAGTGTACCTATGATAAAAATTACAGACCTCTACATGCTTTGTAAGTGGGAAAACCTGCAAAATCGGCAGTGTATCAAATACTTGTTCTCCCCACTGTAAGTATTTGATCACCTACCAACCAGTAAGAATTCCGGCTCTCACAGACCTGTTAGTTTTTCTTTAAGAAGCCCTCCTGTTCTCCACTCATTACCTGTATTAACTGCACCTGTTTGAACTCGTTACCTGCTTTGTAAGTGGGAAAACCTGCAAAATCGGCAGTGTATCAAATACTTGTTCTCCCCACTGTATATTAATGTTACATCCTTCAATCAATCAATCAATCAATCAATCAATCAATCAATCAATCAATCAATCAATCAAATGATCAAATGTATTTATAAAGCCCTTTTTACATCAGCCAATGTCACAAAGTTCTGTACAGAAAACCTGCCTAAAACCCCAAACAGCAAGCAATGCAGATGTAGAAGCACGGTATCTCCCTTGAAAGGTAAAAACCTAGGAAGAAACCTAGAGAGGAATCAGGCTCTGAGAAGTCCCTTTCTGGCTGTGCAATACATGGCCATTAAGGCCAGATCTTTCTCCAAGATGTTCAAACGTTCATAGATGACCAGCAGGGTCAAATAATAATCACAGTGGTTGAAGATGTTGAAACAGGTCCATCAGGAGTAAATGTCACTTGGCTTTTCATAGCCGGGCATTTAGAGGTTGAAATAGCATGTACGGTAGAGAAAGAGAGTTGAAAACAGCAGGTCTGACACAAGGTAGCCTGTCCAGTATTGCTACTGCTGTATCATCAAAGGAATTATCTAAGTGAGTCTTAGAAATGTCTAATATATGAATGTTCTCTGACGTTAGTAAGTTATTGATTTAATTATATTAATATGGGCTATTTTAAGCCCTTTCCTGGGTAGCTTCTCAGAGACAGATATAATATGGAAATGGTGTGTGTACGTGTGTGTGTGTGCTGCGGGGTTGAAGCTGCGAACCCATAGGCTTGGCTCTCATCCCTTCCAGGCTTTTGGGAGGGAGGGTGGTCAATGAACCTGTCATATCGGACGTAAGTAATGTCCCCACGCACTCTGGCAGCTGTCATGGCTGGGATATGTTATTTTCTCTTCTGGTGCACAGCTTCAGGATAGTCCTTATTCAGGAAGGTCTACGTTCCCCTCAAGTTCTTGGCTCTTTCCAGAACCACTACCTTGTCCTTGAACCTCAGGAATTTGGGCCTGTCACCTGGGCCGGCAGTGGGTTTTCTAGTCCAATCAGCGCGCTCCAACTCAATCTTCATGTGGTCCATCTTCAGTTTCTCTGAGATAATGTCCTTCACTTTGTCCTCAGACTCCGTCTAGTTGTCACGTGGAGACTCTGCAATTCCGTCTACAACAATATTATTCCGCCTTGATTGTCCCTCGAGATAATCTGAATTCTCTGTCATTGTTATCATGGATTCACAGAACTAATGTCCTCTCTCAATGACTTACAGATTGTTGTAATTTTGCCGTTTTCCTGTTTAAACTCATGGAGCTGAACCTGGGAGAACTGTAAACTGTTCCTCATGTCCTGGACGTCTCTGGTCAGGTCATCCATTCTTTTATTAGTTGAGTCCACCAGTATTTGGACAAAACACTTGAAGCTATTTTCTTGTTGTTTGTTTAGAAGAACCTTAACCTGTGATAGAGCGACACTACTGTACTCAACGGTTTGGTCTTTGTCATGGTAGCAACGTAGGCTATGCTGTTATTCCCCGCAATTCCAGACATAGCAGGTCGCAGGGAAGATGGAAACAACAACAACAGTATGGAGCTAGACAGCCACAATCTGCAGTCCCAGTCACAAGGGCTAACCACGTTGCAGGCTGCATCCATTGAGACACGATAACCTTTAACCTTTCTTTCTGCTGATAGATTTCCTAAACAGTTCTGAATTCCTGCTTTTTTTACTTTTCTTTTTTGACCAAAAACTAAAATCCCCCCAAAATGAATGTATACATTTTTTATTGTATACGCTTTTTGCCGACCCCTGCCCTAAATGCAAACACAGCTATTCCCCTTTGAGCCCAATCAGCGTCAGTCACACAAGGTGCTACTCACTCCACACCAGACCCTGGTCCTCATGTGTTGTGGTGGGGGGTGTTGTGGTAGTGTCTGCCACAGAACAAAGAAAGAGCAGACACTGGCCCTGGGCTCCCCCGGGACAGGCTGGTCTTGTGGTCTGGAGAAAGAAAGAAAGGCAGACGGGCCATTCGATTAGCTCACACACTAATGAGAACCACACCTGGGTCCTCATTGTCCGGCTGGGTCGCCTTCAACCCCCTAGCCACTCAGGAAAGACTGAAGAAAGAAAGAAAGAATGAAATACTTGAGTCATTGCCACTGGAGGAAAAATAAAACAAGTTTAGTTTTAAGACCGCTGTCTTTTTCTCTCCTTGACTGAGTTTCTGTCATACAGTATGTTTAATCTCATTTATTCAAAATCTAAATGAATCTCTCATCTATGAAATAAATAATTCAATACTCCTCTGCTGTTTGGCTGAAACAAGTCTGTTTGATGGCATATTATTATTAGCATAATAATAAGAACAACAATAATAATAATAATAATAGTATTATTATTATTAATTATCCAAATATTATTATTATTATTATCATTTGAATATTATAGAACAATAAGAATTGTATTTGCAAATGGCAACATTGATTTAATCTCTTAAAAATGTTTTATTTAGTGTACCAACTCTTTTTACCTAAACTCTGACTGTGTCAATGCTTTTACGTCAGTGCTTTGGCAAATAAAGGCATTCATCAAAGGACATTTCAGCTTTGAAAATCATGGCTTTAAGTATAGCACAAATGCTGTTTTCAAACTCAGGACTGGATAAATGGATCCTACATACTGTGGTTATAGAATTTTTTAATGTTTGTCCTGCAGGAGTCAAGGCCCCTCTGTAACCAACAGCAGACATCTAGAGCTGTCCTGCAGGAGTCAAGGCCCCTCTGTAACCAACAGCAGACATCTAGAGCTGTCCTGCAGGAGTCAAGGCCCCTCTGTAACCAACAGCAGACATCTAGAGCTGTCCTGCAGGAGTCAAGGCCCCTCTGTAACCAACAGCAGACATCCAGACAGGTGTACAGTAGGGGAATGCCCTTGTCGTGGTCTTGGGGGGTTTGGGTCGTCCCAAATTGCAACCTATTCCCTATTTTGTGTGCTACTTTTGATAGGGCTCTGGTCAAAAGTAGTGCACTACATAGAGGGAAAGGGTGCCATTCGGGACGCATCCCAGTGACTTTACTGGACCTGATTTGGAGCATCCGTTCCACCTCTCTCTTGCTCAGTGAAGCATGTGCCAAGAGGATTAAAGTTGGCATCCTCTAGGGGCGGCGACATGCCATCTGGACAGGGGTTGATCCGAGAGGGAGGGATAGAGGAGGGGGGCAGGACGTCAGGGCTGCAGGCAGAGTGTTCAAAATGCTGCAGAACAACGCCTCCTGATTTGCGTCTGGACACACAGATCAGGCCTGCGGTGCAAATGGTTGCCTATAACCTTTGTAGTGCACTGCTTTTGACCAGGACACATACGGCCATACACTGAGTATACTTAAGCAATAAGGCATGCGAGGCGGTAACAGGTAAATGTATCCTGCATCACTCATCTCTATATATAAACTGCACATCTATGTCACTCTAATTGTGTTTACATATTGCATCACCAATCTCATATGTATGTAATGTATTGTATTATATACTAAACCACTGACTGCTAAACAGCCATCTCTAGCAAATCAGAGACTGCTGCTTATAGACATACAGTTGAAGTCGGAAGTTTACATACACCTTAATACCAAATACGCCAAATACATTTAAACTCAGTTTTTCACAATTCCTGACATTTAATCCTAGTAAAAATGCCCTGTCTTAGGTCAGTTAGGATCACCACTTTATTTTAAGAATGTGAAATGTCAAAATAATAGTAGATAGAATGATTTATTTCATATTTTATTTATTTCATCACATTCCCAGTGGGTCAGACGTTGGCATACACTCAATTAGTATTTGGTAGCATTGCTTTTAAATTGTTTAACTTGGGTCAAATGTTTCAGGTAGCCTTCCACAAGCTTCCCACAATAAGTTGGGTGAATTTTGGCCCATTCCTCCTGACAGAACTGGTGTAACTGAGTCAGGTTTGTAGGCCTCCTTGCTCGCACACACTTTTTCAGTTCTGCCCACAAATGTTCTATAGGATTGGGGTCAGGGCTTTGTGATGGCCACTCCAATACCTTGACTTTGTTGTCCTTAAGCCATTTTGCCATAACTTTGAAAGTATGCTTGGGGTCATTGTCCATTTGGAAGACCCATTTGCGACCAAGCTTTAACTTCCTGACTGATGTCTTGAGATGTTGCTTCAATATATCCACATAATTTTCCTTCCTCATGATGCCATCTATTTTGTGAAGTGCACCAGTCCCTCCTGCAGCAAAGCACCCCCACAACATGATGCTGCCACCCCCGTGCTTCACGGTTGGGATGGTGTTCTTCGGCTTGCAAGTCTCCCCCTTTTTCCTCCAAACATAACGATGGTCATTATGTTTCATATTTTGTTTCATCAAACCAGAGGACATTTCTCCAAAAAGTTCTGGGATTGATTTGCACCAAGGTACATTCATCTCTAGGAGACAGAATCCTGAGCGATATGACGGCTGCGTGGTCCCATGGTGTTTATACTTGCATACTATTGTTTGTACAGATGAACGTGGTACCTTCAGGCGTTTGGAAATTGCTCCCAAGGATGAACCAGACTTGTGGTCTACAATCTTTTGGCGGATTTCTTTTGATTTTCCCATGATGTTGAGGAAAGAGGCACTGAGTTTGAAGGTAGGCCTTGAAATACATCCACAGGTACACCTCCAATTGACTCAAATATGTCAATTAGCCTATCAGAAGCTTCTAAAGCCATGAAATCATTTTCTGGAATTTTCCAAGCTGTTTAAAGGCACAATCAATTTAGTGTATGTAAACTTCTGACCCACTGGAATTGTTGATATAGTGAATTATGAAATAAGTGAAATAATCTGTCTGTAAAGAATTGTTGGAAGAATTACTTGTGTCTTGCACAAAGTAGATGTCCTAACCGACTTGCCAAAACTATAGTTTGTTAACATGAAATCTGTGGAGTGGTTGAAAAATGAGTTTTAATGACTTCAACCTAAGTGTATGTTAACTTCTGACTTCATCTGTAGATTAGAAATCACCGGCCACTTTAAGGAAATGAAACACTAGCCACTTTAATAATGTTTCTGTATCTTGCACTACTCACCTCATATGTATAAACTTTACACTATACTATTCTTCGGTATCTTAGTCACTTTAATGGTGTTTACATACTTTATCATCATCTCTTATGTATATACTGTACACTATACCATGCCACTGTACCTTAGTCCAATGACACCCTGACATATATGTATATATTCTCAATCCTTTCCTTAGTTAGATTTATGTCTATTTGGGTATATGTTGTGAAACTGTTAGATATTACCTATTAGATATTACTGCACTGTTGGAGCTAGAAACGCATGCATTTCACTACACCTGCAATAACACCTGCTAACCACGTCTATGTGACCAATACAATATGATTGCTTTTATAAAGCTGTTACCAACAAAAGGACTGGACTAGATGTACGATGCAAAGGGCTGGTGGTCCGTTTTAAACAAAATGGTTGCTATGCTAGATAACGTTATTGTCACTTGCTATCTAGCTAGCCAACTGCAGCCAGCTCAGTCACGTCAAACATTTAAACTAGCTGCATTTTTTGTTTATTTGAACTTTTTTTCTGTATTGGCATTTACTTGGATATGTCCATGATAATGGCATTGATGTGTGATTTCGACAGGCTCAGAAAACATTTGGAAACCGTTCACTATAAGTAGTGTACTACAGAGATTGAAATTCAAAAGTGATACATTGTGTACGAGGTTGGACAGGGAGACAGTGAGGCTTATATTAACCCCTGCTGTACCAATCTAAATGCTAGGCTGGAAGCAAGGGGAAATAATGTGCAAGATAAGATAAATACAAGAGATGATTCAGACAGCAACATGAACATGATATTCTTAGGATCATCTTCAGATGGAACTTTTAGCAGCATAGGTGTGTCTGTGATGGCTTATAATGCTGCTAGTCCAATCAGCATCCAGCATCCAAACAAACCATTTTGTAAAACATAAATTAAGGACACATGTTTTTTCCATATTGATGTCACTTGTTAAATCCACTTCAATCAGTGTAGACGAAGGGGAGGAGTCAGGTTAAATCCACTTCAATCAGTGTAGACGAAGGGGAGGAGTCAGGTTAAATCCACTTCAATCAGTGTAGACGAAGGGGAGGAGTCAGGTTAAATCCACTTCAATCAGTGTAGACGAAGGGGAGGAGTCAGGTTAAATCCACTTCAATCAGTGTAGATGAAGGGGAGGAGACAGGTTAAAGAATGATATTTAAGCCTTGATATGCAAACCTTGAGACAATTGAGACATGGATTGTTTATGTGTGCCATTCAGAGGGTGAATGGGCAAGACAAAAAATATTGAAGTGTCTTTGAATGAGATATGGTAGTAAGTGACACCGGTTTGTGTCAAGAACTGCAACGCTGCTGGATTTTTCACGCTCAACAGTTTCCCATGTGTATCAAGAATGGTCCCCCACGCAAAGGACAACCAGCCAACTTGACACAACTGTGGGAAGCATTGGAGTCAACATGGGCCATTTGAGCTTAGACACCCACTGAACTAATAAACAGCTAGGGGAATAATAATGAAATCATCTCAAATCAGTGACAAATTCATGTTTGATCAGACATTGTGCTGTTTATAATGTTGTGTTCTGGAAGAGGATGTCTCTTTTTGAGTGCATGTTATTTTTACATATTCTATAAACCACACTATTGAAAGGTGTAGTGGAGATTACATTTCTGACAGAAAACACATTATTTAGTTTTTCCCACTAGGCACTCAAATCATCTTCATGTTCTCTTTCTCTCTCTCTCTCTCTCTCTCTCTCTCTCTCTCTCTCTCTCTCTCTCTCTCTCTCTCTCTCTCTCTCTCTCTATCTCTCCAAAATAATGAAGACATTTCAAATGTCATATTATGTCTATATACAGTGTTGTAATGATGTGCGAATAGTTAAAGTACAAATGGGAAAATAAATCAACATAAATATAGGTTGTATTTACATGGTGTTTGTTCTTCACTGGTTGCCCTTTTCTTGTGGTAACAGGTCACACATCTTGCTGCTGTGATGGAACACTGTGGTATTTCACCCCTCCAAAAAATGTATTCTCTTGATAGCCAGGTCTGCCTAAGGCTGCGCTCACTGAGTCTGTACATAGTCAAAGATTTCCTTAATGTTGGGTCAGTCACAGTGGTCAGGTATTCTGCCACTGTGTACTCTCTGTTTAGGGACAAATAGTATTCTAATTGTGTTGCTGTCCTGGGGCTCTGTGGGGTCTGTGTTTGTGAACAAAGCCCCAGGACCAGCTTGCTTAGGGGACTCTTCTCCAGGTTCATCTCTCTGTAGGTGATGGCTTTGTTATGGAAGGTTTGGGAATCGCTTCCTTTTAGTTGGTTGTAGAATTTAACGCCTCTTTTGATCATTAGCGAGTATCGGCCTAATTCTGCTCTGCATGCATTATTTGGTGTTTTACGTTGTACACAGAGGACATTTTTGCAATATTCAGCATGCAAAGTCTCAATTTGGTATTTGTCCCATTTTATACATTTTTGGTTGGTGAGCAGTACCCCAGACCACACAACCATAAAGGTTAATAGATTCTATAACTGATTAAAGTATTTTTTGCCAGATCCTAATTGGTATGTCAAATGTATGTTCCTTTTGATGGCATACAAGGCCCTTCTTGCCTTGTCTCTCAGATCGTTCACAGCTTTGTGGCAGTTACCTGTGGTGCTGATGTTTAGGTCGAGGTATGTATAGTTTGTGTGCTCTAGAGCAACGGTGTCTAGATGGAATTTGTATTTGTTGTCCTGGCAACTGGACCTTTTTTGGAACACCACTATTTTTGTCTTACTGAGATTTACTGTCAGTGTCCAGGTCTGACAGAATCTGTGCAGAAGATCTAGGTGCTGCTGTAGGCCCTCCTTGGTTGGGGACAGTAGCACTAGATAATCAGCAAACAGTAGATATTTGACTTCAGATTCTAGTAGGGTGAGGCCGGGTGCTGCAGACTGTTCTAAAGCCCTCGTCAATTCCTTGATATATCTGTTGAAGAGGGTGGGGCTTAAGCTGCATCCCTGTCTCACCCCCCAGTTCTGTGGAAATAAATGTGTGTGTTTATTGCCAATTTTAACTGCACACTTGTTGTATGTTTTTCCCCCAACATCACTTTCCATCAATGTGTATAGCAGACCCTCATGCCAAATCTAGTTGAAAGATTTTTTTAAATCAACAAATCATGCAAAGACTTTGACTTTGTTTTGGTTTGTTTGTTTGTCAATTAGGGTGCGCAGGGTGAATACGTGGTCTGTCATACGGTAATTTGGTTAAAAGCCAATTTGATATTTTCTCAGTACATTGTTTTTGCTGAGGGAATGTAAGAGTCTGCTGTTAATGATAATACAGAGGATTTTCCAGAGGTTGCTGTTTACGCATATCCCCCGGAAGTCATTTGGGTCAAATCTGTCTCCACTTTTGTGGATTGGGGTGATCAGTCCTTGGTTCCAAATATTGGGGAAGATGCCAGAGCTGAGGATGATGTTAAAGAGTTTAACCTTTATATATGTGAGTTCCAAATGTCTCTAACGGTCACCCCAGTGTGAGTTGTTTTATGCACATGATGTCAGAATGCACTCACTGCCTAACAAAATGTGATTGTTACGCAACAGGACAGTTAACACGCGCTGCTTACTAATTATCTACAGGCAGTGTTTGAATTGAGGTGTTTGTCCACCTCCTCATTAATTCAGAGAGAAGAAGCCCGTTTCACTGTTGCGGACAATTTATGTTTGAGGCTTTACTGAGCGGATAAACTTCCTCTCTCTTCGACTGGAGGAGAGCCCAAGCACCTCCCCAGTGTTTCCACATGCTCGCATTGCATTGTTGTTTTCCTTACAAATAATGTCGTGTTGTCGTTTCTACTGTAGCATAGGGTATGTACAGAGGATGATTTATTTACAGTTTATTCACGTTTTCAAGTACTGGTGACAAATAATGCGTTACGATTATTGAATAGATTGTAATGGACACCTATGATGTGTGTAAAATACTTTTTAGAAGGCTGTATTGTTTATGATGACCTAAGCTATTTGCCAGCTACAGTGGGGAGAACAAGTATTTGATACACTGCCGATTTTGCAGGTTTTCCTACTTACAAAGCATGTAGAGGTCTGTAATTATTATCATAGGTACACTTCAACTGTGAGAGACGGAATCTAAAACAAAAATCCAGAAAATCACATTGTATTGATTTTTAAATAATTAATTTGCATTTTATTGCATGACATAAGTATTTGATCACCTACCAACCAGTAAGAATTCCGGCTCTCACAGACTTGTTAGTTTTTCTTTAAGAAGCCCTCCTGTTCTCCACTCATTACCTGTATTAACTGCACCTGTTTGAACTCGTTACCTGTATAAAAGACACCTGTCCACACACTCAATCAAACAGACTCCACACACTCAATCAAACAGCTGTGTAAGGACATCAGGGATACAATTATAGACCTGCACAAGGCTGGGATGGGCTACAGGACAATAGGCAAGCAGCTTGGTGAGAAGGCAACAACCGTTGGCGCAATTATTAGAAAATGGAAGAAGTTCAAGATGACGGTCAATCTCCCTCGGTCTGGGGCACCATGCAAGATCTCACCTCGTGGGGCATCAATGATCATGAGGAAGGTGAGGGATCAGCCCAGAACTACAGGGCAGTACCTGGTCAATGACCTGAAGAGAGCTGGGACCACAGTCTCAAAGAAAACCATTAGTAACACACTGCGCCGTCATGGATTAAAATCCTGCAGCGCAAGCAAGGTCCCCCTGCTCAAGCCAGCGCATGTCCAGGCCCGTCTGAAGTTTGCCAATGACCATCTGGATGATCCAGAGGAGGAATGGGAGAAGGTCATGTTGTCTGATGAGACCAAAATAGAGCTTTTTGGTCTAAACTCCACTCGCTGTGTTTGGAGGAAGAAGAAGGATGAGTACAACCCCAAGAACACCATCCCAACCGTGAAGCATGGAGGTGGAAACATCATTCTTTGGGGATGCTTTTCTGCAAAGGGGACAGGACGACTGCACCGTATTGAGGGGAGGATGGATGGGGCCATGTATCGCGAGATCTTGGCCAACAACCTCCTTCCCTCAGTAAGAGCATTGAAGATGGGTCATGGCTGGGTCTTCCAGCATGACAACGACCCAAAACACACAGCCAGGGCAACTAAGGAGTGGCTCCGTAAGAAGCATCTCAAGGTCCTGGAGTGGCCTAGCCAGTCTCCAGACCTGAACCCAATAGAAAATCTTTGGAGGGAGCTGAAAGTCCGTATTGCCCAGCGACAGCCCCGAAACCTGAAGGATCTGGAGAAGGTCTGTATGGAGGAGTGGGACAGTGTGCTGCAGTGTGTGCAAACCTGGTCAAGAACTACAGGAAACGTATGATCTCTGTAATTGCAAACAAAGGTTTCTGTACCAAATATTAAGTTCTGCTATTCTGATGTATCAAATACTTATGTCATGCAATAATATGCAAATTAATTACTTAAAAATCATACAATGTGATTTTCTGTATTTTTGTTTTAGATTCCGTCACTCACAGTTGAAGAGTACCTATGATAAAAATTACAGACTTCTACATGCTTTGTAAGTGGGAAAACCTGCAAAATCGGCAGTGTATCAAATACTTGTTCTCCCCACTGTATGTGTAGAGCCATGTTTGTTGATATTATACAATGCATTCTGGGTGTCATGTAAATGTCTGTCAGAGCAATGATGATATAATGAGGTGAAGGAAGGGTTCACTCATTTTTCAAATTAACTTCCGGAAGTGAATGATCGTAGTCGAGACACTCCCTTCAACATGCATACTGTAAACAGACCAAACTCATCTTGTCTTCTCTTCTTAGGTTGACAAAAAAAAACATGGTGGTGTGCACAAACTACCCATCGTCGGATTGCTTTCGATTTTTACTAAATAATTTTGATCAATGGTGAGCTCACCTGTGATGTGATGAATTGTAAATAGTAATTGCTATTAGATAATCTCACCGGTTTGAGCGTACCCTGGAGGGACCACTGTAGAATGATCACACCCATTTGTTGGTATGTGTGAAAAGGTTAAATAGAACCAATAGGAATTTGTGGTCTGTATATTGAATAATTTCATTTAGGATACCATCAACCCCACAGGCCTTTTAGGGTCGGAGGGTTTGTATTTTGTCCCGTAGTTAATTCAATATAATTGGATAATCCAGTGGGTTCTGGTAGTCTTTAATAGTATATTGTAATATAAGTATTTGATCATGTATATTTATTTGCTGTTTGTTCTTTGTTATAGGGCCAAAAAGATTGGAGAAGTGGTTTATCCATACATCTCCGTTTTGGATAGATAAATCTTGGTGTTGTTGTTTGTTTAGTGTTTTCCAGGTTTCCCAGAAGTGGTTAGAGTCTATGGATTCTTCAATTACATTAAGCTGGTTTCTGACGTGCTGTTCCTTCTTTTTCCGTAGTGTATTTCTGTATTGTTTTAGTGAATCACCATAGTGAAGGTAGATTTCAGTATTGTTTTAGTGATTCACCATAGTGAAGGTGTATTTCTGTATTGTTTTAGTGATTCACCATAGTGAAGGTGTATTTCTGTATTGTTTTAGTGATTCACCATAGTGAAGGTGTATTTCTGTATTGTTTTAGTGATTCACCATAGTGAAGGTGTATTTCTGTATTGTTTTAGTGATTCACCATAGTGAAGGTGTAGTTCTGTATTGTTTTAGTGATTCACCATAGTGAAGGTGTATTTCTGTATTGTTTTAGTGATTCACCATAGTGAAGGTGTATTTCTGTATTGTTTTAGTGATTCACCATAGTGAAGGTGTATTTCTGTATTGTTTTAGTGATTCACCATAGTGAAGGTGTATTTCTGTATTGTTTTAGTGATTCACTATAGTGAAGGTGTAGACTCAGGTTTTCTGGGTCTCTATGTTTCTGGTTGGACAGGATTCTCAATTTCTTTCTTAGGCATTCTTCATCAAACCATTTGTCATTGATGTTAATTTGGTTGTCTGCTTGAAATTGTTTGATTTGATAGAGAAGCTGAGAGGTCAAATATACTGTTTAGATTTTCTACTGACAAGTTTACACCTTCACTATTACAGTGAAACGTTTTGTCCAGGAAATTGTCTAGAAGGGATTTAATTTCTCTCTCTCTCTCTCTCTCTCTCTCTCTCTCTCTCTCTCTCTCTCTCTCTCTCTCTCTCTCTCTCTCTCTTCTTTTCTCCCTCTTTCTCCTCTCCATCTCTCTCTCTCTTCTTCTCTCTCTCTCTCTCTCTCTTCTTCTCTCTTCTCTCTCTCTCTTCTTCTCTCTCTCTTCTCTCTCTCTCTCTTCTTCTCTCTCTCTTCTTCTCTCTCTCTTCTTCTCTCTCTCTTCTTCTCTCTCTCTCTCTTCTCTCTCTCTTTCTCCTCTCTCTCTCTTTCTCTCTCGCTCTCTTCTCTCTCTCTCGCTCTCTTCTCTCTCTCTCGCTCTCTTTCTCAAATTCAAATTCAAATTCAAATTCGGCTTTATTGGCATGAAAGTTACAACTTAACAATATTGCCAAAGCACTTTACAATGTAACAATAAAAAGAACGTTCATATTATTATTAACAACAACAAAAATATAGATTCAATACATATTAATTATCACATACACAACCAAACATATTCAAAATAATTGTATGTGTGTGTTTTGTGTGTGTGTAAGTTTGTTGGGAGGTTATTGGTTGTAGTTGGGTCAACTGGTTGTCCTTATGGCATTTTTGGTTGCAGTTGGGTCAACTGGTTGTCCCTACGGGTGTGGCATAATGCAACATATTTTGCACCATAAATGGCACAATGGACCTTTTCACCCAATAGGCATTGTAATTTTTCATTATCTGTTCCTGTTTCAAATTCTTTATTTCTCTTTTGAATTTGGGGAAAGAAAGTTGCCCGTATGTCTGCATAATTATCACATTTTAGGAGAAAGTGTGTTTCCGTTTCAACTGCGTTTTGTGGGCAGAGTAAACACAACCTGGCATCTCTGGGTTGCCAGATCTGTCTGCGACGACCGGTCTCTATAGCCAGGCTGTGCTCACTGAGTCTGTACATAGTCAATGTTTTCCTCAGTTTTCTATCAGTCACAGTGGTCAGGTAGTTTGCCACTGTGTACTGTCTGTTTAGTGCCAAATAGCATTGAAGTTTACTTTGATTTTTTGTGGTGTCTTTCCAATAGGTCATGTAATTTTCTTTTTGTTTTTTGATAATTTGGTTGGGCCAGATTTTCTGAGTGCTGTCCTGAGGCTTTGTTGGGTTACTGTTGGTTTGTGAGTTTAGTCTCAGGATCAGCTGACTAAGGGGACTCTTTTCTATGGTCACCTCTTGGTATTGGAGGGCTTTGTGGTGGTAAGAGTTGGGGTCGCTTATTTTTAAATGGTTATAGAATGTGGTGGCTCGTTTTTGGATATTAATTAAAAGGGGAAATTGGCCTAATTCTGCCCTGCATGCGTTGTTTGTAGTTTTTCTCTGGACTCTGAGGATATTCTTACAAAGTTCCGCATGCAGGGTTTCAATTGGATGTTTGTCCCATTTTTCAAATTCTTGTTTGGTAAGTGGGCCCCACACTTCACTGCCATATAATGCAATTGGTTCAATTATTGATTTGAATATTTTGAGCCAGATCCTAATTGGTATGTCTAATTTGATGTTTCTTTTAATGGCATAAAAAGCTCTTCTTGCCTTGTCTCTCAGTTCATTCACAGCCAAGTTGAAATTTCCTGTGGAGCTTATTTTTAGTCCTAAATATGTGTAGTTTTAGGTGTGTTCTAGGTGTGTGGAGCCTAATAGGAAGGTGTATTTGTTTTCTTGGCATCTGGATCTTTTTTGGAATATCATAATTTTGGTTTTTTCTAGGTTTACTGTCAGCGCCCAGTTCTGGCAGAATTGATGTAGGACATCTAGATGTTGTTGTAGACCTTCTTTTGTTGGTGATAGTAGTACCAGATCATCTGCATATAGGAGACATTTTATTTTGATATCTTTAAGGGTCAGTCCAGGGGCTGTTGATTGTTCAAGCATTTTTGTCAGTTCATTAATATAGATGTTAAACAGGCTTGAGCTTAGGTTGTTTCCTTGTTTAACTCCACGTCTCTGGGTAAAGTAGTCTGTTTGTTTTTCTCCGATTTTGACTGCGCACTTGTTATTTTTATACATTGATTTAATTATATCATATGTTAGTCCACCGACACCACTTTCAATTAATTTTAGTAGTATTCCTTCATGCCAAATTGAGTCAAATGCCTTTTGGAAATCTACAAAACAGGAGAAAATTTTTGTTTTATTTTGATTCACATGTTTGTCAATGAGGGTGTGAAGGGTGTAAATGTGGTCTGATGTTCGATTGTTTGGTAGGAATCCAATTTGGCTTTTGTTCAGGACATTGTGTTCGTTAAGATAGTTCAGTAATCTGCTGTTTATGATGGCACAGAAAAGTTTGCCCAAGTTGCTGTTGACACAAATGCCACGATAATTGTTGGGATCATATTTGTCTCCATTTTTATAAATTGGTGTAATAAGTCCTTGATTCCAGATGTCTGGAAAATAGCCTACACTCAGGACTTCATTAAAAAGTTTGAGTATGGCTGTGGTAAATGTATGACTTGCGTATTTAATCATTTCATTTAATATGCCATCTGTACCACATGCTTTTTTGTGTTTAAGGGTCTTTATTTTTTCTAATATTTCATTTTCTGTTATTGGGAAATCTAGAGGATTCTGGTTATTTTTAATGGTGGATTCAAGTATTTTGAGTTTTTCATAGTTTTCTTTTTGTTTCGAATTCGTTGTTATGTTTTTATATAGTTCTTCAAAGTGGTTTCTCCATATGTCACCGTTTTGAATAGCCAATTCTTCTCGATGTGGTTTGTTCAGGGAATTCCAATTTTGCCAGAAGATGTTTGAATCAATGGATTCTTCCATTTCAGTGAGTTGTTTTTTAATGTGTTGCGCTTGTTTTGTTCTTAGAGTCTGTTTGTATTCTTTAAGGGTTTCCCAGTATTGTTGCCGCAGACATTGATCGTCTGGTTTTCTATGTTTTTGGTTGGATAGAATTCTTAGTTTTTTCCTAATGGATTTGCAATCATGGTCAAACCATTTGTTATTATTTCTATTTGTTTTACTGTATTTGGGGATCTTTTTTAAGTCAGATAGGGATGCCAATTTGTCAAATATTTCATTGATGTTTTGTACAGCCAAATTTACTCCATTTTTGTCGTGGGGATATTTGTTGATCAAGAAAATATCCAATAGGGATTGAATTTGTTCATTATCAAATGCCATTTGGTAGTTTTCTAGACTATTATTATTCCATCTATAAGGCTGATTAGTCTTGTGTAGTTTAAAGGGCTTTTCTGCATTATGGTTTGTTTCTGCCCTTTTTAGATATATAGTAATTTTGCTGTGGTCTGATACTGGTGTGAGTGGGCTGACTGTGAATGCGCTGAGAGACATTGGATCAAGGTCTGTGATAATGTAATCTACAGTACTACTACCAAGAGGTGAGCTGTACGTATAGCGCCCAAAAGAGTCTCCGCGGAGTCTTCCATTAACTATGTACAGACCCAGTGTTCGACAAAGTTGTAGTAGTTCTTTGCCAGTCCTGTTTTTTATTTTATCAAAGTTCTTTCTGGTAGGATATGAGGGGAGGGGAATGCTGATGTTTCTGGTAGGATATGAGGGGAGGGGAATGCTGATGTTTGTATTAATGTGTTGATCTCCCTGTGTGTCTAAGGTGTCTTGATCTTCTCCAGTTCTAGCATTAAGGTCCCCACAGATCATTATGTTTCCCTGAGTCTGATAGTTACTGATCTCCTCTTCTAGGATGGAGAAGCTTTCTTCCTTGTAGTAAGGAGATTCTGAAGGGGGAATATATGCAGCACATAGGAATATATTTTTTTCTGTGGAGGTAGCCTCTTTTTTGATTTTTAGCCAAATAGAGAATTCTCCTATTTTAATTATTTCAATTGCGTGTGTTAGTTCTGTTTTGAACCAAATCAGCATTCCTCCTGAGTCTCTGCCCTGGGTGATTCCTTTTAATTTAGTGGATGGGATAATAATCTCCCTGTAGCCTAATGGACAACCAGTGGATCCTTCTCCTCTATTCCATGTTTCCTGTAGAACAATAACATCAGAACCTATAACTTCTCTTATAAAGTCTATATCTCTGCTCTTAAGGCCAAAAGCAGATCTTATTCCTTGGATGTTCCAACATGAGATAGTGAATGACTTAAAATCCATATATTTTAGGGATGATATTTACAGTGTTTAAGATGAGATATACATTCAAAATATTTCAATTAAACATATATAATACTCTAACTGTCAAGAAGAATAAAATAAAAAATTAAATAATAATAATAAAGTAAGGTGTTCTTTGAATACCTTCAAAATACAATATATATATATATATATTTTTTTTTTTTCATGCACATATATACATATCTACATCACTGGTTCATAAGACGAGAGCAAAGAAGATTTACCATCTGATGTAATACATCTTGTAGTGATTGGGATGGGTGGGCTGAGGTTGGGGAATTTGAGGGGATGTTGGTTTGTACAGGGGTTGGGTTTGTTATTCCTTTCACAGTCTCTGCGTAGGTCCGTCTGTCTGTGTGTGGTTCTTGTTGGGTGAGTCGGTGTGTTGATGGGGGCAGGAGAGCTTCAGGTTTGGCTGGGTGAAGTTCATATCCGTAGTAGGTTGGAGGGGGTTTCAGCTGGGATGGGTGTGGGAGGTTGTGTGGTTGGCGATACTCTTCTCTCGGTGGGGGGGCTTTGGTTCTAGGTCTGTTGGGGTGTTTTGTCGGTCTGAGTGGTGTAGGAGCTG
>CM042417.1:30271286-30378786 GCA_023634145.1 Thymallus thymallus | reverse complement strand
AACATGGAATGCTGACATTGCAGTTAATACATATTATAGCCCATGTTTACATACCGTACGTACATTTATACATGTCCTTAATGGATTAGAAGATTTCTGGTGGTATCCAAGGAGATTAGTACCAACAAACTGAGTGTATATGAAAAAGGCAACACACCAGGGTTGGGCTCAATGAAAAGGCAACACACCAGGGTTGGGCTCAATGAAAAGGCAACACACCAGGGTTGGGCTCAATGAAAAGGCAACACACCAGGGTTGGGCTCAATGAAAAGGCAACACACCAGGGTTGGGCTCAATGAAAAGGCAACACACCAGGGTTGGGCTCAATGAAAAGGCAACACACCAGGGTTGGGCTCAATGAAAAGGCAACACACCAGGGTTGGGCTCAATGAAAAGGCAACACACCAGGGTTGGGCTCAATGAAAAGGCAACACACCAGGGTTGGGCTCAATGAAAAGGCAACACACCAGGGTTGGGCTCAATTCCTATTGAAGGCGGTCAATTCAGGATGCGATTTGAATTTAAAATTCAGAAATTTTCAAACTTTTGAAATAAATTCCTACTTTTCAGTTTATTGAAAATTAAGTCATTGAAAATAAATGTGATTATTGAATTGTGATTTTGGTTTAGTTAAATTACTGCTTTTAATTTGATTTGAGCCCAACCCTGCGAAACACACTATTTTATAAGCTGCACTTGGAATATGGGATCACATACGCACCCAGTCCCTGTTCGTTCTACAGTAGCAGATGCTTATTCAGATGAGCTGTAGAAGGTGGGATGAGGACAACATATTAAAGAGTGACACTGTTACACCACCCATACCCATAGGGTTTACATGTGGGGAGATAATTTGCGTGCCTTCAGAAAGTATTCATTCTCCTTAACTTAGTCCACACTTTGTTGTGTTACAGCCTGAATTAACCATGTTTTTTTAAACAAGTAATGACAAAATGTCATGTTTTATTTTGATGAAATATAGAAATATCTCATTTACATAAGTATTCACACCCTTGAGTCAATACATGATAGAATCACCTTTGGCAGCAATTATAGCTGTGAGTCTTTCTGGGTAAGTCTCTAAGAGATTTTCACACCTGGATTATACAATATATGCCCGTTATTATTTAATAAATCCTTCAAGCTCTGTCAAATTGGATGTTGATCATTGCTAGAAAACCATTTTCAAGTCAATTTAAGTGAAAAATGTAACTCGGCCACTCAGGAACATTCACTGACTTCTTGGTAAACAACTCCAGTGTAGATTTGGCCTTGTGTTTTAGGTTATTGTCCTGCTGAAAGGTGAATTAATCTCCCAGTGTCTGGAGGAAAGCAGACTGAACCAGGTTTTCACAGTGCTTAGCTCAATTCTCCAGTCCTTAACGATTACAAGCATACCAATGACGTGATGCAGCCACCACTATGCTTGAAAATATGGAGTGTGGTAATCTGTAATGTGTTGAATTGGATTTGCCCCAAACATTTTGTATTCAGTTCATTGCTTTGCCACATGTTTTGCAGTATTACTTTAGTGCCTTGTTTCAAACAGGATGCATGTTTTGGAATATTTAAATTACGTACAGGCTTTTTTTTCACTCTGTCGGTTAGTATTGTGGAGTAACTAAAATGTTGTTGATCCATCTTCAGTTTTTCACAGTAACTGTTTTAATGTCACAATTGGCCTCATGGTGAAATCCTTGAATGGTTTCCTTCCTATGCGGCAAATGATAGGAAGGAAGTGTGAAGTGTTCCAAAAACACATGGTTTCACATGTGAGAGGTCACATGCAAAGTATTCCAAAAACACATGGTTTCACATGTGAGAGGTCACATGCAAAGTATTCCAAAAACACATGGTTTCACATGTGAGAGGTCACATGCAAAGTATTCCAAAAACATGTTTTCACATTTGAAATTTCACACGTGAAATCATATGATTTTCATGTGAAATCATCAAGCGGATGCCAGAAACAAGTCTGTGGCCAAGACAGTGATAATATTGGTATTTGAACTTGCAACCTTTTGGTGCATTAATGTTATAATTAACAAAAACATACAGTATATCCACACAAACTAAAATGAAAGTATGGTTAAGCTACAATGTTATTCCCTGCTTTACAAAAATGTGAAAGGTAGAAATAAGGTAAACATAGGAACTCACTTGGTACTGGTCAGTAACTTGAACCCATTTCAGGAAACTAAGTGTATGTCGCAAGTCACGACATCACAGGAGAGCCATTTGTTTTTAATCAAAATTTGTTTTTTTGGCAGAAATCCCTTCTGGAACATTTGAAATGTCATGTGCTTTAATAACAAACTTCTATGCCATCTATAAATACAAATAAAGTTGTTAAATTACAAGCCTAGTAGGGTTAGCCACAGAAATAGACAGGAACCTTCCTGCTAGCCATGATTGGCTGAGATAATGAGTGAGCTGGACATGCCGAGAGATGAGTTTCAGATTGGTCTGCGGTCTAGCATCTTGTGTTTGTAAAATGAGCTGCTTGTTATGCGTAGATACTCCTTTCTACTTCAGTTTTTTCGAAAGATATAACGTTAGCCATGGAGAACTGCAAATATGTTGCTACTGCGCTCAATAACATCGCTGCCCTGAATTTATCAGGCGCTATCGACAAAGGTCAGTTGGAAAAAGTTGTAATGGACTATTTTCTGGAGGACGATCATGCCGTGCTGACTCTCTCTGACTCTGAATATGGATCAGACAATGAGGAAATCCCTCATTTAGGTAAACAGATTTTAATTGAAGAAGACATAGTAGAGTCTTCTGGTGACGGTGATGGGGAAGAAACAGTGATCAACAGTGTTGTTGTCACGGAAGAAGTTGACCTTGTCTTGAAATCAGTGGAATGTCTGGTAGAAGCACCATGGCATCCATGACAGACAGGGAGAAAGAACGGATGATTCTTATGGAAATGCACACGGTCAGTGTGAACCAGAGGGACTTGACACAACGGGCCAAGCAAGCTGTACAAACAAAGCGGAAACAACACAGGACGTCTTATTTAATGAAAGGGGTTGCAGTCTGACGTGAAGCGTTCATCCATGTATACGGGTAAGAGTCTAGCTACAGTTTCAGATATTATGCCATTTCACATTGCTAGTTATAGCCTAATGTTAGCTAGCTAACTAGCCAACATTGAACCTATTTGGTTAACTTTAGCTAGCTATGACAGTCGGTTTGTATTGCTAGTACTCTATTGATTGGGATTATGGTTAAAGCTTACTGTTAGCTAGCTAGCTGATGTTAGATGGCTGGCTTGCTAGCTAACATTATGTGTATGATCTGTGTGTAGTTATGTTATCTCAGAATGCCATTTCACATTGCTAGTTATAGTCTAATGCTAGCTAGCTAACTAGCTAACTTTGAACCTATTTGCTTAGCTCTATGACAATCGGTTTGTATTGCTAGTACTCTATGGATCGAGATGATGGTTCATTGTTTCACTAGCTAGATATCTAGCTACACCAAGTTGAAGCTTACTGTTAGCTAGGTAGCTGACGAGCCATCAAATTAGCCTGACAGTGATTACGGCTATCTATTGTATAATAATGCTAAAATATTGTTATCAGGAATTTGTCTTTCATCATCAGTAGAACAACAATTAAACAACATTTCATCCTTTATACTGATATAATATATATATATATATATATATATATATATATATATGGGAGGCAGACAAATGCCTTTCACTGAGCTGTGTAAAGACAGACTGACAGGGGTGAGAAAATGTTAATGTATATTCATGTTCTTGTTTTGTTTGCAGGTGCGCTATCCCTCTGACCCTATGCAGCCCGGTCTAATTTTTATCTCCTCACAAGTGTGGCTTGTTTGGTGTCTGCTGTGAAGGAATAACACAACAAGTCAGCTACTTGATTGATGAAGGCATGTCATCCAGCAAAGGCAGCAGCGCAGTCATCAACTACATGCACCATTTCTTCACTAACTACGGGTTGGGGAAACACTTGTGGACCTGAATTGTGATAACAAGTTTGTGCTCTGGTATTGTGCCTGGCGGACCATGCACAAGCTTCACCACAGTCTGGACCTTCCGACTGGAGCTTCAGCCTCATCAAGCAGCGCTTCAGAAAGACCAGCGTGAACACTTTGTCAGAGATTGCTGGCGTTGTGAAGGACAGCACTGTTACAGGGGTAACATCCCACAGCTGGTTGGACTGGAGGATGGCATGGTGCTGGTGGAAAGCTATGGCTGGCAACAACACCTGACTCCATACTTCAGGCCACTGCCACAGATCAAGCAGTACCAACACTTCAGGTGAATTGAGGTTGTGCAAGGTTGTAATGTTTTGGGTTTTATAGCTTCGATGTTGTTGTCGCCAAGGAGCCTTCGGATTCTTCCCACAACATGGGAATTCACGGTTAAATTCCCCATGTAGTGAACAAAATATGTGAGTTAAATGGGTGTCCATCGCATTTTCAACTCGATGATTTTGTCACAAATAATGCTGCGTTATAAAGTGAAGGTGTCCACTCTGGACACCGTGTGGGCCGACCCTACATCATGAGATCATTATGGACAAAAGTGCAAGATTGTTTTTATTAGTTAAACGGCAGCCAAACATCGATCATCATGTCACCAGAAAAATAAGACCCTCTATATGTATTGGAAAGCAGCATCAAGCTCATCATCTTGCACTTTCACCTCCCTGTGGAGTTCATCATCATTTATGTAATCTGTAGCCTTATAAACTGTATGCTTTCCACTATTTGGTTTTGTCGACATTTGTAAAGTTTACCGACAAAAGTAGCTCTTTCTACCAGGCCTTTTGTGAATGTTGGTATCCGACATGTACTTTACCCGCATAAAAAGGTTAGATGGAAACCTGGTTTTTCTTAAACATCTCCCGTTTGGTTCACAGCAGCAAATGATTTGTATTGTTTTATAATGTAACCTTTATTTAAGTCAGTTAAGAACACATTCTTATTTACAATGACAGCCTACACCGGCCAAAATGGACGACAATGGGTCAATTGTGCGGCGCCCTATGGGACTCCCAATCGCAGCCTGGTGTGATACAGCCTGGATTCAAACCAGGGTGTCTGTAGTGACTCCTCTAGCACTGAGATACAGTGTCTTAGACCACTGAGCCAGGGTGTCTGTAGTGACTCCTCTAGCACTGAGATGCAGTGTCTTAGACCACTGAACCAGGTTGTCTGTAGTGACTCCTCTAGCACTGAGATGCAGTGTCTTAGACCACTGAACCAGGATGTCTGTAGTGACTCCTCTAGCACTGAGATACAGTGTCTTAGACCACTGAGCCAGGTGGTCTGTAGTGACTCCTCTAACACTGAGATACAGTGTCTTAGACCACTGAACCAGGTTGTCTGTAGTGACTCCTCTAGCACTGAGATACAGTGTCTTAGACCACTGAACCAGGTTGTCTGTAGTGACGCTTCTAGTACTGAGATGCAGTGTCTTAGACCACTGCACCACTCTGGAGCCCAAAATGATGGATGTGTTGAATTGGCACCAATAGAGTAGCATTCTAGCTGGCTGTACAAAGCACATCCCTCTGCACAAACGCCTTCTTCAATGTTGGTTACAATGTGGTACTTATTTAAATTAGGTAAGAGGATATCATGATACCATTGGTATATTAAAAGGAGAGTAACCCTATCCTCTTAATAATCCCGCCTCCTGAACCTAAGTGTTTAACATGGAGAAAATGGACCAGTCAAACTATATTAATATAGAAGCAACAGCCATTATTGTCATCATCATACTTTGATCTGGTTTCATAGAAATATCTTCCAATTCTATGACAATCATGGTATTCACTGTTCATGACCTTAACAAGGTTGGAGTGAGTGCCCCACCTGTCGGTCTTTGGGCCCCACCTGTCCAGTACGGGAGTCGGTGACTAACTTGTATAGGCTGATGTCCAGGTAGTAGCCTGACTCGTTGGTGAGCTCAGCCTGGAGGACCCGGAGCTTCCACAGCCTACTGCCGTAACGCATCACCATGGAGCGCACGGACTCCTCAATCTGAGCATGGGCACAGAATATAACAGACAAAATTTTATTTTTTTATTTTTTTATTTCACCTTTATTTAACCAGGTAGGTCAGTTGAGAACAAGTTCTCATTTGCAACTGCGACCTGGCCAAGACAAAGCAAAGCAGTGCGACAAAAACAACACAGAGTTACACATTAAACAAACAGTCAAAAAAAAAAAAAAAAAAAAAAAAAAATAATAAAAAAAAAAAAAAAAAAAATAGAAAATCTATATACAGAGTGCAAAATGTAGTGCAAAAATGCAGTAAGGTTAGGAGGTAGGACAATAAATAGACTATAGTGGTAAAATAAATTAAAAATTAACTGGATTGACATCAAATCAAATCTAGATGTATTTGTCACATGCGTTGAATCCAACAGGTGTAGACCTTACAGTGAAATGCTTACTTAACCAACAATACAACAGGTGTACCTTACAGTGAAATGCTTACTTAACCAACAATACAACAGGTGTACCTTACAGTGAAATGCTTACTTAACCAACAATACAACAGGTGTAGACCTTACAGTGAAATGCTTACTAACAAGCCCTTAACCAACAATACAACAGGTGTAGACCTTACAGTGAAATGCTTACTAACAAGCCCTTAACCAACAATACAACAGGTGTAGACCTTACAGTGAAATGCTTACTAACAAGCCCTTAACCAACAATACAACAGGTGTAGACCTTACAGTGAAATGCTTACTTGCAAGCCCTTAACCAACAATGCAGTTTTAACAAAAATAAGTGTTAAGTATGAAATAGATAAGTAAAAAATGTAAATAACAAATAATGAAATAGCAGCAGTAAAATAACAGTAGCGAGGCCTGGTTAGTTGAGGTAATTGGTACTAAAGTGACTATTTAAAGATAATAAACAGAGAATAGCAGCATCATAAAAGAGGGGGGTGGGTGGGGAACAGTGCAGATAGCTGTTGAGAAGCCTTTTGGACCTAGACTTGGCACTCCGGTACCGCTTGCCATGCGGTAGCAGAGAGAACAGTCCATGACTTGGGTGGCTGGAGTCGTTGACAATTTGTATGGCCTTCCTCTGACATTCCCTCTCATGCAAGACCGAAAAGAGCGAACTGAAAGCCACGACTCCAATAAGCGGCACCTGCAATATTCTAATAGGCTGTCGCTGCTACAGTATTGCATGATGTCAACAGAAGAGTCAGTGAACGCACAGTAGGTTACTGGCATGTATCGGTTACTGGCAACATTTTGCAAGTAAGTTACTGTGAATTTTGCATAAATTATGAATTCATAGCAATTTCTGGCAAAAGTTGCTTCTGGCAAAAGTGGTTAGAGCATTGGGCCCGTAACCGAAAGGTTGCTGGATTGAATCCCCGAGTTGACAAGGTAAAAATTGTTATTCTGCCCCTGAACAAGGCAGTTAATCCCCTTTTGCTAGGCTGTCATTGTAAGTAAGAATTTGTTCTTAACTGATTTGGCTGGTTAAATAAATTAAATAATGTGGCTATCATAAAGAACGACAAATGCCATGATGATCTGGATGAGATGAATCAAGGCGAAGGTAAGAATCTCTGGATTAAGATAGATAGATAGATAGATAGATAGGTACTTTATTGATCCCCCGGGGGGGAAATTTCATTTGTCTTTTTTTTTTTTTTTTAATTTTTTTTTTTTTTTTTTTATGTTATCTAAATGTAGTAATTCATTAGCTTGAGAATTCTGTGAACTCTCTTGTGCAAGTTTTAAATTGACACTACCTGTTAGCAAAGGTGTCAGGTTGTCAGTCTGACAGGTCTATTCTTTCTGTATCTGGTGGTGGTTGGTGTGGGATCCCTAATTAGAGGCAGCTGCTGTGCATTGTCTCTAATCAGGGATCCTACAGCCCGGGTTCGGCCATCTGCCCCGCTCCAGTGCCAGAGCAGTCCGCTCCACCGGTGCCCATTCCGGGTTCAGCCGTCTGCTCCGCTCCTGAACCAGAGCAGTCCGCTCCACCGGTGCCCAGTCCGGGTCCGGCCGTCTGCTCCGCTCCAGTGCCAGAGCAGTCCGCTCCACCGGTGCCCATTCCGGGTCCAGCCGTCTGCTCCGCTCCAGTGCCAGAGCAGTCCGCTCCACCGGTGCCTATTCCGGGTCCAGCCGTCTGCTCCGCTCCAGTGCCTGAGCAGTCCGCTCCACCGGTGCCCAATCCGGGTCCGGCCGTCTACTCCGCTCCAGGGCCAGAACAGTCCACTCCACCGGTGCCCAGTCCTGGCTCGTTTATTTGCCCCGCTCCATGGCCGGAGCCGTTTGTCCTACCGGTGCCCAGTCCGGGCCCGGTTGTTTTCCCCGCACCATGGCCGGAGCCGTTTGCCCCACCGGTACCCAGTCCGGGCCCGGTTATAAAGAAGGGGCATGGGAAAAAACTGTCCACTTCGCCGGAGCCAGAACCGCCACAGACGGACTAATCTTCCCTCCCTAAATTACCCCCCCCATGTATTTGTGTGTTTTGTTTGGTGTCCGGGAGTCCACACCTTGGGGGGGGGTACTGTCAGGCTCTGGCCATAGAGAAGCATATTTGCTTCTCTATGTAACCATGGTCAGAGTCTGACAGGTCTATTCTTTTTGTTTCTGGTGGTGGTTTGTGTGGGATCCCTAATTAGAGGCAGCTGCTGCGCATTGTCTCTATAAAACAAATAAAAACAATCCTACACACAGCGGGTGAAATAAGTATTGAATTCGTCACCATTTTTCTCAGTAAATATATTTCCAAAGGTGCTATTGACATGACATTTTCACCAGATGTTGGTAACAACCCAAGTAATCCATACATACAAAGAAACCAAAACAAATACGTTCAGAAATTAAGTTATGTGTAATAATGTGAAATGACACAGGGAAAAAGTATTGAACACACTTATTGATATTTATTTAATACTTTGTACAAAAGCCTTTGTTGGTAATGACAGCTTCAAGACGCCTCCTGTATGGAGAAACTAGTCGCATGCATTGCTCTGGTGTGGCCCATTCTTCCACACAAACAGTCTTCAAATCTTGAAGGTTCCGTGGCCCTCTTCTATGAATCTTGATCTTCAGTTCATTCCATAGATTTTCAATGGGATTTCAATGGGATTCTAGCAGCTTTATTTTCTTTCTTTGAAACCAATTGAGAGTTTCCTTGGCTGTGTGTTTGGGATCATTGTCTTGCTGAAATGTCCACCCTCGTTTCATCTTCATCATCCTGGTAGATGGCAACAGATTTTTGTCAAGAATGTCTCGGTAAATTTGCCCATTCATCCTTCCTTCAATTATGTGAAGTTTGCCAGTACCATTTGCTGAAAAGCAGCCCCACACCATGATGTTTCCACCTCCAAACTTCACTGTTGGTATGGTGTTTTTAGGGTGATGTGCAGTGCCATTTCTCCTCCAAACATGGTGTGTATTATGACATCCAAACAATTCAATTTTGCTCTCATCTGACCACACTATATTCTCCCAGTATTTCACTGGCTTTTCCAAATGTTGTGCAGCAAACTTTAAACGAGCTTCAACATGCTTTTTTTTTCAGCAATGGAGTCTTGCGTGGTGAGCGTGCATACAGGCCATGGCGGTGGAGTGCATTACTTACTGTTTTCTTTGAGACAACAGTACCTGCTAATTGCAGGTCTTTTTGAGAGCTCTCCACAAGTGGTCCTTGGCTCTTGGACAACTCTTCTGATTATTCTTTTCACTCCTCTGTCAGAAATCTTGCGAGGAGCACCTGGTCGAGGCAAATTTATGGTGAAATGATTGTCTTTCCACTTCCGTATTATGGCCCCAACAGTGCTCACTGGAACATTCAGAAGCTTAGAAATGCGCCTATAACCAATGCCATCATTATGTTTTGCAACAATTAGGTTGCGAAGGTCTTGAGACAGCTCTTTGCTTTTACCCATCATGAGATGTCTTGTGTGACACTTTGGCAATGATACCTATTTGTAGGCCATCAGTTGGGACTGAACCAGCTGATATTAATTTGCAACATTTCATGTCAATAGCACCTTTGGAAATATATTTACTGAGAAGAATGGTGACGTGTTCAATACTTATTTCACCTGCTGTAGGTTTGTAGATTTTACACTGGGGCGTGGGTCGTTATATCTCCAATCACGGTGAAAGTAAGTGTGCAACATTTTGTTACGTCCGTCCGTTCATTCATGTTTGTTTTGGTGAACGTGACATTGTGTCTATCGTGTTTGTTCAGTAGTTCTTCATTTGTAAATATTGTGGCGAGCTCGGCCAGAAGAAGATGGCAAGAGGCAGAGATTAATTTACCCGAGAGTTCCTGTGCCCCATACACCGCACGACTCCAGGAACGTTACATTTTATTCACCCTCCTTCAACTATTAACAATGAACACATCCTCCGGCCATGCAAGGCTCGGTCGCGGTATGCATTTTAACATTCCCCCTACCCCCATAACCTGAACTAAGACAACTTAAGGAAACATAAACACATAACATTAGCTTATCTACTAAAACATAAACACATAACACAACCGTTTTAATCATAGAACAACAACTACCCACAATCCCCTTGCTCCCTTTAGTGGCTAGTGTATGCTGGCCAGATCGCTACAATATTTATTATACATAGTAAATTAAAATAAAATGTGGAACTACTATCCCTGCGCTGCGCCTTGGTCTCTGTATTCACCCTGAACCAGACTGGTCTCTGTATTCACCCTGAACCAGACTGGTCTCTGTATTCACCCTGAACCAGACTGGTCTCTGTATTCACCCTGAACCAGACTGGTCTCTGTATTCACCCTGAACCAGACTGGTCTCTGTATTCACCCTGAACCAGACTGGTCTCTGTATGCACCCTGAACCAGACTGGTCTCTGTATGCACCCTGAACCAGACTGGTCTCTGTATGCACCCTGAACCAGACTGGTCTCTGTATGCACCTTGAACCAGACTGGTCTCTGTATGCACCCTGAACCAGACTGGTCTCTGTATGCACCCTGAACCAGACTGGTCTCTGTATTCACCCTGAACCAGACTGGTGTCTGTATGCACCCTGAACCAGACTGGTCTCTGTATGCACCCTCTCGTGACACAGCTAGAGATTGTAGTCTTGCATGATGTCGACTTTGATGCTAATGAGCATTTCCGAATCTGAGAGTAGAGCCGAATATATTGAATAAAGTCCCCTTGTCCGAGAGAGATTTACATGTTTATCAAAAATCACCCAACATGAAACACTGCCCTTATTTGAATTATTTCAAAAATCCCCTATGAGAAAAATGAATGGTGGAAAAGTGATTGGAAGTGTTTCCCTGTTTGACCGCTAGGTTATCTGTGTATTATGGCTCTATTCAAAACATTATACCTACAAGGTACCAAACTGTACCATTTGAGTTCATATGTATACCTGTGAAGTGTACCTTACACTTTTTTGTACCCCAGGGAACAACACTGTAACCTAACATACCCTTATGTTCCAATAAGTACGAACCTGTTGGCACTGCAGATGCTCTCTACCGAAAGGTTGCGAGTTAAAATCCTGTCAAGAGTGGGTGGAAACAGAGACCAAGGCGCAGCGCAGTGATAGTTCGACATTTTAATGATTCGACAAATAAAATTAGATAATGACGAACTGTCCAAACACAAACACGATATGACAAATGTAATGGAATTTCCACCAAACAAAACGAAACACACTACTTTACCCGTGACTGGAGGAATAACGACCCACACAAAAGTGAAGGACATCAACATATATAGGATCCCTAATTAGAGACAATGCGGTGCAGCTGCCTCTAATTAGGGATCCAAACCTAAAACCACACAGAAACAGAAAGAATAGAAACTGTCAGACTCTGACCATAGCTACATAGAGAAGCAAATAGGCTTCTCTATGGCCAGAGTCAGGGAGGAAAGATTAGCTCGCCGGTGGCGGTTCTGGCTCCGGCGACGTTGAGAGTCTCCTCCCATGCCCCTTCCTTATGCACGGCCATGGAGCTGGGCAATTTACCGGACCCGGACTGGGCACCGGTGGAGAAAACGGCTCTGGCCCTGGAGCGGGGCAAGGAACCGGGCCCGGACTGGGCACCGGTGGGGTAAATGGCTCCGGCCATGGAGCGGGGAAGACAACCGGACCAGGGATGAGCACCGGTGGGGTAAACGGCTCCGGCCAAGAAGCGGGGAAAACATCCGGGCCCGGTGGGGCAACCGGCTCCGGCCATGGAGCTGGGAAAACAACCGGGCCTGGACTGGGCACCGGTGGGGCGGACTGCTCAGGCTCTGGAGCGGAGCAGACGGCTGGACCCGGAATGGGCACCGGTGGAGCGGACTGCTCTGGCTCTGGGGCGGAGCAGACGGCTGGACCCGGATTGGGTACCGGTGGAGCGGACTACTCTGGCACTGGAGCGGAGCAGACGGCTGGACCCGGATTGTGTACCGGTGGAGCGGACTGCTCTGGCACTGGAGCGGAGCAGACGGCTGGACCCGGAATGGGCACCGGTGGAGCGGACTGCTCTGGCTCTGGAGCGGAGCAGACGGCTGAAGCTGGATTAGGTACCGGTGGAGCGGACTGCTCTGGCACTGGAACAGAGCAGACGGCTGGACCCGGATTGGGCACCGGTAGGGCGGACTGCTCTGGCACTGGAGCGGAGCAGACGGCTGGACCCGGATTGGGCACCGGTAAGGCGGACTGCTCTGGCACTGGAGCGGAGCAGACGGCTGGACGCGGATTGGGTACCGGTGGAGCGGACTGCTCTGGCTCTGGAGCGGAGGTTCCCATCTGTCCCATAGCCTCATCACTAGTGCCCTTTGGCACTCAATGTCCTTCTCCTCCTCTATCTCCCGTAGGAATGGGTCCTTCTGCACCTCTTCCGGAAGAGCAACCCAGGCTCTCCACCACCTCCATTGCTTCTCCTCCGGGTGTTCGCGAAACCCCTTTGGCTTCTCCCGATCATGGATCGTGGGCAGACACAGTGGTGTGAGAACCCCTTCCTTCAGCCTCTCCGAGCTCTGGCTGCGCACCGATGGTGTGGTGTTCGGAGCAACGACGGACCTTCCCTGACTCTGGGCCGGCGCTGGAGGCACCGGGTTGGGAACTGGCGATGGGGGGCTGTGACTGCCCCGAACTTCCTCCAATCCCCTCTTCGTGAGATCTCCTCCAAGAGTCCCCACGAGAGAGTGAACAGAAGTACGTCGTCGTCCTCCTCTTCCGACTCCTCTCCGTACCTCTGCTCCCTTGGCTGTAGGGGCTCCTCCTGGATCCCCCACGAGTGCAGTGGCCGGGGCTCTTCTCCGTTTACCCCCGACCACCCCCATAGCCCCCCTCCAACAACCGTTTGGGGTGTCTGGGCTCCAGGCTGTTCCTTCTGGGTCCGTCATCGCTTCCCCTTTCCCTTGCACTGCTTGGTCTCCTTTGGGTGGGTCGTTCTGTCAAGAGTGGGTGGAAACAGAGTGCAAGGCGCAGCGATAGTTCGACATTTTAATGATTCGACAAAATCAAATTAGAGAATGACGAACTGTCCAAACACAAACACGATATGACAAACGTAATGGAATTTGCACACCAAACAAAACGAAACACACTACTTTACCCGTGACTGGAGGAATAACAACCCACACAAAAGTGAAGGACATACAAACATATATAGGATCCCTAATTAGAGACAATGCGGTGCAGCTGCCTCTAATTAGGGATCCAACCCAAAACCCACACAGAAACAGAAATAATAGAAACTGTCAGACTCTGACCATAACTACATAGAGAAGCAAATAGGCTTCTCTATGGCCAGAGCCTGACAAATCCCCATAGCATTCATGTACACACTATGTCAAGTGTCCTTGAGCACTGCTAATTTTACTTTGATGTTATGTTGGTGGTGTTGATTGGACAATTTACTTGATTCTGGCAGCTTTTAGCTTTTAGCAAAGTGCATAAATATATTATTGCCAAAAAGTCTGTAGCATTATTTATTTTATGCTCACAGACCTGGTGGGGTAGCAGGACTTTTCAAGTTTGGTTAACTGTTAAGCTGAACATTAAAACTAACTGCCACTGTACTGTAAACCGCATAGCTATCCAAGTATCTGCACTTCTTGTTGTATGACAGGCATGCATCTCCCACAACAAGGCAGCAGCACTGCCACACAGCCGAGTTGTGACATCGCTATGAACCCTCCAATTCAGTTCTGATTCCTTATTCTCTACACAGTATAATACGTTTGATCATAGCCCAGAGGTATTAAGGGAATAGGCCAGTGTCAACAGCCCCTCATGGTTCTGGCCACTCTCCCTGCGATCCATGTAATTGTAATGGAAAGATGAAATGGCTCTACAAGAAGAGCACGTCCGCAAAGCCCTCACTGTCGCCATATCAACTCACCGGCAGCGCTGTTGGACGGGCAGAAAGGGAAGGACCAGCATCACAAATGACGCCCTGTTCCTTTTGTAGTGGGCTCTGATGATGAAAAGTAGTGCACTATATAGGGTATAGGGTGCTATTTGGGATGCAAATAGGAAAAAGGAGGGTGTTTATGGATGTGTGTCCTTTCTTCATCGTCATAAGCAGAGCAGAGACCATCAATCATCCGGATATACCACCTATCACCACATTCTGCCAAACCTGTCTGTCAAGAGCCTTGAGCTTAAACGGGATCAATACTTGAGATTATTTGGAGTCTCTAGACTCACCTCCTCGGGCTCTTCAATCTCCGCCCTCATGCAATGGACACATCTTGACTATGTACTGTGCTAAATGATGTGTCTGGGTTTGTGAATGGGGGACGGGACGGGACTATATCTTTCAGTAGCCTTAATGTACATATCTTCGGTGTGGTGTGCTGCATTTTAAAATATTAACTCTTCACTGTTTGAAATACGTTATTTGAATAAACCATTACTGCCTAAATACACTGACATTGTGACGAGAGCGTACTGTCGTACCTTCGTCAATGTGGTTTTCAGGGTGCTGCACTGTGGAAAGAAATAATGTTTTATTTCATAACGGGATGCTATCTGAATTTCTGCCACACTTCATAACGTGAGGATATTATTGCAACCTCAGCAACAAATGTGCATGTTTGTTGTAAATTATATGGTTTGAAGTTTTGTGTCAACAATTTATACATGCCTAATATGCGGTACTGAACCTTTCAAGGTAATTCTTGTAATTTTCTTTCTTAGTTTAAAGAATATCGAGAATACACTTATTTGCACTTATTTCTTTGCATCTACGTCTCTACAACACTCGCTGCCGAGGTAAATAGACTTGAAGCGAAAACTATGCTGCTCCAAGCGAGCCTGGCTTCGCAGACGTGCAGCTTCTGGTGCGGTATAGCCTGGCTCATAGATCATGTTAACCAGCGGCTCACATTACGGAGACGTTAAGGTGATGAGACAGGGATTTTTCTGTGCTGTCGTTACAGTGCTAATAAACAAAACCAGTTGATTCTGTCACAGCAAATCGTTCTGCCTGTGTAGCTTCAAGGCCACCATCAGATTAGGTTAATTGATTTTGCTTAAGTGAGCATGTTTGTTTTTATTTATATTGTGTATGATGTTCTGCTTTTAAAATGTCTAGCATAAAAAAAGACTCGGGCAAAGAGGCGATGTCTGGCTATTCAGAGCTTGGCAGAGACCCTGGCTTCTTAGTTCCAAATGGCACCCTATTCGCTACATAGAGCACTTCTTTTGACCAGAACCTGCATACCTTTAAGACAAGGCTCAGACAATCAACTGCTGGAGTCCTAAACATCTCAAATTAAGGTCCTGCAATGATGGATGAGCCTCTGTCTCCAGGAGATATTGCTCCCCGTTTCCCCCTGAATGATGGGCACTACTCCTCTGCTGCACTTTGCAATTATTTATATAGATTTTTCTCCATTACTTTGTCAGGTTTCTGGAGGTGGTACATCTTCTGCCGTGTGTGCTGGAACCTCTTTAGAGAGGAGGAAAGGAAAACCTCCCCTAATATTTTCCAAATCATTTTGGAAACCACTCTTAATTCACATGACATTGGGTTCGTTTAAAAATCAACTGTAACGTTGCATCTTTGATGCCCTGGGGGTGTAGTTACATAATATGACAGAAGAACAGACATCAAGTTGCATGGGTATCTGTCTGTTTACCATGGTAAACTGTAAGTTGTTAGAGTGTGGTGCAGTGTGTTAGCTAGCTGGATGGCAAGCTAGCAGGCCAAGCAGACACGGCCAAGCCTAGTCCTCCAAGGACCCAACTGGCTGGGAGATGTGCCGACTCTGCAGGACAGAGATTATTGTGTGGCCATATCAGAGTACAGCCACCACAGACGCATCTCTCCCACACCGTCACCACTTGGTCCTTGCACAGGGGACAGAGGCGAAGAGAGAGAGAAAGGCTTTCCCTTTCAGACAGAATGTTATTGACATTGATATTTTACATTCTGTTCAGTTCAAAACTGTTTCTGGGTGAAATCTAGGGAGCAGTTTATAAGTACCAGCTACGTAATTGAATGTACGCATTGAAATGTGGAGACAGAATCCGATCCGTTGTCGTTCAATCAAGATCACATTGGTCTTCTTCAAACACTTCTGACAGGTGAATTACTTTTGACTGGCAAATATTTACATTAAAGCATTAGCTAATTGCCTTCAAGTTCTGTTTTTGAATACCAAAGCATTATGTCTTAAAAATTGCAGTGACAGCAGAGAAAACCCTAAGGTTTTTGTGCCTTTGAATAAATGTTGTTCCATGTCTGTGAGAAATTCACCACACGATTCAGTCTGACTGAGGTTTACAGCAATGTGTTATAGTTACAATATACTGTATGTCTGTGGTGTATTTGATGTTATAGTCCACATGCACAGGTATGTAAATGGTTTGATTGGCAGACATGCAGGCAGGCAGACAGACAGAAATACAGACAGATTAATAGCCAATTCCTTCTTTGGTCTGGCATTATCTGGAAGGGGCTTGGTTGTAGTCCATAACCTTAAACATAGCTTCCTTGGCCCCCACTGGCAACACTGAAAATATTTTTTGTCACAAGGGTGAATTACTATTAGCTTACTTACCCTCGAGGTAGAGGGAGATTGTTATGATTTCCACAGAAGGAAGGTAGCTAGCTAGGGGCCCTTTCATTTTGAGAGGTTGAATTACTAGTGGCATATCTTTGCTGGAGGATAGGGCTGTAGATGTGAGACAAAAATAGATATGGAGGAATTGTAATACAGCATTCCTTGTGAATTCACAAAATCTTTCAGGTGACTCGAGACCATTAGCATACCACTTTAAAGATGATGGCTTCGAGTCTGCGATCAATATCAATCATACAAATATTAATTATCTTCTGGTGTTTGGATGTAACTGTACACTTCAATCGGTATTGAGTGTGTGGAATCCATGATTCAATCCGAGAGAGAATCATACATGGGCATCTATAATTACTAAACTGTATAATTTACACTACCGTTCAAAAGTTTGGGGTCACTTAGAAATGTCCTTGTTTTTGAAAGAAAAGCTATTTTTTTGTTCATTAAAATAACATCAATACAGTGTAGACATTGTTAATGTTGTAAATGACTATTGTAGTTGGAAATGGCTGATTTGTTTTAATGGAATATCTACATAGGCGTACAGAGGCCCATTATCAGCAACCATCACTCCTGTGGTCCAATGGCACGTTGTGTAAGCTAATCCAAGTTTATAATTTTAAAATGCTAATTGATCATTAGAAAACCCTTTTGCAATTATGTTAGCACAGCTGAAAACTGTTGTGCTGATTAAAGAAGCAATAAAACTGGCCTTCTTTAGACTAGTTGAGTATCTGGAGCATCAGCATTTGTGGGTTCGATTACAGGCTCAAAATGGCAAGAAACAAAAAATGTTCTTCTGAAACTCGTCAGTGAATTCTTGTTCTGAGAAATGAAGTCTCTTCCATGCGAGGAATTGCCAAGAAACTGAAGATCTCGTACAACGCTGTGTACTACTCCCTTCACAGAACAGCGCAAACTGGCTCTAACCAGAATAGAAAGAGGAGTGGGAGGCCCCGGCGCACAACTGAGCAAGAGGACAAGTACATTAGTGTCTAGTTTGAGAAACAGATGCCTCACAAGTCCTCAACTGGCAGCTTCATTAAATAGTACCCGCAAAACACCAGTCTCAACGTCAACAGTGACGAGGCGACTCCGGGATTCTGGCCTTCTAGGCAGAGTTGTAAAGAAAAATCTATATCTCAGACTGGCCAATAAAAAGAAAAGATTAAGATGGGCGAAAGAACACAGACACTGGACAGAGGAAGATATGGCTAGTCTAGATACTCAACTAGTCTAAAGAAGGCCACTTTGATTGCTTCTTTAATCAAACATAATTGCAAAAGGGTTTTCTAATGATCAATTAGCCTTGATGATGAACTTGGATTAGCTAACACAACGTGCTATTGGAACACAGAAATGACAGTCCTTTGTACGCCTATGTAGATATTCCATAAAACATCTGCCATTTCCAGCTACAATAGTCATTTACAACATTAACAATGTCTACACTGTGTTTCTGATAAATTGTATGTTATTTTAATGGACAAAAAAATACCTTTTCTTTTTAAAACAAGGACATTTCTAAGTGACCCCAAACTTTTGAACGGTAGTGTATCTATCTCTGCCATTTATTTGAATCAGCTGTGTAGTGCTAGGGCAAAAACCCATATGTGAGTTTGGGAAACGCTGCCTTAAATAATACCATCTCCTAGTAAGGCAGTGGACACGATATCCCTGTGAAACAACTAATGGAAAATGTATATTTCACCTTTGGATTTCAAACAGTAACTTTTCCCTAATGATATTAAAGTATATTTTGTATTTTTTTGAAACTGAGATATATATATATATATATATATATATATATATATATATATATATTTTTTTTAACAACAACAAAAAAACTGACTTTTGGTGTTGCTTTCTTTTGAAACATTTTGTTTTTATTCCTCTCATATCCATAGAGAATTATAACATTGATATAACCATTCACAACAACTCACAGCTAGTTAAAACAGTGGAGCATAGACTTTGGATATACATACTTTGTTTTTCGATTGTATCAGCTGTGTATTGATTCTGATTTGGCTAACGTGCGACTCAGTATTTTTTTGTTTTTTTTTTGTTTTGGGGTTCAGAGTATCCTTTCTTCCTGATTACCTCACTCCATTTCCCCACATTCATGTTAATCATGACACAACGTAAATAACATAATCACTTTAAAGTGGAAAATAGAAGCCAGCAAAATATTAACAGGGGTACTTTGATATCACATGATGATAATGCAGGGGTACTTTGATATCACATGAGGATAATGCAGGGGTACTTTGATATCACATGGGGATAATGCAGGGGTACTTTGATATCACATGAGGATAATGCAGGGGTACTTTGATATCACATGAGGATAATGCAGGGGTACTTTGATATCACATGAGGATAATACAGGGGTATTTTGATATCACATGAGGATAATGCAGGGGTACTTTGATATCACATGAGGATAATGCAGGGGTACTTTGATATCACATGAGGATAATACAGGGGTATTTTGATATCACATGAGGATAATGCAGGGGTACTTTGATATCACATGAGGATAATGCAGGCCAGGATATATTTGGGAAAATATATAGCAGCTAAGAAGGAAATGTAAACCCTGCTCATTTCCATGACTGTTGTATCGATTTAACAACAGCAATTGCATTCCCTAAATAAACAGACTGCAACATTTGTATTATAGACCAATGAGGGTGAAGTTCAATCGACCCAAAGCCATACTCTATGTTTATTTTGTAGTTCCAGACTGTTCCTTAACCAGAGATATCCCAAAGCAAACAAAGTATTTGTTCATAAATCCCTCTCTTCCTCTGGGAGTCTAAGATACATCTTCACACTATCAGCCCTATTAGTTTTGACTCCTAAAATCAATGTTCAACAAATCTGATGCTATGATTTCTCATAACAATTCAATTATACTCTTGCTGTTTATCCACACTGATATACAGAGATATATTTGAAAAGAGGACACCAGTGGCATAGTGCTATTTTTTTTTGTGAATGACATAATGATTTCCTTAGTCAAAATGAATACAGACAGATGTAGCCAACTGAATAGCCTATCATTATAGAATATGCATAAAATGCATCCTCCATCTGCAATGTCTGCCTATGCTCACGTATGCCCGCGCATATTGTGTAAAGAACATTTTCAAACACAAAGTTAGGCATAGGCTACATCATTTCAAAATAGACCATCGTCACTGTTAATCGGGAATTATTCTTCACGTTTTACTGGTGAAACGTCCAAACTGCATCTCCATGCCAATAATTTAGATTAAACTCAGTCCGTTTAGTGGGAATAATAGATCTTCTTGAATGACTGTTCGGTGAGTTAATTAGAGCAGATGGTGTTAACAAACTATTAGCCGTTCTAGTATTTTGTTTGAATCAAAGCATACAGTATATATAGTATACTAGTGGTGCTCATGAACATCAGCTAACCATCCTAAAAATAGCATTTGAGGTGTAACAGTAGTGTTATAGGCCTACTATGTTATGGCATTATACTCAGTTCTGTTATTTAAAATGCTAATTAATCATTATGCGATCATGCAAACATTGACTAACTTTACTAAACGAGCACTATTGTGAAAAGTAATAATCTTCTATTTGTAATAATAATAATAATAATAATAACAATACGTTATTGAGGCAACAATGATGTTAAAGAGGTTGAACCAACTTGTGGTGCTGAAGGATAGCTCTGCCTTTCAGCCAGTTCAGGAACAAATACCAATAATTAGCATTAGGCCTAAAGCTTAATAGCTATACGACTATGTGATATACCTATTTGAAGGCTATAGCCTAATGTAAATACATGTCTTAATATTATTGCACTGTTTACGAGAGCTTTATTGCGAGTAAGCATTTAATTGTAGCATGTAACTTGGATTTGATCTTTGATTTGATCAATTCATATAATTTATTTTCTTATACAGTGGGGAGAACAAGTATCTGATACACTGCCGATTTTGCAGGTTTTCCTACTTACAAAGCATGTAGAGGTCTGTAATTTTTATCATAGGTACACCTCAACTGTGAGAGACGGAATCTAAATCAAAAATCCAGAAAAATCACATTGTATGATTTTTAAATAATTAATTTGCATTTTATTGCATGACATAAGTATTTGATCACCTATCAACCAGTAAGAATTCCGGCTCTCACAGACCTGTTAGTTTTTCTTTAAGAAGCCCTCCTGTTCTCCACTCATTACCTGTATTAACTGCACCTGTTTGAACTCGTTACCTGTATAAAAGACACCTGTCCACACACTCAATCAAACAGACTCCAACCTCTCCGCAATGGCCAAGGCCAGAGAGCTGTGTAAGGACATCAGGGATAAAATTGTAGACCTGCACAAGGCTGGGATGGGCTACAGGACAATAGGCAAGCAGCTTGGTGAGAAGGCAACAACTGTTGGTGCAATTATTAGAAAATGGAAGAAGTTCAAGATGACGGACAATCTCCCTCGGTCTGGGGCAACATGCAAGATCTCACCTCGTGGGGCATCAATGATCATGAGGAAGGTGAGGGATCAGCCCAGAACTACACGGCAGGACCTGGTCAATGATCTGAAGAGAGCTGGGACCACAGTCTCAAAGAAAACCATTAGTAACACACTACGCCGTCATGGATTAAAATCCTGCAGCGCACGCAAGGTCCCCCTGCTCAGGCCAGCGCATGTCCATGCCCGTCTGATGTTTGCCAATGACCATCTGGATGATCCAGAGGAGGAATGGGAGAAGGTCATGTGGTCTGATGAGACAAAAATAGAGCTTTTTGGTCTAAACTCCACTCGCCGTGTTTGGAGGAAGAAGAAGGATGAGTACAACCCCAAGAACACCATCCCAACCGTGAAGCATGGAGGTGGAAACATCATTCTTTGGGGATGCTTTTCTGCCAAGGGGACAGGATGACTGCACCGTATTGAGGGGAGGATGGATGGGGCCATGTATCGCGAGATCTTGGCCAACAACCTCCTTCCCTCAGTAAGAGCATTGAAGATGGGTCGTGGCTGGGTCTTCCAGCATGACAACGACCCGAAACACACAGCCAGGGCAACTAAGGAGTGGCTCCGTAAGAAGCATCTCAAGGTCCTGGAGTGGCCTAGCCAGTCTCCAGACCTGAACCCAATAGAAAATATTTGGAGGGAGCTGAAAGTCCGTATTGCCCAGCGACAGCCCCGAAACCTGAAGGATCTGTAAGGAGGAGTGGGCCAAAATCCCTGCTGCAGTGTGTGCAAACCTGGTCAAGAACTACAGGAAACGTATGATCTCTGTAATTGCAAACAAAGGTTTCTGTACCAAATATTAAGTTCTGCTTTTCTGATGTATCAAATACTTATGTCATGCAATAAATTAATAAATTAATTACTTAAAAATCATACAATGTGATTTTCTGGATTTTTGTTTTAGATTCCGTCACTCACAGTTGAAGAGTACCTATGATAAAAATTACAGACTTCTACATGCTTTGTAAGTGGGAAAACCTGCACAATCGTCAGTGTATCAAATACTTGTTCTCCCCACTGTATTAAACAAGTGAACATAAATCATTACTACGTAGAATTGCAGGAAATTTGTTTTAAAACAGCCATTAAATCAAGCTTTTGGTGTATTAATGGATGTCAATAAACTACAACTTAAATACATTATTACCTCCAACTGGGTCCAATTTTAATCTCTAAATGCCCACCCTGACATACCAAGCTAGAACGGGCCCTGTGTCTCAACCAGTAGGCAATGTAGGCTAAATATCCCAGCTATAGCAACTTCCAAAGAGGGTCAGGCTCCTTGGGATTTGCAGTGGCCACTCTGGTTTGGTTGTCCTTGGAAGAACGGTGTCGCCGTAACCAAGTGGTAACATATCGTTTTGGGTTCCGCTGTACAAGAGGTGGCGCTTTATGAACATCAATGTCAGACTTTCTTATAGGCCAAAGTGATCAAGCCTCTGAAGGGCCTCCGCAGTGCACACACCAAGTCTATAGTTCTTCATCATTCTCGCCACCGCCAGAGAGAAGACAGGGACGAGATCCTTCCTCTATGCTGCCACACATTTATTTAGTTTGTCATTCAATAATTTTTCATGGAACTTAAGTGGCAGTTAAATATAATTATTTTGAATTTATCAGAATACATTTTTCAGTAATAGTTTTATCAGATCTGTGTATTCTCAAATTGAAAAAAGTGAGGAAGTGCCGTGCCCCACGCTACAAAAGCACTGATACAATCAAAGAACTAAGTATTTATATACACCCCTGGAGGACACCTTACCGAGTGGAATAGTACTTGTTTTATTCGGACAGTATCTAAATATACTGTCTGATTGTCAGCATGGAACATCCCAGCAAATTGTTAGTTGGTCACACACCGACTTCTGGACAAATATATAAGTATAAGGTGCCATCAAACTGTATGTGTGTGTTGTGTTGGAGCGTTCCGGTTCCCTGTGGTTGAAATTGAGGCCACAAGGACAAAGACATTGTTTCAGCAATATTCTTTCACTCTTATCTTTTCAAATGACACACAAAATGCCATTGAGAAGATAGAAGGGAAGTCTTGTTTCTTTTTTTACTATTCAGAAGCTGATTTAACATAACATTACCCACCATCCACCCTTCCTGCCTCTAAATCATTGTGACTGGTAAGGACATATTTTTAGCGTACAGTGCTTTGACAAAACAGCTTACCATTTCAAGTGGGGTTGGCCCTCGTACTTTATATAAACCATGAACCCTGGGAGTGATAAAGCATTGCACTTCTTCCATTAAATGGAATAAGAAATCATCTTGACAGACCCTACTTCCTGGCGTGGGTGAGTCTTCTTGCGAGCAAGACTTCCTCAAGGTCGCTTGGTCATACTTTCGTCAGCCAGCACAGACTGACCATGATGAATTTGGATGGAGCTGAGGGGAGACGGGTGTGTGTGTGTGTAGAGTGTGGGAGGCATCAAAGAGGGTTAATGCATTATGTTTGGCTTGAAGTGGAGGTAGTGAAGAGTTGTGCATCTCAGTTGTGACAGATTAAAGAACCAGCTAGCGCAGAATACCTCTTGATTCTTTATCACACTCGGTTCAGAGAGAAATAAACACTTGTAATCCCATGTAGGGAATCCAATACGTTCTCAGAAGACTACCCATGTTGCTACATGTTGGGGTCTCTGTATTTTGTTCATAGTGTGTATAGTAGGGTTAAAGGTCTCACTTCATTAAAGTCAGCCTTGTACATTAGTATCAGAGGTGTTTTTCTAGTGGCATCGCTGCATGGATGTATCCTTCAGTAGAACCACATGTTAATGTTCTTTCTTCTCTCTCTTTATCAGAACAGAACTTAAGGGTGGGGGCGACATAATTGACACTTCGCTACGCTTAACCTTGCTTGGTTACTGTTGCAACCTTGGGCAACATTTTCCCAGGAAGCACAATTCCCTCGACTACCCCTGGCTTTGAATTCACTGTCAGCATGCAGTCAATGCTACTAACCACTTTCGGAGTTAATTAGTGGCCTCAAATTGTTTACTGATGTTGACATCAGATGGGCGTTGTATTAATAACATGGCTAACTTAGGTAGTTAACATACAAAAGTCTGTGGACACCCCTTCAAATGAATGGATTTGGCCATTTTAGCCACACCTGTTGCTGACAGGTTTATAAAATTGAACACACCGCCATGCAATCTCCATAGACAAACATTGGCAGTAGAATGGCCTTACTGAAGAGCTCAGGGATGTCATAGGATGCCACCTTTTCAACAAGTCAGTTTGTCCTAATTTCTGCCCTGCTAGAGCTGCCCGGTCAACAGTAAGTGCTGTTATTGTGAAGTGGATACGTCTAAGAGCAACAATGGCTCAGCTGTGAAGTAGTAGACCACACAAGCTCACTGTACGGAACTGGTGAGTGCTGAAGCACGTAGCGCATAAAATGTGTCTGTCCTCGGTGGCAACACTAACTACCGAGTTCCAAACTGTCTCTGGAAGCAACATCAGCACAATAACTGTGCGTCGGGAGCTTCCTGAAATGGGTTTCCATGGCCAAGCAGCCACACACAATCCTAAGATCACCATGTGCAATGTCAAGTGTTGCTGGAGTTGTGTAAAGCTTGCCGCCATTGGAGCAGTGGAAACACGTTTTCTGGAGTGATGAATCACACTTCACCATCTGGCAGTCCGATGAACAAACCAGGTTTTGGCGGTTGCCAGGAGAACGCTACCTACCCCAATGCATAGTGCCAACTGTAAAGTTTGGTGGAGGAGGAATAATGGTCTGGGGCTGTTTTTCATTGTTCGGGCTAAGCACCTTAGTTCCAGTGAAGGGAAATCTTAAAGCTACAGCATAGTACATAGACATTATAGACAATTCTGTGTCTCCAACAGTTTGGGGAAGGCCCTTTCCTGTTTCAGCATAACAATGCCTACCGTGTACAAAGTGAGGTCCATACAGAAATGGTTTGTCGAGATCGGTGTGGAAGAACTTGACTAGCCTGCACAGACCCCTGACCTCAACCCCATCAGACACCTTTTTCTCCCCAATTGGTAGTTACAGTCGTGTTCCATCGCTGCAACTCCCGGATGGACTCGGGTGAGGCGAAGGTCGACAGCCGTGTGTCCTACGAAACACGACCCCGCCAAGCCACACTGCCTCTTGATGCAATGCTCACTTAACCTGGAAGCCAGCCGCACCAATGTGTCGGAGGAAACACCGTACACCTGGTCAACCGTGTCATCGTGCATGGACCTGGCCCACCACAGGAACCGATAGAGTGCCATGGGACAAGGACATACCGGCCAGCCAAACCCTCACCTAACCCGGACGACGTTGGGCCAATTGTATGCCGCCTCATTGGTCTCCCTGTTGCGACCAGCTAGCACTGCAACGCAGCGCCTTAGACCGCTGTCCACTCGGGATGCCCTCATCGGACATCTTTGGGATGAATTGGAACGCTGTCTACGAGCCAGGCCTAATCGCCCTACATCAGTGCCCAACCTCATAAGTATTGTGGTCAGTTTGCATTACCTTGTAAATTAAAGTATAGTGGCTTGTAGGGGTCTATTTTGGGAGAGTGGGTCCACCAAGAGACTTAAGTGAGATGAGCGGAGGCCTAACATATACTTCAGAGAAGTGGCTGATGCCCTCCTAGTCACCCCGTCCCAATCCCTGGGATAGAGCCCCTCTCCACTCACCAATAACCACCATCAATTCTTAGCTATAATGACAAGCAAGGCATCATAATGACTCGACATCCTCTTCTAATCTGTCCAGAACTACTGTTCATTTTACAGCAGGTTTGAACCACTCCACTTCCCCTCCCAGTTTTCTCCCCTTTTTACTCCACCCAAGCCAAGCTTGTACCAACATCCAAATATCTCTAACGATCGCCCCGGGGTGAGTACTTTTATGCATGTGATGTCAGAATGCACTCACTGTTCCAAAATGTGATTGTTACATAACACAACAGTTTATGCTTATAATCTACAATTGCTAATTTCAAATTATTTTCTAATAAGTTTTATTTTCTAAAATCATTTTGGAATTGAGATGTCTTACGCCTCCTCATGAATTCACATAGAAGTAGCCCATTTCAGTGATGCGAACAATTCATGTTTGAGGTTTTACTGAGCGGATAGACTTCTCTCTTCGAGTAGCGCCCAAGCACTTCCCCAGTGTTTCCGCAGAACAAGTATAAAGACATTTGCTCAGTCTTGCACGGACTGACACATTTTTTGATTGGCTCTCGCATTGCCTTCATTGTTGTTTTCCTTACAAATAATAACATTGGACATGTGTACGTTCCTATCAAAGTAAGTGCCTTATTTTCTGTATATCGTGTTGTCGTTTCTACCGTAGCATACGGTATGTACTTTGTATGTATGGATCATAATGTGTTTTGAAGTACTGGTGACAAATAATGCATTCTGATATTGAATAGATTGTAATGGACACCTATGATGTGTGTAAAATTATTTTTTGAAGGTTGTATTGATTATAATGAGCTATGTGTGGCGCCATGTTTGTTGACATTATACAATGCATTCTGGTTATCACGTAAATGTCTGTCAGACCAATGATTTTATAATCAGGTGAAGGAATGGTTCGCTCATCTTTTGAGTAAACTTCTGCAAGTGAATGAAATGAAGTGAATGATCGTAGACGACACGCCCCCTTCAATAAGTATACTGCAACAGACAAAGCTGGTCTTGTCTCCTCATATTATCTTTGGTTGATGCGCCAAAACAAACATGGTGGCGCGCACAAACTACCCATCATCAGATTACTTCCGATTTTTAGAAAGTGTTTTACTCAATTAGTTTGATCAATGGTGAGCTCTTCCGTGATGTGAATAATTGTAAATAGTAATTGCTATTAGATCATTCATATTATGGTTTCTGTCAGTCGAGAGTAATCATAATACGACCAATTGTGTTGCGTCAATCTTTCCTCAGTTTGCCCTAGGACTAATGTAACCTACATTTTCCAGTTTGGATAATTGTGTTATGCTGTCGCTACTTCTGTGAATGTCTGAACATATCATCCAAAAATAAACTGGTCACATTCAGGACATAACTTTGTAAGGACTGTGTTTGTGCAAAATGTTTCTGTGAGGCTAGCTCAAATGCTGACTGTTGCGTCAATCGAAACTGGACATTCTAAATAAGCGTTCTAATCACACTGGTTTAAGCGTACTCTGCAGAGACCACTGTAGAATGACCACACCTGTTTGTTTGTATGTGTGAAAAGGTTAATATACACACACAAACCTACAATCCCACACACACGCACATTCATAGAACAGTTATTGACATACATATATTTCCATCTTTGAATAGTCTTTTCAGTGTTCATGTAGTCCAATGGCATCGGCTACTTCTATAGTTACTTCATAGAGAAAAACAGTTACTTAAGGAAAGTAAAGTAGTTATATTGTTGGGAGAGGAAAGGACTCAACTTACGATAAGCTGGTTTTAGGCATCACTGTATGTAGCCTAGTGCGCTCATCATTTTGTTCTTTGTCCTCTTCTCAGAGCAGGGCACTCTCCTCCTTCAACTGGCAAGGTTTATTGTAGCTTGATAAAGGCTTTGTTGGCGCTTGTGAACTCCATCCTCTGCACTCCCCTCCACACCCACAGCACTGCCGGGAAGAGGAGCTGAAACTTCATCCTCTTTTCCTTCAGTGACTGTCTGATCCCTCTCTCAGCCTAGCAAACAAATCCAAAAAAATTGTCGACGAATCAAATCGACCGGCCGTAGATTCAAATCACCATTCAGAATGTTTATTTGGTCTGATTTAGGATTTTTCTGTTTCACGCCTATCCTATGGCATCGTTCCAGATCTTCTGGTGATATATCCATGTCAAGTTCCTCTGATATCAGTTTGACCGAGTACTGTAGCTGGGAAGGTATCCTTCCTCGTCTTCCGGTAAGTATGCTGTTTTGTCTACTTCTGTTTTCTTGCTGGTCCAATTCATCTTCTAAAGTTTGCAACTTTGTTTCCAAAAGGCACATTTTTCATGCTTTTTGAGCAAATCTACTTTTGTAATAACAGATTGTAGGAGTGTGTTTGTTTGGTGTGCATTGAGGGCATTTTAGCTCTGTTTTTCTGCGTCTCTGAGTTACTCCTGGTCTTTTTCTCTGGGGGAAGCCATGGCTTGTTGGATTCCGCGCCACTTTACCAACTGATCAGTTCACTGTGGTACATAACTGATCACTCACACTCTCCCATTTGCTTGCGGATATGTTGATTTATTGATTTTAGAGGCTTGATTTAAACTTTGTTGTCTGGTTTCTACATGTAACCACAGTTTTGTCAGTATAAAACTGAGCTACTCCCTCCACATGCGCCTCCTACTGTAATTTACAAATACTTATGAAGTTAGTGGTGCCTATTTATTTAATCTTGCACAATTAAGCTGACGGCCAACACATACTATTTTCACCTTAGATTTTCTGAGAAAATAAATGCTATTGCGTTATGATTTTGCTGTAGTTGGGTGTTCATGGTGCCCTGTTGATAATTACTGTCAATAATTGAAAAGAGACATGACTAAAATGCAAAACAGATTATGTATTTTTCACGGCTGAACAGTTAATGCTAAAGAAAACATATATTATCTGCTAACATTAATAACACTTGGTGATGCATAAAACACTGGAAAGAGAATGATAATGGAGTGAGAATACACAAGAACGTCACCAACAGTAGAAGAAAATGTGAACCAAATGTGAACCGCACCAAAACAGACATCAGGTCTCTCTGCGACGCACATAGCAACCGTCTACCTGCATCTCTACTGATAACATTTTAGACAGTCGGTCAGAAAAGGAAAGGTGGAGCAGAGAGGGAGAGAATAAAAAGAGAAAGGCCCTTGCCACAGACGCAGCTAAATGCTGCAAAATAAGAGACATGTTCACCAGTAAGGGACCAGGTCAGTCAAAAACACTGGCTGAAACACACACACTGACACACACAAACGACAGCCAGCATGGCTAGCTAAGTAGCCTAGCTAATAATAGTGACACAATGACTGGTAGGCTAAACAGTTTTCACGTCTTACGTCTTCGTGGAGGAATTATATCATAGCAATGAGTGCAACATAGCGATCATAATATGACATTGAAGGCAATATGTTTCAACTAGTAAAAAATAGTAAACCTAGACTATGGACTTGGCAGCATTCGGTCATGACTCATTACACATAAGATGGGGAAAGTGCACATACACTGTACAGCGAAACAGGCTACAGTAACGTAACCATAATACATCCATGAACGTAACACAGTAGCCTGTGTGACACAACACAGGCAAAGACAAAGATCATTAACGCCATTAGTACCAGCATTACAAGTTACTACAATAATATACAGCTCTGGGAAACATTAAGAGATCACTCCAAATTAAGAGACCACTCCAAATTAAGAGACCACTCCAAATTAAGAGACCACTCCAAATTAAGAGACCACTCCAAATTAAGAGACCACTCCAGATTAAGAGACCAGTCTTAATGTATTCCAGAGCCGTATTAATGTAACCTACTGATACACTAATGACAGTGAGTCTGATAACAGAGTGGTTTCTTTGTAAAGGTGGAGAAGGAAGCAGCAGCAGGACTAGAGCTTCAGTTGATCCTGCAGAACTGGAGATGGTGGTCAGTTCAGAGTCAGACTCAGAGCAGGAACCTTCAGGTACAACTTAAGAGAACTAACCTAAACATGTAGGCTATGATTTCAGATTAATATGGGCTTTATTTATGAGATTATCAGTAGGACTGTAATCGGGAGGCATACAATCGATGACTGCACAAGTAATACAAGTTTAAGTTTAGGTAATTTACAATGTTAATCTCATTAAGTAATTAGTAATTCCCAATGTATTCCACTCCAAAGATGGCACAAACAGAAAATGGCTGACATACAATGAAGTAACTCACTCCTTGTTCTGCTCAGTATGTCTTGCATTCACAAAACCTTCAGCCAGTGCATTTGTCAAAGGAGGCATGCAGGCCTGGAAACATGTCCATCAGAGAGTACAGGAACATGAGAGAAGCCAGACCCATAGAGAAAGTACAGAAGCCTTTTTCCTCAGAGCCAGCAAAGCAGACATCTGTACCCTTCTGAGTGATAAACAAATGTCAGTTCAACGAGACCAGGTCAGAAAGTGGAGGCAGGTCATGGAACGTGTGATTGATGTAGTTAAAGTTATTGGTAAATGTGGGCTGAGCTACAGAGGACACAGACACAAAGCTGCATATCACTTGGAAAACATGGCCGTCAATCATGGCAAGTTTCTTGATCTTATATTGTTGCTAAGCAGATATGATGTCTGCCTACAAGAGCATGTTAGTGATTGCATCATGAAGAGCAGGAAGCAGATGGGAAGTAAAGGAAGAGGGTCCTTGGTAACCATGACGTCCAAAACAACAAATAAATAAAGTCACTGAAGTCATCAGAATATTGATTCAGCAGACAATTGCTGTTGAAGTGAGAAAGGCAGGGATGTTCTCAATACAAACGGACACAACAAAGGATTTAACATCCAAAGATGTTGTCCACGAGAGACTCATTGCGGTCATTGACTGTGAGTCATCGATTGGACAGTACTTTGTGGACCTTGTGAAACAGACCCTTGAGAAGATGGACATAGATATCAAACAGTGTGTTGGTAATGCAACAGAAGAAGCAGCTAATATGCAGGGACAATACAGGGGCTTCTCTGCATTGCTCACAGGAGAGTCTCCTAACCAAGTACACATATGGTGTTACTCACATGTCCTCAACCTTGTGCTAACTGACACCACTGGGGTTGTTGTGGCAAGTGAATCTCTTTTCTCACTACTGAATGACATTGCAGTGTTCGTTGGAGATTCCTACAAGCGCATGAAGCTATGGGAGGAAACCAGTGAGGACAGGAGACACAGACTGCTTGATGTAATTGGTGAAACACGCTGGTGGGCCAAAGACGAGGCCTTGAGGAAAATATTTGGAAGCTTTGCAAAGCCTGACCGTGCACTTTACACGGATGTGGTCATCACTATGGAAAGAATTTAAAAGGATGTGATCATAAAACCTGCCATCCGAAGCAAGGCCCAAGGGTACAAGGATGTTCTCCTAAAGTATGTAACCATTCTTACAGCTGAGGTTTTTCTCAGGATTTTTGAGTCCCCTCTCTCTAAATACTTGCAAACAACTGGCATGGATATCGTAACAGCACAGCACTTGGTGACAGGAACGGAGGATAACCTGAGAAAGTATGCCCAAGACTTTGAGGGTGTGAAGAGGGCAGCAGACGACTTTGTTGAGTGGCAGCAGGACTGTGATGCCGAAGCAAAAAAAAGAAGAGAAAGCCAGGTGAGTTGGCAGAAGTCGAGCCCATTGCTAATGCAGACATGGATTACAAAATCAAGACCCACAATGTGGTTCTGGACACTGTTTTTGAAAGTATTCACTGTCATTATGCAGCAAATGCAGTGCTGTGAACATTTCCTGTTAGTTAAAGCTTTTGTACAGAGGCATGTTTTTTGGACTTTCGTATTATACTTGCAGTTATGTAGCCAATGTTCCATTTCATTCAGAGTATAGATGTGTTTATTTTTGTGCTGTTTGCTTTATGGACCCCAGTGAGTGAACATTGTAATCAGATTTTTTTGTAGTGGAGTGCTTTTTCGACTTTTGTGTTATACTTACTTACATTGTTGTAGCTTATGTTAATTGTTGTATCTTATAAAGATAGTCATTTGAACATTTGAGCTAACTCTGTATATCTCATTCTCTTTTTAAAAAGTGTAGGCTAATTGTTTTGTGTGTCTAGCCTTGTACATTGTGCTATGATACGTGTATTCCTAGTGAGTTTTTGAGGGTGCACCCATAGCCATAGCCATAGCATACCTTGAAAACTCAGTGTTCAGATAGGCTACTTGTTGGTCAATCCCAAATGTTTGTATTTTTTATTGTGGATAACTTTCTTCCCAGATGAACGTTGTGGCCAAATGTATAACTAGTTTGGTACCTGTTACATCAACAAATAGGGTTAGCCTACAAAATGAGCGGTCTGGTGGTTTGAGTGAAAAGGGTGGCCTGGGATGGAGTCAAATTCCCGGACTAAATTATTGTTTCAGTCCACCCCTGGAGACAACTCAACATTACATAAAGAGAGACCTAAGACAACAACATAGCATGGCAACGTCACATGACATTACAGCATGGTAGCAACGCAACATGAGAACAACATGGCAGCAACACAACATGGTAGCAACACAACATGGTAACAGCACAAAACAGGGTACAAACATTATTGGGCACAGACAACAGCACAAAGGGCAAGAAGGTAGAGATGACAATACATCACTCAAAGCAGCCACAACTGTCAGTAAGAGTGTCCATGATTGAGTCTTTGAATGAAGAGATTGAGATAAAACTGTCCAGTTTGAGTGTTTGTTGCAGCTCGTTCCAGTCGCTAGCTACAGCGAACTGAAAAGACGAGCGACCCAGGGATGTGTGAGCTTTGGGGACCTTTAACAGAATGTGACTGGCAGAACGGGTGTTGTATGTGGAGGATGAGGGCTGCAGTAGATATATCAGATAGGGGGGAGTGAGGCCTAAGAGGGTTTTATACATAAGCATCAACCAATGAGTCTTGCGGAAGGTATACAGAGATGACCAGTTTACAGAGGAGTATAGAGTGCAGTGATGTGTCCTATAAGGAGCATTGGTGGCAAATCTGATGGCCGAATGGTAAAGAACATCTAGCCTCTCAAGAACACCCTTACCTGCCGATCTATAAATGATGTCTCTGTAATCTAGCATGGGTAGGATGGTCATCTGAATCAGGGTTAGTTTGGCAGCTGGAGTGAAAGAGGAGTGATTACGATAGAGGAAACCAAGTCTAGATTTAACTTTAGCCTGCAGCTTTGATATGTGCTGAGAGAAGGACAGTGTACCGTCCAGCCATACTCCCAAGTACTTGTATGAGGTGACTACCTCAAGCTCTAAACCCTCAGAGGTAGTAATCACACCTGTGGGGAGAGGGGCATTCTTCTTACAAAACCACATGACCTGCTCCTTATCAGTAACAACCACATCATCAACATTAAGGGACAGAGAGAGAACTGCTCCTTAAAGTAACTTCCGGATAGCCTGAGTATATAAAAAAATGGTCTGCTACTACATCACATGGTATAGTAGTATCTACTAACCTAATAAGTAAGTCAAGCCTGTTTTACCTGATTGATTATGTCTCTTTTTTTTCATAATCAGTATGTTATTGATCATTGTGTCACAATGATTTTGTGAACATTTTTAATGTGGACCTTTTATCACAGTAGTTCACTCATATTCAATAATAGTTTTTTTTTTTTGTAAAATGTCATTAAAGAGTTATGGTCATTAACCTGCTTTATATTGTTTAAAATTACCCAGGAATTGTTGCCCATTTATATAAAATTGAAACTTTTTAACAATTCACACCGACCTAAACCTGTGAAAATACCCTTAAACGGCTCCTAGAAATCTTTTCCAAGATGAGTCAGTCAGAGCTAAACCTGGAACTGAATAATGTAAGACCAAAATCTGCAGTAGAAGAAAAAAAGTTGGATATGAAGTTGTTCATAAGCCTTTTATAGCTACTGTCAGCATTAGACTCTGTTTTCAAAGTTTATTTGTCACGTGGCTGAATACAACAGGTGTAGTCCTGCTTACTTACTTACAGGCCCTAACCAACAGTGTGGGGGGGACGACAACACACAATGCAATGTGGTGTGGGGGGGACAATGTCCGGGTGGCCATTTGATTACCTGTTCAGGAGTCTTATGGCGTTGAGAAGCCTTTTGGACCTAGACTTGGCGCTCCGGTACCGCTTACCATGCGGTAGCAGAGAGAATTTTTTTTTCCTCTGACACTGCCTGGTATAATGGTCCTGGATGGCAGGAAGCTTGGTCCCATGTGATGTACTGGGCCGTACGCACTACCCTCTGTAGTGCCTTGAGGCCAAGCAGTTGTCGTACCAGGCAGTGATGCAACCAGTCAGGATGCTCTCGATGTTGCAGCTTTAGAACCTTTTGAGGATCTGTGGAACCATGCAAAATCTTGTCAGTCTACTGAGGGGGAATAGTCTTTGTCGTGCCCTCTTCTCGACTGTCTTGGTGTGTTTGGACCTTTCTATAAGTGATGTGGAACCAAGAAACTTGAAGTTCTCAACCTGCTCCACTACAGACCCTTCATTGAGAATGGGGGCGTGCTCAGTCCTCATTTTCCTGTAGTCCACAATCATCTCCTTTGTCTTGATTTCGTTGAGGGAGAGGTTGTTATCCTTGCACCACACGGCCAGGTCTCTGACCTCCTCCCTATAGGCTGTCTCATCGTTGTCTGTGATCAGGCCTACCACTGTTGTGTCGTCTGCAAACTTAATGATGGTGTTGGAGTCGTGCCTGGCCATGCAGTCATGGGTGAACAGGGAGTACAGGAGCGGACTGAGCATGCACCCCTGAGGGACCCCAGTGTTGATGATCAGTGTGGCAGTTGTGTTGTTACCTACCCTTACCACCTGGGGGCGGCCCGTCAGAAAGTCCAGGATCCAGTTACAGAGGGAGGTAGTTAGTCCCAAGATCCTTAGCTTAGTGATGAGCTTTGAGGGCACTATGGTGTTGAACACTGAGCTGTAGTCAATTAATAGCATTCTGACGTAGGTGCTCCTTTTGTCCAGGTGGGAAAGGGCAGTGTGGAGTGCAATAGAGATTGCATCATCTGTGGATCTGTTTGAGCGGTATGTAAATTGGAGTGGGTCTAGGGTTCCTGGGATAATGGTGTTAATGTGAGACATGACCACCTCCCAAATGGAGGGACGAGAACTCCCTCAAACACATCGATGGAGTGGGTGAAGCCCTTCAAGTTCCTCAGTGTACACATCACTAAGGGTCTATCATGGTCCATACACACCAACACAGCCGTGAAGAATGCCTCTTCCCCACCAGGAGGCTGAAAACATTTAGCATGGGCCATCAGACCCTCAAAAGGTTATACAGCTGAACCACTGAGAGCATCTTGACTGGCTGCATCACAGGTTGGTATGGCAACTGCTTGGCATCCGACCGCAAGGCGCTACAGAGGGTAGTGTGTACGGCCCAGTACATCACTGGGGCCAAGCTACCTGCCATCCTGGAACTCTTTACCCGGTGGTGTCACACATTTTCAAAGACTCAAGTCATAGACCAGTGTTTCTTAATTCTGTTCCTGGAGACCCAAAGTAAGAGTCAGAGTAAGAAGTGGAGGACCATCCTCCTCAGTGAATTTCATAAATATATAAATTGTAAAACATTTAAAAAGTGATCCTTTTTAGATAAAACTATACTAAATATATTCAAGTCAGCAAATAATGTATTAATATACACAGTTTTGTAATGAAGGTCTACAGTAGCCTCTTCAGCACCATGGTGTAGCCGAAGGACAGAAAGCTTCCATCCTCCTCTGCGTACATTGACTTCAATACAAAACCTAGGAGCCTCATGGTTCTCACCCTCTTCTATAGACTTACACAGTAATTATGACAACTTCCGAAGGACGTCCACCTATCAGAGCTCTTGCAGCATGAACTGACATGTTGTCCACCCAATCAAAGGTTCAGAGAATTAATCTAGTTCTCAAAGAATAAGCTAAATCTAGCACTGCAGTGCATATAATGTGGTGAGTAGTTGACTCAAAGAGGGAGAAAGACAATAGTTTAACAGTATTTCTTCAAAAATGAAGGAGAAGCAAGAATTTCACTTACTTAGCTAGCAAATACAGCTAGCTAGTGTAGCCTATTCAAACACCTGCTCAAACCGAAGGTCCATAAGTGAAGGGGAAAAGAGCACGTAGATGCAAGAAGGAATACAACGTGGCTGCTATGAAAGGGAACTAAACAGCTTTATGTAGGACCTAACCGTTTGTGGACACCGTTTGTCACCGTTATAGTGCAGTTAATGTATTGTTTAGTGTTGTGTTGAGTAGTGTAGTTGCTTTTCTGGTATACATCAAACATTTCTATTTTTTTGTTTGTCCCACCAAGATTTACATGCTACAATCACCACTGACCCTAGATCAGCTAAATGCAGGCAAGAGTGTGCAGGGCAGTATATATATCACTGTCTGTCCATGTGTCACTGTCTGTTCATGTGTCACTGTCTGTCCATGTGTCACTGTCTGTCCATGTGTCACTGTCTGTCCATGTGTCACTGTCTGTCCATGTGTCACTGTCTGTCCATGTGTCACTGTCTGTCCATGTGAACTCCACTTACAGTATCAACACTAACTCCAGGGAGTTTATCACTATCTTGGGGGTTATGATAACTCCCAGTAGAGTCAATTTAACCCACATTTCTTTAACACTGTGAGTTCAACTAACCTTAATTTTCAGTGCAATCTCTAAGTAATGCACAAGGGCTCTAGTCAAAACTTCTGCACAACATAGGGTGTCATTTGGAATGTAACTAAAGACTAACCACCCAAGAAACAGCCTCTAGCCAACTGCTAAGATCACACAGGTTATTCAAATCAGGGAGGAAAGATTTGGCTTCGTTTTACAATGATGCATTGAGTTCCTTCTTCTAGTCTTTAGCTAGTCAATACCAATGAAGGAAAGGAGGCTGAGGTGTTAGGCACACATCAACTTCACTAACTATGACACCTGGGAAGAGCAATTTACATACAATTGATCACCAATTAAACAGTATGCCGTACTGAACTAAGTGATTGCCTCAGTTTGTCAACACCGTCACGGCAGAGATTGTTCATCCAGGCTATTTCACTTGTATTACTCAGCCCTCCACATTATAACTGTTTGATTAAGGCAGTTATGTTACTTGAGTGCCTGAAATAGGCCACCCTTAATACCTAGCAGAGTGTTTAAAGCTGCCACGCTAGAGGGCCTAAATGAAGAATGAAAGGCTGTGCTTGAATGCTATGCTAAGAGGCCTTCAGTGACTGGCAAAGTGGACTTGAATATTCACCAAAAGTTATTTATTCAATAAACAACGTCCAATGAATGAACTGAAACAGCTTAAAATACTTTTAATACCCAAACTTCCTCTAAATATTGGGCCCCGGCCTGACTTTCTATAATGTATGTTTGTTGAATGCTAACTCTGTGGACAGCAGCAATACCTCATACAGCTGCCGCGAACACACAAGCATCGCGGCAGCTGTCTATTAGCGATTTCACATTCACATTGTGCCATTAATCTAACCTTACAGTAATAATTCCTGTATTTTTATTTGTATTTATTTATTTTTTATTTAACCTTTATTCAACTGGGCATGTCAGTTAAGAACAAATTCTTATTTACAGTGACGGTCTACACGGCCAAACTCGGACGACGCTGGGCCAATTGTGCGCCGCCCTATGGAATCCCAATCATGGCCGGTTGTGATACAGTCTGGATTCAAACCAGTTTGTCTGTAGTGACGCCTCTAGCACAGAGATGCAGTGTCCTAGACCACTGAGCCACTTGGGACAATTCACTTGACTGTCAGTAAAGCCATCCTCCTTAATGTGAACATAAGTGGACCGGTTGCACTGTCAAGACGAGGATTCTTACGCTTTCAAGTCAAGACTACTTTCATTAAATGCTCTGAAAGTACTGCAAGTGTCACTCCAGTTAAGGGTTAAGAGCCCAATGATTTATGTAGCTTTACAGATGCCGTAGACGGCCCAGACCACTCCAGTGTAATGGTGTGGAATAGTGGAGTGCTTCGTTAGATTATCTAGAGACTTGAGACCCGGGTCTTGGTATAGTAAAAAGGATTATAAGGTGGATACATCCTCCCTATTGACTATGTAGTGTACAATTTCTGACCCGTAGTGCACTTCATATGGAATAAGGTGCTATTTTGGACGCAGTTATGGTGTTAGCGGCAGGAATCTCTAGGGAGATTGGTTATCAGCTCAATAAACAGGCAGAACCAGGCAGCCTCTCTAGGGAGACTGGTTATCAGATCAATAACCAGGCAGAACCAGGCAGCCTCTCTAGGGAGACTGGTTATCAGATGAATAAATAACCAGGCAGAACCAGGCAGCCTCTCTAGGGAGATTGGTTATCAGATCAATAAACAGGCAGAACCAGGCAGCCTCTCTAGGGAGACTGGTTATCAGATCAATAACCAGGCAGAACCAGGCAGCCTCTCTAGGGAGACTGGTTATCAGATCAATAACCAGGCAGAACCAGGCAGCCTCTCTAGGGAGACTGGTTATCAGATAAATAAATAACCAGGCAGAACCAGGCAGCCTCTCTAGGGAGACTGGTTATCAGATCAATAACCAGGCAGAACCAGGCAGCCTCTCTAGGGAGACTGGTTATCAGATAAATAATCCCTTTACAACAGCTCCCTTTATAACAGCTCCCTTTATAACAGCTCCCTTTATAACAGCTCCCTTTATAACAGCTCCCTTTATAACAGCTCCCTTTATAACAGCTCCCTTTATAACAGCTCCCTTGTAACAGCTACCTTTATAACAGCTCCCTTATAACAGCTTCCTTATAACAGCTCCCTTTATAACAGCTTCCTTATAACAGCTCCCTTTATAACAGCTTCCTTATAACAGCTCCCTTTATAACAGATTCCTTATAGCAGCTTCCTTATAACAGCTCCCTTTATAACAGCTCCCTTTATAACAGCTCCCTTTATAACAGATTCCTATAACAGCTTCCTTATAACAGCTTCCTTATAACAGCTTCCTTTATAACAGCTCCCTTTATAACAGCTCCCTTTATAACAGCTCCCTTTATAACAGCTTCCTTATAACAGCTTCCTTTATAACAGCTCCCTTTATAACAGCTTCCTTTATAACAGCTTCATTTATAACAGCTTCCTTTTTAACAGCTTACTTTATAACAGCTTCCTTATAACAGCTTCCTTTATAACAGCTTCCTTTATAACAGCTTCCTTTATAAGCTTCCTTTCTAACAGCTTCCTTTATAATAGCTTCCTTTATAACAGCTTCCTTTATAACAGCTTCCTTTATAACAGCTTCCTTATAACAGCTTCCTTATAACAGCTTACTTTATAACAGCTCCCTTGTAACAGCTACCTTTATAACAGCTCCCTTATAACAGCTTCCTTATAACAGCTCCCTTTATAACAGCTTCCTTATAACAGCTCCCTTTATAACAGCTTCCTTATAACAGCTCCCTTTATAACAGCTTCCTTATAGCAGCTTCCTTATAACAGCTCCCTTTATAACAGCTCCCTTTATAACAGCTCCCTTTATAACAGATTCCTATAACAGCTTCCTTATAACAGCTTCCTTATAACAGCTTCCTTTATAACAGCTCCCTTTATAACAGCTCCCTTTATAACAGCTCCCTTGTAACAGCTACCTTTATAACAGCTCCCTTATAACAGCTTCCTTATAACAGCTCCCTTTATAACAGCTTCCTTATAACAGCTCCCTTTATAACAGCTTCCTTATAACAGCTCCCTTTATAACAGCTTCCTTATAGCAGCTTCCTTATAACAGCTCCCTTTATAACAGCTCCCTTTATAACAGCTCCCTTTATAACAGATTCCTATAACAGCTTCCTTATAACAGCTTCCTTATAACAGCTTCCTTTATAACAGCTCCCTTTATAACAGCTCCCTTTATAACAGCTCCCTTTATAACAGCTTCCTTATAACAGCTTACTTTATAACAGCTCCCTTTATAACAGCTTCCTTATACCAGCTTCCTTTATAACAGCTTCCTTTTTAACAGCTTACTTTATAACAGCTTCCTTATAACAGCTTCCTTTATAACAGCTTCCTTTATAACAGCTTCCTTTATAACAGCTTCCTTTCTAACAGCTTCCTTTATAATAGCTTCCTTTATAACAGCTTCCTTTATAACAGCTTCCTTTATAACAGCTTCCTTATAACAGCTTCCTTATAACAGCTTACTTTATAACAGCTCCCTTTATAACAGCTCCCTTTATAACAGCTCCCTTTATAACAGCTCCCTTTATAACACCTCCCTTTATAACAGCTCCCTTTATAACAGATCCCTTTATAACAGCTTCCTTTATAACAGCTTCCTTTATAACAGCTAAAGGTCAATACGGATGCTGTTTGTTTACATGTTGTTGTCAATTGTAGACCCATGATAACAAAAATACATTTTAACATACGGCACAGTACATTTTAACATACGGCCAGTACATTTTAACATACGGCACAGTACATTTTAACATACGGCACAGTACATTTTAACATAGGCTAAATCATACATTTTATTGCAAATATCAATAGAACACTATAATGTCTGTTCAGATTTCATGCTGTTTGAAAACGTATTTATGGTCTGAAAGCTGCCGTAAACACATTCTAATCCGCTTGCATTCCTTTCATCTGCTTTCATTTAATTCAATTAGATAATTATTGCAATAATTTCCAATGTGTGTGATGTTTTTTTTATGCCCCAAGATGATGAGATTAGTTCAAGATGATGAGATTGGACCACTGAATCCATCCCTATTTCTGAGTAGAGTCAATGAACTGGCTATGAGAAAGTGTTAACTCCCTTGACTCAGTCTGCCAATCTCCATCCATCAACATCCTGTAATGTTAGAACCATGTTAGAACCCCCTATGAATGAACATGACTCATGACTGTATGCACACACACACACACACTCACATGTTTTGTTTGTTTATTCTTGTGGGGACTTCTGGTCCAAGTATAGATAAACACAACCACACACACACACACACACACACACACACACACACACACACACACACACACACACACACACACACACGCACACACACGCACACACACACACACACACACACACACACGCACACACACACACACACACACACACACACACACACACACACACACACACACACACACACACACACACACACGCACGCACACACACACACACACACACACACACACACACACACAATCATGCTGGAAACCATTAGCATCAGCAGTGTGATCATACTGTTCAGCGGTGGGCTTGGCCCTCTTCATTTGTTTTCACTCAGTCAATCATCTCAGAATGAAACCCTGTGTGACTAATAATCCATAACGTGTTGGAAAAATATATTTTTTTTCATATTGAATTGCAGTTGAGCAGAAAATGAAGTGGTGTAAAAAAAAGAAACGTGTGTGTGGGGGTGTGGAGGGGAAGGGTGCTAGCAGTAGCAGCAAACCATCTCTTATGGTCACTTGTGGATTTCTAATAGTCAGATAAGAAGCGCTGATTCAGCATTCACCCATTCCTTGCCGCCCGCTGAGATCAAGATCAAATGCATCATTGTATGTTCACTGAGTTGGCAAAATCTACTGTTTAATGGAATTAGGTGCAGAGGTGCTACCTCTGGCGAATCACGTTCAAGGACAGGTCTATACAAGGAGAAATCCCCTTCCACAGATAGCATTGTACCATCTACAAAAAATAACGTATAGCACTATTAAAATAGTACATACAATTATTTGGTGTAGGTGGTATATCTAAGTCTGTTAGTAATCCTTTTAATGGCGTCAATATCACAAAAGAGAGTGCGTTTACATTAGGTGCACTCACGTCAGCATACAGGTCAATAAATAAATAATTACCTAAATGACCTGTGTCTACCAGATTACAGATTACAAGGCAGAATTCAGTACTTAAGCAGATCCTTCAGTCTCATTAGAATTGTAGATAAGACGTTTAATAATTGGACAAGATAAAGTGCAGAGCGAAAGAAAACAAACCAGGCAACATTTTCTTCCTTCTGTTAGCAGAGTTTTCACGCAGCCTGCACTGAACGTACATATAATAAGAGATTGTATGATTATAAGGTCAAATAATTATTGTTATCGCAATTCATTAGTTTGATGTATACAAAATGTTATACTTGCATTTCTTACCAATGATACACTTGAGAGTCAAAACGCAGTGTCTGAATAGAGTATAAATGGTATGCAAGTTATCATAGTAATTTACAGAAAAAAACGTACCAATTTCATTGAATTGGTCAAATGAATACTGTAATACAACATGTAAAACACCCTTTCCAACCTCTACAACTTCTATATCTACTGCAACTCAACATGCCAATATAAGGCTTGAGAGTCGTGTGTTTAACTACCCACCGTGTGCCCTCAAGACATCATCTAAAATCTATGTAAATATTCAATAAGCATTAACAATGTGTAGGTTGCAAACACCAACACACATTAATATCACCTCTTCTGTCATCTGGACTAAGGACCCATGTACTGGTGTGATAACGAAAGTACATTATTTTCAATTACAAATCAATCATATGATATGTTATACAGCTATCCTCAACTGTTCCTTCATCTTTGGCCACAAATCACAAGTGACATGCGATGGGGAACAGGCAAATGATAGCGTATCCTTATCATATCAGTGACATGCCATGCCAGCTTGCTGTGCTAATCTGTCAATGTTCATCCTTGGAGAACACGAGGTCAAAAACAGGGAAGCCTTGACTCTGTTGCACATTCAACTCAGTATCTTGTGTAAGGATGAAGGATTTCATGTTCATTGTTGTCACTGTGCATGTATCTTGTATGTTGAAAACGCTTCAACAATTTTTCACAAATTTTTCACAGCAGGCTGACATGGCATGTCACTGATATGATAAGGATACGCTATAATTAACCTTTTCCCCATTGCCTTGTGAGGTAGAGATACACAAACAGTTCCATGTTTGACTGAATTAACCTAACCCACTGTTGTTCATTTTTGCTGATGCTGCATTTAAAATGTTCTTTGTAATCACAAAACTCATTACACTGTGTAAATACTGGAATGCAATGCATGCTCCCCCTTTTTTAAATTCATTATCCACAGTGCTAGGTTTAGTTGCTCACATTGTATGTATGTGTGTGTGTAGGAACATTGGCATCCAAGAGAACAATCATACATCAGAGGACAAATGGTCATGGAAGAAGTGCTGGGCATTCAATATACTGTATAATTGATTACGGATTTGAACATAATTTATAATTGAATTTGAAATTAGAATAGATTTCACATCGATATGTGACTCACAAAATGTATTTGAATGGAGACATTGATGTGAATGATGTTCTCTATTCATCTCAATACGTTATGGACTCACATGGTCCGATAAAGACAGAAGGTAGAATTCTTCCTGCAGCGGATTATTCATCTTCTCAGTCTCTTCAAGGTTTTAGTCCATCATGTATTTGAAGTAAAATGGTGAATCCATTTGAAGTTTTAAATAATTAAGAAGACCTTTTCTCAAAGTGAAAATCCTTTTGGTATTTATTCAGAATGCTATCAGATATTCTCTCCCCCTATAATTACTACTGGATTTGATTAAAATGTTTATGTTAATGCCATTTTTATTTGAAAATTCAATATTTATAGCACACTTTACTGCAAAACAAATAAACAAATGTCACATAGTTAGACACTTCTCAACGGTTTATGGATGTATGCAACCTACCATCCACACATTGTGAACACAGCATTGTCATCTCACAATGCACTTATACTACATGTCAGTTACTAACATGCTGCTCAAGAGAAAGGGTCTCACGGAGTGTTGCATGACCCTGAAAGTCAAAAAGTCAATGACATTCCAACACAAACTCTCCATGACCTCCTATGGAACCAAACTCTCTGAGTGCAATGTTTGGCCTTTGATAATACAGACGTTCATGTTGTTATTCCATAGTACTGAATGCAAGGTGTTGTTCACTACCAGTTTACCTGTACTTGTAAAATTGTGTTCGGTTTTCGCAAGGTTTTTCATACCCACAGGAAGTGCATCTGATGTTTTCTTGTTCAATAAAAGAGTAGCAACTGAAGCAATGCATTCTGGGACCAGTGGTTTGTTGGCTAGTCACAGTGACTGATCTAGAGTGCTACACTCTTAGGGCTATCTAGAACCTAAAAGGGTTCTTCGACTGTCCACATTGGAGAACCCTTTGAATAACCCTTTTGGGTTCCATGTAAAACTCTTTCCACAGAGGGTTCTACATAGAACACAAAAGGGTTATACCTGGAATCCAAAAGGGTTCTCTATGGGGACGGCCAAAAAACTATTTTGGAACCATTTTTTAATAAGAGTGTAGAGCCTCAACTTCAACCTTGATCTAATATGGCTTTCAATTGTATATTTTAGCTGAGTCAAATAAGAGACTACATTCAGTTCGTACCCCCCAAATTACATTTGGTCATGATGATTTCCATTATATATAATATAACACACAGACATCCGGGTGTTGCTATTGAAAATCAGAGGTGTGCCCTACAGTAATGTTAAAATGACAATTAACTCAACAAGGGATTATCTGATACATTGTTACTACAAAATGAAGGATTACCTGATACTCTAAAACTAATACTTCCTTTGTCAAATTGTCCAATCTATAATCCTCTTGTTGAACAAAGTCCACTAAAAGTTATGTTCTTATTTTCATTTAACAAGTCATGCTTCACCTAAAGATGCCAGTTTGCCAGAGCAGGAAAATAATTCTGCAGCAACAGGAAATGTGAATTATTATGTGGACTATAATTCATGGACATTTTTGTAGGGGTTGATACATTTTTCGTAATGGAAAATACAAACTTCAGAAGCCTTTTTAATTTAATTGAATATTTATTTAACCTTTATATAACTAGGCAAGTCAGTTAAGAACAAATTCTTATTTACAATGACAACCTACCAAAAGGCAAAAGACCTCCTGCGGGGACGGGGGCTGGGATTAAAAATACACATTAAAAATCACGACAAAAGAGACAAAACAACACTACCAAAAGAGATACCTAAGACAACAACACAGCAAGGCAGCAACACATGACAACACAGCATGGTAGCAACGCAACATGACAACAACATGGTAGCAACACAACATGGTAGCAGGACAAAACAGGGTACAAACATTATTTGGCACAGACAACAGCACAAAGGGCAAGAAGGTAGAGATGACAATACATCACACAAAGCAGCCACAACTGTCAGTAAGAGTGTCCATGATTGAGTCTTTGAATGAAGAGATTGAGATAAAACTGTCCAGTTTGAGTGTTTGTTGCAGCTCGTTCCAGTCGCTAGCTACAGCGAACTGAAAAGACGAGCGACCCAGGGATGTGTGTGCTTTGGGGACCTTTAACAGAATGTGACTGGCAGAACGGGTGTTGTATGTGGAGGATGAGGGCTGCAGTAGATATCTCAGATAGGGGGGAGTGAGGCCTAAGAGGGTTTTATAAATAAGCATCAACCAATGGGTCTTGTGACGGGTCTACAGAGATGACCAGTTTACAGAGGAGTATAGAGTGCAGTGATGTGTCCTATAAGGAGTATTGGTGGCAAATCTGATGGCCGAATGGTAAAGAACATCTAGCCGCTCGAGAACACCCTTACCTGCCGATCTATAAATGATGTCTAGCATGGGCAGGATGGTCATCTGGATCAGGGTTAGTTTGGCAGCTGGAGTGAAAGAGGAGCGATTACGATAGAGGAAACCAAGTCTAGATGTAACCTTAGCCTGCAGCTTTGATATGTGCTGAGAGAAGGACAGCGTACCGTCTAGCCATACTCCCAAGTACTTGTATGAGGTGACTACCTCAAGCTCTAAACCCTCAGAGGTAGTAATCACACCTGTGGGGAGAGGGGCATACTTCTTACAAAACCACATGACCTTTGTTTTGGAGGTGTTCAGAACAAGGTTAAGGGCAGAGAAAGCTTGTTGGACACTAAGAAAGCTTTGTTGTAGAGCATTTAACACATTATCCGGGGAGGGGCCAGCTGAGTATAAGACTGTATCATCTGCATAAAATGGATGAGAGAGCTTCCTGCTGCCTGAGCTATGTTGTTGATGTAAATTGAGAAGAGCGTGCGGCCTTGGATTGAGCCTTGGGTTACTACCTTGGTGACAGGCAGTGGCTGAGACAGCAGATTTTCTGACTATATACGCTGCACTCTTTGAGAGAGGTAGTTAGCAAACCAGACCAAAGACCCCTCAGAGACACCAATACTCCTTAGCCGGCCCACAAAAATGGAATGGTCTTCCGTATCAAAAGCTTTGGCCAAGTCAAGTTAATCCTCAAATACACAAGAAGTTTAAAATGTCCTGTATTGCAGGAAAGTTCTCAGACAGGGGGAAGTAATCAGCAGAGCATTTGATGCATGATTTAATTACTTTGATCAGGGTAAGCAATGGAGCAAGTACACTGTTAGAAAAACAAGGGTTCTTGGGCTGTCCCCATAGGAGAACCCTTTGAAGAACCCTTTTAGGATATAGATAGCTCCTTTACTTCTAAGAGTGAAGCATTTTTACATGCAGTTGCTACTTATCAAAAGTGCAATTAGGCTACGGAAAACAAGATAGACAAGACGCAGTGACAGTGTAGGTGCCATATAATTGGCCCATTTCTCTCTCCATTTTTCTCTGAAAAAAAGTATAGGACAATTGAATTAGGGACGCGGATGCAGGTGTTCTGCAGCAGGTCTCAACTGAATTGGAGGTGACAGGGCGAGGGACCCTGGTTTTATAAACCTGTAATAATTCATTGCTCCGATACAGACTGAAATAGAGCGGTAAAGCAGAAGCGACAACGTGCAGGGGTGAGATTATTGGTATCAGACCACCAGCACGTGTTAAAGTTTCACCTAATGGACAGGCAGGTTCACCTAGTGCATTATGGATGCATTTACAGAGGAACAGGAAGCGGAGATAGCGGTGTGCAACTCAGCTCTGTATCACTCAGGACTACACCCATGCAAGGCAAGATTGATGCCGGGAGCAGAAGGGAAGGCAGGAAAGATGAAGCCTTTCAATGCATCCAAACCATATCAGTGCATCCAGGTAGGCTGGAACCATAACCATACCCATAAGGTATGGGGACACAGGGGTTTCATCCTCCGCAGAGCAAAGCTAAGTGAGCTGACAACTCACAGGGGAAAGAAATGGAATGTCCTGGTGGCGATTGCAGTATATCCACAACAGCTTACTTACACAAACTTTATATCACAAAAAAATAGATATTGGCTGGATTTCGATAAGCCTACTTTTTTTTTGCTAACCATAAAGGCCTACCACCACCCACAGCACAGTGCTACGCTAGCCAGGAATCCTCAATTGATTTTCTCTGGCATTACTTGTAACTGCTTTTAGTTTCCTCTATGGAATATTAAAACACCATCCAACACAACCCCACCACCCACCAGTACCCCACCACCCACCAGTACCCCACCACCCACCAGTACCCCACCACCCACCAGTACCCCACCACCCACCAGTACCCCACCACCCACCAGTACCCCACCACCCACCAGTACCCCACCACCCACCAGTACCCCACCACCCACCAGTACCCCACCACCCACCAGTACCCCACCACCCACCAGTATCCCTGTGGATCATATAATTGATACTCTGCCTTAAAAACACCAAGCGTCTTTGAAACTGGCTCCATTTAGCTCAGGGAGGTGCATGGGGACCTGCAGGGAGGTGCATGTGGACCTGCAGGGAGGTGCATGGGGACCTGCAGGGAGGTGCATGTGGACCTGCAGGGAGGTGCATGGGGACCTGCAGGGAGGTGCATGGGGACCTGCAGGGAGGTGCATGGGGACCTGCAGGGAGGTGCATGGGGACCTGCAGGGAGGTGCATGGGGACCTGACTAGAAACCCTTGCTTTTTGAAGCATCATCTTACATCATGTTAGCTAACTCAATCAGCCTTATCGTCCTCATTCTTTATTTAATTATTCAAGAAACACAGAGAGAATGGGGAGGGAGGAAAGCACATCTCAATTCTAGTGCAGCATATCCTGTTCCGTAGCAACATCCTGGTGGAATAAAGGACAGTTTTGTATTTGCATTTAGATTACTGTGGTAACAGAAAACAGAGGCAATGAATCTCCTGTGAAGAAGAAACTAATGTGCTTGTATTCCGAATAAAAATGTACAACTTAAACACTCAAGGAAAATTGGTATGAATTGCTGTGAAAACTGAATCATCATAATCAATCTATCAAACTCAGTTGATAATACATGCAGTTTATGAGAAACCGAATTAAGGCTTTATAGCAGATCATTCCACAAACAAAACACCTTAATGAGAGTTTGTGATAATGGATATGATACAGATAGATAATGGATATGTGGTATGATACAGATAGATAATGGATATGTGGTAATGATACAGATAGATAATGGATATGTGGTATGATACAGATAGATAATGGATATGTGGTAATGATACAGATAGATAATGGATATGTGGTATGATACATATAGATAATGGATATGTGGTAATGATACAGATAGATAATGGATATGTGGTATGATACAGATAGATAATGGATATGTGGTATGATACAGATAGATAATGGATATGTGGTATGATACAGATATATAATGGATATGTGGTATGATACAGATAGATAATGGATATGTGGTAATGATACAGATAGATAATGGATATGTGGTATGATACAGATAGATAATGGATATGTGGTATGATGCAGATAGATAATGGATATGTGGTATGATACAGATAGATAATGGATATGTGGTAATGATACAGATAGATAATGGAGATGTGGTATGATACAGATATATAATGGATATGTGGTAATGATACAGACAGATAATGGATATGTGGTATGATACAGATAGATAATGGATATGTGGTATGATACAGACAGATAATGGATATGTGGTAATGATACAGATAGATAATGGATATGTGGTATGATACAGATAGATAATGGATATGTGGTAATGCTACAGATAGATAATGGATATGTGGTATGATACAGATAGATAATGGATATGTGGTATGGTACAGATAGATAATGGATATGTGGTAATGATACAGACAGATAATGGATATGTGGTATGATACAGACAGATAATGGATATGTGGTAATGATACAGATAGATAATGGATATGTGGTAATGATACAGATAGTGAAGGAGGACAATTATGTCAACACGAGGGGAAGGGTACATGTGTGTTACATAGTATATGTGATGAATCAAGGCAAAATGCACCTATGGTGTATGGCCAATTTAGTACAGTAATGTACAACACAGTACAGTACAGTAAAGTACAATACAGTACAGTACAGTCATTGTACCTACATGTACTCTATTCACTCTGAGAAGAAAACCTACCTCAAGCCTAAGAGACCACATTTCTCTGAACAAGTATCATACCTTATCATATTATTTTTCAATATTCCTGTGAATACCAAGAGGGTCTAATTTGTTCCCAGCCTTCCCTCTTCTCTAATCAGTGATAACTAGCGCTTCAGCATCTGAAGGTACTTTACATTAAGAACTGCACCATCCTCTACTAACACACCACAAATAAAGGTTGTTATCTACCTCCTTCAGTGTTCATGCAGTGAACAAAAAAAAGGCACAACGATGGGCATAAATTAGTGAGGAGAGCACCTTCAGCGTCTGCTTGTTGTTATGCTGCAAATCAAGTCAGAATAGACTTCCGTATTCACTTTATAAATAGGGTGCCATAGGGCTCTGGTCAAAAGTAGTGCGCTATATAGTGAATAAGGTGTAATTTGGGACGTAGCCTCTGTCTGTGTATTTGGGGCGAGGTGGAGTGAATCTGAGCGATGGCGATTAATTTCTCTGCAGGAAGTGGAGGCAGACCTGTTGCGCAACAGAACGTCTGTAAATGGCAATCAATGACCTGTCAGACGCCATCAGCATTCAGTCAAATGTAGAGAGGAAGACGTGGCCCCTACTTAAGCTTCAGAGCATAACAACACCGAGACAGTCAATACGTTAGCTCACTATTCATATTTTACAATCTCTAAACTGGTAAGAAATGAAGGATTGGGTGACTATTCACTGGGAGTCATGTTAGGTAGAATTCAATCTACTTCATATACTTTACACAGACTGAGTGAGGCATCGTTGTGGGGAGAGATTAGTTATTTATCTGATTACGGCATAAACAAGATAAGTGCAATGGAGCAGTTTCTTTTGAATTATTTGATTTTGCGATTGTGACACCGCTTCCCACATCACAGAGATTCTAACAATGCATATTTAAATAATTATCATTAGACCTGCGTGTGAGTGCTTTTTACCCATTTAGCCGGTGAATCAACAGAAAGGACCCTTACTACATAGGAATCCTTTTTTTACTCATCCTGGTTTTCCTACATTTGTTGATTTGAAAAGAGATTGGCATCTTTAAAAACACCACCAAAAGCAATCATAGCAGGGGTCCTTTGTGGCCCACCATTATGGCAGGAATTGTGTTTGGACCATTGACTCTGCTTGTATTGTTGTGGCTCTCTCTCTCTCTTTCCCTCTCTGTTATATAATTAATTGCCATCTGCTACGGTGGGGTGTAAATCTGAACACAGACTGACTTGCTCACCCAAGCTTATATGTTAACATTTGGCAATGTCTAATTAAGTGAAAAACCGGGATGTATTGGCTGGAAAATGGTTGCCGCCTGACAATGACGGTCATAATAGTTTGGGATATGTGTCTGTCACAGAATGCAAATTAACTTATTAGATCAGGGTAATTAGTGCAAGACAACAGCTGAAATGGACAGAGTTGCTCAGACATGATTGAAGACGGCCCATCTGATCTCGAAGCATCTCAGTTTGGTAAATATGAAAGCTTGTGAATAATTGGGACAGCAGTCATACTGTAGACAATGTAAAGAAGGATACACCAAGCATCAACAGGAAGATACTGAAAAGCATCAATATGTATGAAAAGTATCCAGCCTACTTACCTGTCCAGTTCAGAAATAGCTCTAGCAATGGACTTATTATTTCCATACTAGATGAATCACAATAACCTTGTGAATAAGATACTTGTGTGCTCTTATGAGCATGTGTCCTTCCTCTACAACAGGTTCAAGGTACCCTTTACGAAATATGTTTACCTCCACATAATACACCTAAGATATATAATGAATATCATTCATTTTCATTCAGTGTTTATAACTACCTATGTGGATTAGTGTAGTTTTATTATTAAACGTGTGCTCACAGAGTTAAGAAACAGCAGTCGTGTCCTGGAGTGTGCCCTTATTAAACAAACCATTAAAATTAAAACAATTATCATTAACTATGTGGAAGTTCTTCTAGGAAATCTGATGCCTTTACATAGCTTAATGAAGCACTGTAAAGCACAGGGAGCAAATGTTGGCATTGGACAGAATTAGATATGCCACTGATGTATAAAAATGGTAGAGTTAATTTCATTAGCACTGATAAACTGTTTTGATTAGGGACATTCACGTTTGGGTTTCCATCTGAATTCTCCCTGAAACACATTCATGCATGTAGCCTGAATTTCAAAACCTGTTTTGTGCTAACATTCCACTGGCAAGGAGTGGAATGATAGCACATACAGATTCCTCCAGGCTAGCATGCATGCACATATAAACCTACTGTTGTATGTGTCAAATTAATAGGAGTTGTAGTAACAGTGTGGAAGAATATTGTCAAATAGTACTTGACTGATACAGTCATGTGAAAAAGTAAGTAAACCCCCTGGAAAGTGGTATTTTATTTTTTTACATATTTGAACACATGGATATTTGAGCTACATTTCAACCACATTCATTGATAAAAGTAACCCAATTTAACAAATCACACACAAAAATGTAACTTCAAAAATGTTATTCAATTACAATAAACAAAAAATGCAATGTCCTTATGTGGAAAAAGTTAGTACACCCCTACCTTTACCGTCATAAAGAAATTGAATTAGGTACCAAAACAAGTGCAAATGATTAGAAAACATTAGAGAGAAACTTGGGAGGGTCCAGCCTTCCATAAAGATTAAAAACTTGGTCTAGTGTGGTCTTAACCATATGGCTGTGTGGTAACACATCATGCCAAGATCAAAAGATCTACCCGAGGCCCTCAGAAGAAAGATTATTGATGCCCATGAGTCTGGGAGGGGTTACAAATCCATTTACAAGCAACTGGAAGTACATCATTCCACTGTCAGACGAATCATCTACAAATTGAGAAAATTCCAGACCACTGGCTAACTACCTAGGTCGTCCCACCAAAGTCAGCCCAAGAGCTGACCGAAAGATGCTCATAGAAGTCTCTAAGAACCCCAAGGTAACATCAAGGGATCTACAGGCCTCTCTTGCCACAATCAATGTCAAAGTGCATGGGTACACTGTCAGAAAGAGACTGCACAAACTTGGCCTACATTGGAGGTCAGGAAAGAAGAAGCATCTACTCTCAAAAAAAAATAATAATAATATCAAGAATCACTGACATTTGCCAGACATCACCTGGGTAATGACCAAAACTACTGGAACAATGTGCTCTGGACAGATGAGTCAAAGGTGGCCGCAATGCCAAACGCTATGTTTGGCGAAAACAAAACCCTGCCTTTGAACAGAAGAACCTCATATCAACCTTAAAGCATGGAGGGGGTGGCATTATGGTTTGGGGCTTCTTCACAGGTTATTCTGTCAAAAAGTTTAAGCTGAACCAAGCATGGATCTTGCAACAGGACAATGATCCTTAACACTAAAGCAAAGCTACAACAGAATGAGAAATGGAGGGTTATGGAACGGCCGAGTCAAAGCCCAGATCTCGATCCTGTCGAAATGCTGTGTGGAGACTTGAAGCGGGCCGTGAATACAAGAAAGCCCTGGAACATGACCCAGTTGAAGCAGTACTGTAAAGAAGAGTGGACAAAAATTCCTCCCAGTCGATGTAAGAGACTGATAGACAGTTACAAGAAACGTCTACATGAAGTTATTTCAGCCAAAGGGTGAAACACCAGCTATTGAAGCTAGAGGTGGACTTATTTATTCTAAACTATGGAATTACATTTCTGTTGATATTTGATGAATAAATTATTACAAAGTATAATCTTTCAGTGTCATTTGTTAAATCAGGTTTCCTTTATCTGTCAATAGTGTTGAAGTTAAGATTACATAGAATTGAGTGTATGAATTGAGTTGGCAAGAAGTCAGGGAACTGGTTCAGGCGATGCAACACTCTTTCATGATATTCATGTTTTTTTGCATTATCCCCTTATTCTCTTGTTCTGTCAGGTGCATAAATAGCTGTCTTTATTATAACACATGTCTTCTACCTTATCCCCCAACAGCTCAATTTAAGGATGTATAACATCATCAACAGAAAACCAGAGACAACGAGGGTGTAACCTTTTTAACTTCCCTTATGTTAGCTAACTCAAAAGCACTGTCAGTGCCTCTAGTGTGATAACTCAAACTATAAAGAGGTGGATAGTCAAGTTTAATTTCCTGTCAGTTTGTCCTGTGCTTCACAGCAACTCATGTTCTGACAGCTTTCTACATCCAAGGCGTTTTGTGTCCTGATACATCTAGTTTGTGAAGTTTGGAGTATCTAACAGCGGCTCTGACCCGTACATGCAACACATGTCACTTTTGAAGGATACAGGAAGCCCCATGTGATCAAGTGGTAGCTTTTGACATCAGAGAAGATCCATAATTCAGACCCTGTGAGCGTTTTGGTCTGTCACATTTTAATCGTACAGGAGCCTTAATTGGAGCTACAGTGTATATGTTGCATCATAGATAGACCTCATTGGCAGTGAGTGTATCCCGACACAATCCCACATGGGGGAACCATGACTCTGTGTGTTGCTTCTTTTCGCCTCTGGCCATTTCTGTCTGTACAGTACAGCTTTCCATATCGTCAGAGGGAAGAGTTCAGTTTCTCACAGAGAGGCAACCTTAGTTCAGTAGGACATGCATCTCATTTATTTTTTGCTGATGATAATATTTTAGGTCATATGCCAGCACTGGGAGTTTGCACACTCAAGTCTGAGCTAATTCTACAAATGTAACCACGTTTTTTTTCTGTAGTGTTTGAAGGACTGAAAAACACATCACTTGTCACTTGATCGGGATAGAGTCCACAGGGAAGCACAGAGATTTAGCAGGCCCAAGCAATAACTGACGTGATTGGTATTTAATCCGGTCAAACCCCACGTCCCTAGCAGCTTAAGAACCATCCATGGACAGGCGCAAGCCTCCAGCATGCATTTCACCCTCTTCTCCCTACGTCTCTTCCCCTTTCCAAAGATCTGGGAGTGCTTCAGCTCTGAAAGCTTTCGGTAGTGGACTAGTACTCTCTCATCCAGAAAAGTGGCCACCAGTGGAGTGTTTCAGGCAACGTTACCATATGGCACGGGGCTTGGGGTTGGTGTGAAAATAGTGTTGCAGCTCCATGTGGTCCTGGATCTGCCCGTCTGCTAGCTACTACACCAATTGCATGCTTAGTTTCTCACTCACTGACGGCTTTCAGCTGCCTGGACGGGCTTCAAGCTGAGTCATAGAAATATATCTGTATGTATCTCTCTGCTGTCAGTTTCTGACTGCTATACAATGACATCACCCGTGTCTAACGTGTTCACAAATTAATATCTGTATCTGTCACTAGATAGACAAAAGATAGGTGAACAAACTAACATGGCAGAAAACTGATACCTCAGGTCAAAGCTATTCTGTGTTTCCTCATGTCCTCTGATAGCTGTTTTGTTACCCAGAATTAACACAATAGGTTGATTACTATTTGCTCTGGTAGCGTACTGAGTGAATCAACACCCGACAGACTCAGTAGACGCAGACTCCCTGTACTGTAGAAGGTGCATTTCTCTGAACATCAAAGAGCAATTATTACATCAATAGTTATAGCAATAAGAATAACTGGCCTTTTGCACTATTAATAGCTTGTCTTTTAAGCGTCTCTTACTCCCTCACTGACTCATTGCACTCTAAGTGTTTTTTCTAAGTGTCTTAGTTAACAAACCCTACGGTATTTTTAACTGCTTTTCTGGAAAAAAGAGAAAAAGGCTTTGATTTATCTTAATCAAATTAGAGGGACTGTAGAGCAACACACTGTCTTTGAACATCCGGAACCCTGACAAAGAAATAGGGACATTAGGGAGTGAATGTGCCTCCGAACTGCCAAAGTGCAACAAATAACTCACTCAGCCTTCCTTATCTACCAGACCCCTGCAATGTGCAGACATGAGAGCCTGTAAAGAGTTGTTTTATATTTACATAGAGAAAGTTACCATCTGGTTGTACCCTACCATGATAGTCAAGCCGCTGCAGTGGGCAATGCCCAGCCCTGGCTGTTTTGAGCTCCGCTAAGTGTGTATATGTGATGGAGGCTATGTTACAAATGGTACGTGTCCTTATATAGTGCACTATTTTGGACTATAAACCCTTTGGATTATGGTCAAAAGCAGTGCACTGTATAGGGAATAGGGAACCACTTTGAGGTTAACTCTGCTGGGACCCTGCCTTGCAACAGTCAGTAGCAGCAACTTAAGAGTCACCATCACTTATTCATAAGATTTACTGCTTGATTATTTATTTGTTTGTTGGTGCCTTTTATAACCTTCCCTCTCCTCACCCCCTCTGGCTAGTTTTTCCTCCTCTCAGACGTTTTCTGTCTTTGACTACCTTTCCTTTCCAGTCTTCTTTCCCTCTCCTCCGACACTGTTCTCCTCCTCCTCCTCCTCCTCCTCCTCCTCGTCCCTGAGACACCCAGGCCTGCTTTGGTCTGGCCGACATAAACACGACTGCAAGCTTGGAGTTTACCATGAATCATCTCTGTGACTGCACTGGCTGCACGCTCTATTGATGTTAAAGGTGTTTTCTCCTTCTGTGGGTTGTCTCTCTCAGTGCCTGTATATATTTATTCAGTATGGATCGGGCCAGCCACAGTTTCACTCCAGTTCCACGCCCTGTGCCTTGAGCATTATGCTGAGTTTGTCGAACCCTGAAACATCTGCTGTCATTACCAGATGAGTTTTCAGTGCAGACAAAGCCCCTAAAACAGCTGTGAAGCGGCATTGTGCACCAAGATGATTATGCGACGCTGACATGAACAAGCTCAGACTGACACAAAGCAAATCTGTATAAACTAGAAGCCTAAGTATTGCTGTCCATTAGTTTAGGGGAGGGGTGGTAGGGTTAGGGGACAATAATAAAGAAGGAACAATAAAATATATATTGGGGATTGGAAATGATGTAGACAATTACATTGATAGAACCCACAATATACTATATCTGCAATATTAAAGCTGATCCAACCACCCTGAGAGAACAACTTAATTAATATTCTTAATTACTTAGCACAGACTGATCCACATTTAAACATATATGACAGTGTAGGTAGAGTCTAGACTTCACATTCAGCAAAGCCTTTGACAGCATTTGACAAACTTTGAAATTCCCATTTTGTGAAATAACAAGAAATCTAAGAGTCATACAGGGGAGAACAAGTATTTGATACACTGACGATTTTGCAGGTTTTCCTACTTACAAAGCATGTAGAGGTCTGTAATTTTTATCATAGGTACATTTCAACTGTGAGTGACGGAATCTAAAACAAAAATCCAGAAAATCACATTGTATGATTTTTAAGTAATTAATTTGCATTTTATTGCATGACATAAGTATTTGATACATCAGAAAAGCAGAACTTAATATTTGGTACAGAAACCTTTGTTTGCAATTACAGAGATCATACGTTTCCTGTAGTTCTTGACCAGGTTTGCACACACTGCAGCAGGGATTTTGGCCCACTCCTCCATACAGACCTTCTCCAGATCCTTCAGGTTTCAGGGCTGTCGCTGGGCAATACAGACTTTCAGCTCCCTCCAAAGATTTTCTATTGGGTTCAGGTTTGGAGACTGGCTAGGCCACTCCAGGACCTTGAGATGCTTCTTACGGAGCCACTCCTTAGTTGCCCTGGCTGTGTGTTTCGGGTCGTTGTCATGCTGGAAGACCCAGCCACGACCCATCTTCAATGCTCTTACTGAGGGAAGGAGGTTGTTGGCCAAGATCTCGCGATACATGGCCTCATCCATCCTCCCCTCAATACGGTGCAGTTGTCCTGTCCCCTTTGCAGAAAAGAATCCCCAAAGAATGATGTTTCCACCTCCATGCTTCACGGTTGGGATGGTGTTCTTGGGGTTGTACTCATCCTTCTTCTTCCTCCAAACACGGCGAGTGGAATTTAGACCAAAAAGCTCTATTTTTGTCTCATCAGACCACATGACCTTCTCCCATTCCTCCTCTGGATCATCCAGATGGTCATTGGCAAACTTCAGACGGGCCTGGACATGCGCTGGCTTGAGCAGGGGGACCTTGCGTGCGCTGCAGGATTTTAATCCATGACGGCGTAGTGTGTTACTAATGGTTTTCTTTGAGACTGTGGTCCCAGCTCTCTTCAGGTCATTGACCAGGTCCTGCCGTGTAGTTCTGGGCTGATCCCTCAACTTCCTCATGATCATTGATGCCCCACGAGGTGAGATCTTGCATGGTGCCCCAGACCGAGGGAGATTGACCGTCATCTTGAACTTCTTCCATTTTCTAATAATTGCGCCAACAGATGTTGCCTTCTCACCAAGCTGCTTGCCTATTGTCCTGTAGCCCATCCCAGCCTTGTGCAGCTCTACAATTTTATCCCTGATGTCCTTACACAGCTCTCTGGTCTTGGCCATTGTGGAGAGGTTGGAGTCTGTTTGATTGAGTGTGTGGACAGGTGTCTTTTATACAGGTAACGAGTTCAAACAGGTGCAGTTAATACAGGTAATGAGTGGAGAACAGGAGAGCTTCTTAAAGAAAAACTAACAGGTCTGTGAGAGCCGGAATTCTTACTGGTTGGTAGGTGATCAAATACTTATGTCATGCAATAAAATTCAAATTAATTATTTAAAAATCATACAATGTGATTTTCTGGATTTTTGTTTTAGATTCCGTCTCTCACAGTTGAAGAGTACCTATGATAAACATTACAGACCTCTACATGCTTTGTAAGTAGGAAAACCTGCAAAATCAGCAGTGTATCAAATACTTGTTCTCCCCACTGTATATATCTGTTTTACTCTTGATTCTGGTCCAGATATGACCTTAACTTTATTAAAACAACGTTGACTTATCTGCACCTCAGGATAACACAATTAAAATATCACCCTTCACATACAGTGCATTCAGAAAGTAATCAGACCCCTTTACTTTTTACACATTTTGTTAAAGCCTTATTTTAAAATGTATTAAATTATTTTTTCCCTCATCAATCTACACTCCATAATGACAAAGTGAAAACAGTTATTTAGACCTTTTTGCAAATGTATAAAAAAAACACCACAGAAATACCCTATTTACATTAGTATTTAGACCCTTTGCTGTGAGACTCGAAATAGAGCTCAGGTGCATCATGTTCATCCTTGAGATGTTTCTACAACTTGATTAGAGTTCACATGTGGTAAATTCAATTTATTGGATATGATTTGGAAAGGCACACACCTGTATATATAAGGTCCCACAGTTGACCGTGTATGTCAGGAAAAAAAACCCCCATGAGGTCGAAAGAATTCTCTGTAGAGCTCCGAGACCGGATTGTGTCGATGCACAGATCTGGGGAAGGGTACCAAAGAGGTTTGGAACCATCAAAACTCTTCCTAGAGATGGCCGCCCAGCCAAACTGAACAATCGGGGGAGAAGGGCCTTGGTCACAGAGGTGACAAAGAACCCGATGGTCCAGAGTTCCTCTGTGGAGATGGGAGAATCCTCCAGAAGGACAACCCTCTCTGCAGCACTCCACCAATGAGGCCTTTATGGTAGAGTGGCCAGACGGAAGCCACTCCTCAGTAAAAGGCACATGACAGCCTGCTTGGAGTTTGCCAAAAGGCACTTAAAGACTCTCAGACCATGAAAAACTGGTCTGATGAAACCAAGATTGAAGTCTTTGGCCTGAATGCCAAGCGTCACGTCTGGAGGAAACCTGGCACTAACCCTACGGTGAAGCATGGTGGTGGCAGCATCATGCTGTGGGGATGTTTTTCAGCGGCAGGGACTGGGAGAGACCAGTCAGGATCAAGGGAATGATGAACGGAGCAAAGTACAGAGAGATCCATAATGAAAACATTATCCAAAGTGCTCAGGACCTCAGACTGGGCAACAACCCTAAGCACACAGCCAAGACAACACAGCAGTGGCTTTGGGACAAGTCTCTGAATGTCCTTGAGTGGACCAGCCAGAGCCCGGACTTGAAACTGATCAAACATCTCTGGAGAGACCTGAAAATAGCCGCTCAGCAACGTTCCCCATCCAACCTGACAGAGCTTGAGAGGATCTGCAGAGAAGAATGGGAGAAACTCCCCAAATACAGGTGTGCCAAGCTTGTAGTGTCACACCCAATAAGACTCAAGGCTGTAATTGCTGTAAAAGGTGCTTGAACAAAGTACTGAGTAAAGGTTCTAAATACTTATGTAAATGTGATATATCCGGGGTTTTTATTTTTATGAAAGTATTGTGTAGATTGATGAAGAAAAAAACAACAATTCAACAATTGAATCCATTTTAGAATAAAGCGTAAGAACATTTTAAAAAGTCAACGGGTCTGAATACTTTCCGAATGCACTGTATCTATCATAAAATGTTATATATGCTGTTTATCTGATTGTCATGCACACGACGGCCTTGACAACTATCAACTTCCCGAAGGTCTCTTGCGTTTCCTACTCTGCACCAGCAGCTCGGTGAGCCATATGTTCTTTGATTATGGGAGGCGATGTGTGAGAATGCTGTCAGCCGGCTGTGTGGTGTTATCTGAGGCATACACGGTGGGTCAAGGCTCGGCACAATGGTCCGACACATGGTAATGAACTTATCTTATTAAATATGCGTCAAGTGCCCTCCAGGAACTAACAGTGGAGCGTAGACACGATTTTCAGGAATTATGGGAAGTCATTTCCCATTATGTCTTTGCAAAATGAGGAGTGACCTGTCTGATCAACGAACTGACCTCATGTCGAGATACCTCCTGATTCTGCAAGGGGAACTTTTCAGATTACTTCAGTGACAGTATCAACACAAATGAATCTGGATGTATGGGGGTGTAACCTTGGTCGAATATCCTCCCTCTGATAACAGTGTTCCAAGTCTATTCAATTAATCAAAAACAATGGTGATGGGCTGTGGTTCTGAAATTAGAGCCTTGTTGCCTACATTACTATATAGCTCATAACTACGTTAGGAACTAAGTTGTGTCCACTGTTGATGGACAATTCGTAGTATATTTCCTAGAGTTTTTACTCCTACTGTTAATTCTGGCGTATTATTTCTGAAAAGAAATTGTTATTCAAATGGTTTTAAACAGGGAATCCCATTGAGACCAGGGGCTCGTTCAAGCAAGCCCTGCACACAATCGTATAAATTCACAATATTTACAATTCCAACACAATATTTACAATTTTTAAAAAAACAGGTCCACCCCTAAAATGTAGTGTTAGAGAGAAGATTACTTCCTTCTTACCTGTGTCTGTGTCTGTGTCTGTGTCTGTGTCTGTGTCTGTGTACAGTATGCAGATGTTGAGGATACTGACACACACACACACATGCACAAACACATTCTATAATATTGAACTCTGCTCTGGTCAAATAAAGCAACCATTATAAAACAACAAACCATGGCAAAATATGAATTGGGACTCTTACCGATCATGTGCCATAGTGAAACAACTGGGCATCAACTCTGGCGCCACAGTCTTCGCCCTCTCAATCTTCTGGCAGGCTAGACAGGTACTGACCTTTCAGCAAAAAGTGACTAATTTAAACATTGTGTGCTCTCTGATATGACATTCATTGAAATCATAATAATTTCTGATATAATAGAATGTGATTGATAAACAAAAGGTTATTTCCCTTGCCCAGCTGTTCACCTCCTTGACAATTCCCCGTCAGAAGAAGCCTAGGTTGATTTTGACAATCATGCGCTTCACTCCGAACTGGCCAGCATGCATCTCGGCCTCCTTCTCCTCCTTAATAAATTCCCCCTCCTGTGTGGCTGGCCATCCTCCCCCCGTAGGTAGATATGATCGCCTAACAAGTTGGAAGAGAAGATTGTTGAAATACTCAAGTCTAAGTATATTTACACTGCTGTCTTTCCTCTGTTTCTCTGTCTGTCTGTCTGTCTGTCTGTCTGTCTGTCTGTCTGTCTGTCTGTCTGTCTGTCTGTCTGTCTGTCTGTCTGTCTGTCTGTCTGTCTGTCTGTCTGTCTGTCTGTCTGTCTGTCTGTCTCCATCTCTCTCTCTGTCTGTCTCCATCTCTCTCTCTGTCTGTCTCCATCTCTCTGTCTGTCTGTCTGTCTGTCTGTCTGTCTGTCTGTCTGTCTGTCTGTCTGTCTGTCTGTCTGTCTGTCTGTCTGTCTGTCTGTCTCCATCTCTCTGTCTGTCTGTCTGTCTCCATCTCTCTCTCTGTCTGTCTCCATCTCTCTCTCTGTCTGTCTCCATCTCTCTCTGTCTGTCTCCATCTCTCTCTCTGTCTGTATCCATCTCTCTCTCTGTCTGTATCCATATCTCTCTCTGTCTGTCTCCCACTCTATCTCTGTCTGTCTCCATCTCTCTCTGTCTGTCTCCATCTCTCTCTCTGTCTGTCTCCCACTCTATCTCTTTCTATCTCCATGTCTGTCTCCCACTCTCTCTCTCTGTCTGTCTGTCTGTCTCCATCTCTCTCTCTCTCTCTCTGTCTCCCACTCTCTCTCTGTCTGTCTCCCACTCTCTGTCTGTCTCCCACTCTCTCTCTGTCTCCATATCCTTGTCTGTCTGTCTCCATCTCTCTCTCTCTCTCCTCTGTCTGTCTCCATCTCTCTCTCTGTCTGTCTCCATCTCTCTCTCTCTCTCTGTCTGTCTCCATCTCTCTCTCTGTCTGTCTCCATCTCTCTCTCTCTGTCTGTCTCCATCTCTCTCTCTCTGTCTGTCTCCATCTCTCTCTGTCTGTCTCCATCTATCAATCTCTGTCTGTCTCCATCTCTCGCTCTGTATGTCACCATCTCCCTCTCTGTCTGTCTCCCGTGCTCTCTCTATCTATCTCCATGTCTGTCTCCCACTCTATCTCTGTCTGTCTCCATCTCCTTGTCTGTCTGTCTCCATCTCTCTCTCTGTCTGTCTCCCACTCTCTCTCTCTGTATTTCTCCCACTCTCACTCTGTCTGTCTCCCACTCTCTCTCTGTCTGTCTCCATCTCCTTGTCTGTCTGTCTCCATCTCTCTCTGTCTGTCTCCCACTCTCTCTCTGTCTGTCTCCATCTCTCTCTCTGTCTGTCTCCCACTCTCTCTCTGTCTCCCACTCTCTCTCTGTCTGTCTCCATCTTTATGTCTGTCTGTCTCCATCTCTCTCTCTCTGTCTGTCTCCCACTCTCTCTCTGTCTGTCTCCATCTCTCTCTCTGTCTGTCTCCCACTCTCTCTCTGTCTGTCTCCATCTCCTTGTCTGTCTGTCTCCATCTCTCTCTGTCTGTCTCCCACTCTCTCTCTGTCTGTCTCCATCTCTCTCTCTGTCTGTCTCCCACTCTCTCTCTGTCTCCCACTCTCTCTCTGTCTGTCTCCATCTTTATGTCTGTCTGTCTCCATCTCTCTCTCTCTGTCTGTCTCCCACTCTCTCTCTGTCTGTCTCCATCTCTCTCTCTGTCTGTCTCCCACTCTCTCTCTGTCTCCCACTCTCTCTCTGTCTGTCTCCATCTTTATGTCTGTCTGTCTCCATCTCTCTCTCTCTGTCTGTCTCCCACTCTCTCTGTGTCTGTCTCCCACTTTCTCTCTGTCTGTCTCCCATTATAATGTAATGGGGGGTACACTATTTGGCATGACAGGCCCAAATCAACCCTTGTGGGACACCTTTAGTAATATCAAGGAAACCTTACTTAACACCATCAGAAAATACACATTGTGTTCTGTCTGTCAGGTAGTTTTCTAACCAAAAGCAGGCTGCCTGACCCAGGCCAATTTCATACAGTCTGTTAATTAATAATGAGTGGTCAAGAGTGTTGAAATCCTTCGACAGGTCTATAAAAAGTGCAGCACAATGCTGCCTTTTGTCCATGCAATTTACAATGTAATTCAACAGTAAATAACTAAAGATGAGATGTGACCTGACCTGAAAACATTATGAACCTAGAAAATACTGTTTATTAAAGATCTACAAAACATGGATGATAGTCCCTGATGAATTTCCATGCTTCAGTGCATCAACAATTTTCCAGCAGAGTCTCTCCCAGATAGAACATAGAAAGTAGCATGATTTAGCTTTCTTAACTGAGTAGGTTCATCTATTTCTTAATTGTCTGAAAACCTGCCAGTCAGTTTTTCTAGCCAAGGCCCAGGATTGGCCCATGGATTCAATCACAGTGCCGTACAAATGAGAATCACCCAAATGTGTTCAACGCCAATAATAAAATTAGCAATCATTTATATAATGCATACCTTGAGCATTCAACTGTACATTTCTCATCTATGATTCAATGTATCATCCAATGTCTTAAATGCTACTACAATATGCAGCAAGAAAGTATTAAAACCTACAAAAGTATTAAAACCTAAAATGTATAATCACATTACTTGTAACAAGGCCATTTTGCCAAGGTATAAATTATAATAATAATTATAATAAAAATTTAACACATTCGAGTGATTCTCATTTGTACGGCTCTGTGATAGAATCCATTGTTCACTCTAAATGAGTTAATATATTGCCAAAGTGTGGTTAAAATGATTTTCCCCACTTGCCGATCTCTAATTTAATTGGAAAGGAGCCTAACATAACAATAGTATTTTACTGGGTTTTGTTGAATCCAATTTTTTAATTGCTTAAATGGATCAACGATTGGACCTAATTAACCCAAATGGTCTTGTATTCTTAACTGCCTGAGGCATTCAGGTTCTGTTGGAGTGGACTCAGGTGGATAATGTAGAGCACTTATGCTGAAGTGTGTCAAGTTCAACGGAAGTGGACTGTTTGCTTGTGAAGGGTTCTGAGCTAATGCAGGAATACAGTATCTACAGTAGTCTAGATATTGATTCTGGTAGTTGTGAGTGGTTGAAGTGGTGTCATTGATACATTATATCTCAATTCAGGAGAAAACATGGGTTGGCTATTCAAGGTAATTTCAATACACTATTGTACTTTGTATACACATTTCAAGATAACACAATTAAATGATGCTATGCTCCTACTAGCTCATCAACACTGTAAAGCATCTCTTAGCGTGGGTGATATGAAAGCAGAGTTAGACAGTATTTCTCATGGTGCAGTGCGTTCAAACCAGAAAACAAGAAAAGGTTGTTCCTTGGCATGTTTCCTTTAACAGGCAATTATCAAGATCTTTTGAGACTATCAGGAGGCAACATGTATACAGTGATGCTTGCTGAAAAGCAAACTCCTGCTATGCACTTGGTTACATAAAAACATAAATCCTGGATAAAGCAGAAATGAGAGTAAAATAGAGACGCATTCAGGCATGCAAGATCAAATTGAATCTCCTACAACCAGATAAGCGCTTCACCACATTTGGAATTCTAAACCATCACCACTGGCTCAAACGGCATTTAGATGATAATACACGGGAAACAGTCAAATACAGACATACAGTATCTAGATAATAGCATATCGGGACAAATGAAATATTCAATTGCACTGGAGCTGGGAGCTGGATTATTTGTTCTTAATCTCCGGAGGTTTTCATTCTAAGGGGTGAAAGCTGTCAAATTACAGTCTGCAGCGAGGGGAACACTCTTCTGTGGCAGCTGGTTGTCAAAGCTGAAGAGAACGCTGTTCTCTGGAGATATGCAGTCGCTATGCGTTCCAAAAGGCACCCTGTTCCCTACATTATGCACTACTTTTGATCAGACCCCTATGGGCCCTGGTTAAAGGTAGTGGACTAAATAGGGGAAAGTGTGCCATTTGGGACGCAACCTGAGAGTGGGTGAAGGGAAGACAGAGATCTGGGCTTGAAGGGATCGTTTGGACCATAGTGTTTTGTATGGGCAGTCCACACACTAATTTGATAACTATCTCTATCCGTCTGTATCCATCATGCATGTCATTGGAGATGCAATACAAGGTTGCCTCTGTAGATTAGTTGTTTTGATGTATTCTGGGGAATATGAATGTGAATTGTTATGGCATGATTATAAGATCATCCGTAGTCATTTATTTCCATACTCTGTGATACTCAAGGTGACATTTTGACTGTGCCAAATATACAAAAATTACTATTTCAAAATTAGTTTCTCTCTTTTGTACTCAAGCATTGTTTTCTGTGTGTTGTGTAACTGGGGTCCACTACCATTATCCAACGGGTGACTGATTGAAATAAAGGATGCAGAAAGGATCTTAATGTTTCTTTCTGATTTCTCTCTTCCAGGTGATGAGCTCCATTAAGCGTTGAGCGTGACAGGCAAACTAACCAGACCAGAGGCTCCTCATCTTGGCTGCATCCAGTCCACACTCCCCTACACGGATTCATCTCTCTGGTTCTTACAGTTGTTTATCTGGCATTCCTTCTGTGGGACTTTACCTTGGAGACCTCAACCTCACAGACCGCCAATGCTTACAAGGAACTGCCTGTTGCTGTTCCTGTGGTTTGTCTTGGACAAAGGTTCCCTGTCTTTAGTACGCCCGTCAGGTCCACCACTGAGCAGGAGCAGACTGGGAAAGGAGGATACAAGGAGCCTGGCGGGCTCGATGAGGAATGGGGCATCTGGCTTTCAGAGAGTCAAGAGGGGCTGGGTGTGGAACCAGTTCTTTGTGCTGGAGGAGTACATGGGGTCGGACCCACAGTATGTGGGCAAGGTAAGGATGTTATACATTGTGTTATTTAAAGCATGGGAGCGTGTCATAAATCATGTAACTAAGAGCTCAGGAGTAATTGAACCAGTGTTAAATTGACAGAGAGGTAGAAGTTGGATGAGTTGGATGGAAGAAAAGACAGGGAGAGTGGTAGCAGGAAAAGAGCATCAAATCTAATTGTATCTGTCACATGCTTACTAACGGATCCTTTCAAACAATGAGGAGAGAACATTTTTTAATATTAACAAAAAATAACAACACCAGGAATAAATACACAATGAGTAACGATAACTTGGCTATATACAAAGAGTACCAGTACTGATAACTTGGCTATATACACAGGGTACCAGTACTGATAACTTGGCTATATACACAGAGTACCAGTACTAATAACTTGGCTATATACACAGGGTACCAGTACTGATAACTTGGCTATATACACAGAGTACCAGTACTGATAACTTGGCAATATACACAGGATACCAGTACTGATAACTTGGCTATATACACAGGGTACCAGTACTGATAACTTGGCTATATACACAGGATACCAGTACTGATAACTTGGCTATATACACAGAGTACCAGTACGGATAATTTGGCTATATACACAGGGTACCAGTACTGATAACTTGGCTATATACACAGGGTACCAGTACTGATAACTTGGCTATATACAGAGGGTACCAGTACTGATAACTTGGCTATATACACAGGGTACCAGTACTGATAATTTGGCTATATACACAGAGTACAAGTACTGATAACTTGGCTATATACACAGGGTACCAGTACTGATAACTTGGCTATATACACAGGGTACCAGTAATGATAAATTGGCTATATACACAGGGTACCAGTACTGATAACTTGGCTATATACACAGAGTACCAGTACTGATAACTTGGCTATATACACAGGGTACCAGTACTGATAACTTGGCTATATACACAGGGTAGCAGTACTGATAACTTGGCTATATACACAGGGTAGCAGTAATGATAACTCGGCTATATACACAGGATACCAGTACTGATAACTTGGCTATATACACAGGGTAGCAGTACTGATAACTCGGCTATATACACAGGATACCAGTACTGATAACTTGGCTATATACACAGGGTACCAGTACTGATAACTTTGCTATATACACAGGGTACCAGTACTGATAACTTGTCTGGGTACAGTCATGGTAATCTGTCTGGCCCTGTTAACCTGTTAAAAGGTCTTACTCACATCGGCTACGGGGAGCGAGATCACACAGTCGACTGAAACAGCTGGTGTTCTCATGCATGGTTCAGTGTTGCTTTCCTTGAAGCGAGCATAGAAGGAATGTAGCTCGTCTGGTAGGCTCGCGTCACTTGGAAGCTCGAGGCTTGGTTTCCCTTTATAATCTGTGATAGTTTGCAACCCCTGCGACATCCGACGAGGATCAGAGCCAACGTAGTAGGATTCAATCTTAGTCCTGTATTGACGTTTTGACTGTTTGATGGTTCGTCTGAGGTAGTAGTGGGATTTCTAATAAGTGTCCGGATTACTGTCCCACTCCTTGAAAGTGACAGCTTTAGCCTTTCGCTCAGTGCAGATATTACCTGTAATTCATGTCTTCTGGTTGGGATATGTATGTACGGTCACTGTGGGGACGAGGTCCTTGATGCACTTATTAATGAAGCCGGTGACAGATGTGGTAAACTCCTCAATGTTATCTGATGAATCACGGAACATATTCTAGTCTGTGCTAGCCTGTAGCATCCCCTTAATCGGAGCACCTCCGTATTGAGCGTGACACTGGTACTTCATGTTTTAGTTTTTGCTTGTAAGCAGGAATCAGGAGGATAGAGTTGTGGTCAGATTTGCCAAATGGAGGACGAGGGAGAGCTTTGTATGTGTTTCTGTGTGTCGAGTAAAGAGTGATCTAGAGTTTTTTTTGCCTCTAGTTGCATAAGTGACATGCTGGTAAAAATAAGGTAGGACAGATTTCAGTTTCCCTGCATTAAAATCACTGGCCACTAGGGGCTCCTCCTCTGGATGTGCATTTTCTTGTTTGATTATGGCCCTATACTGCTCGTAGAGTGTGGTCTTAGTGCCAACATCAGTTTGTGATGTTAAATCAACAGCTACTAAAAATATCATGCAATATCATGAGCTTTTTCAACTTAGGTGAGCAAAACCTTGAGACACCTTAACATTAGAGACTGTGCAACAGCTGTTGTTAACAAAGAGACACACACCTCCTCCTTAACCTTACCTGAAGCTGCCGTTTTGGTCTTGACGATGTATAGAATAGCTAGATTTACATTACCATTCAAAAGTTTGGGGTCACCTAGAAATGTCCTTGTTTTTGAAAGAAACACTGTAAAGGGAGTAGTACACAGCGTTGTATGAGATCTCCAGTTTCTTGGCAGTTTCTCGCATGGAATAGCCTTCATTTCTCAGAACAAGAATAGACTGACGAGTTTCAGAAGAAAGTTCTTTGTTTCTGGCCATTTTGAGCCTGTAATCGAACCCACAAATGCTGATGCTCCAGATACTCAACTAGTCTAAAGAAGGCCAGTTTTATTGCTTCTTTAATCAGCACAACAGTTTTCAGCTGTGCTAACATAATTGCAAAAGGGTTTTCTAATGATCAATTAGCCTTTTAAAATGATCAACTTGGATTAACTAACACAATGTGCCATTGGAACACAGGAGTGATGGTTTCTGATAATGGGCCTCTGTACGCCTATGTAGATATTCCATAAGAAATCTGCCGTTTCCAACAACAATAGTCATTTACAACATTAACAATGTCTACACTGTATTTCTGATAAATTTTATGTTATTTTACTGGACAAAAAATGTGCTTTTCTTTCTAAAACAAGGAAATGTCTAAGTGACCCCAAACTTTTGAACGGTAGTGTATATTTTCCAGGTCCTTGTTCAGTCAAGACTCTGATTTTACAGTTCTTCGGGTTCCGTTGATAGGACAGTCTCGAACTGAGCTTGTTCAGTTTGTTCTCTTGTGATTGTACTGAGGGTAGAGGCGGTTCATTTAATCGTCAACATAGTCTCGTCAGGGAACCCTCTCATTTGTACCGTCTCGTCCTCTTTCGAGTCCCGGGGATTAGGGCCTGGTCCGGGATGAGCAGTTGTGTTCTGATGTCCAGAAGCTGTTTTTGGTCATAGAAAGTTATGGCAGAAATACCAAAAAAAGTGTAAAAATAACAGAAAATAGTCAAATTGGTCATGAGCCCATAAGACGGCAGCTATCCATCTCTTCAGCGCTCTCAATCAGAGTTCTCCGTTCCTTGAAATCAGCCCGCTATTACCAATGGACACTAATTTAGGAGCTTCCCTCCTACAGACTACGTCTCACCGTTTTAATATCATAATGGGTTGTGTTTGTGAAACATATCTTTTCATGAATGTTTTAGGATATGTCTGACGTACATTTCCATAGCAGCCACACAAAGCATTCATGTGGTGAGTGGATCTATGACCCAGCAGGGATTCATTTATTGTAAAGCTGTCAGAATATCATAGTTACGAGGGAGGGATAATGCAGGCAGCAATGAAAGACAGACGATATGCACCTTACTGAATTACAATAAGTCTGAACTGCACTGAAAGCCACTAGCACATCGCCTCACCACCAATTTTCGCATCTGGTTTAAGACATCCTTAACTAAACTCAGAGGGATTCTACGGCTGAAGTTGTGATTTGTCACACCTAGTTTAGGCAGGATAATAGTTATACTAGCTTATCGGTGACACTTCAATCAGCCCTGCTGTGCAGGACTGTCTGTGAATGTCTCCCTGACTAAAGCTGCCAGGTTGCTGTCTGTCTGCTGCACTCCTAAATCACTTAATCCCAGGCCGTTGCACCACTTCAAAAATAATTGACTGATTATCTGCCATATGAAAGGCATTTGGAGATCAAGACAAAAAAAAGCTGTTGTGACCAAAATACAGGATGAGACCTACTGGATCACAGGCTACCTGGACAATGGACACTGGATGGGCTAGGTGTCAGACAACTTTTATTTCAGGGATTTACATCAAGCACGGTCTTGGTATAATGTAGCCGTATGGTTTTATTCTTTTACTGTTTTATTTTCAATGCAGTAACTGAATAGAGTGGCCTGTAATGTTGAATGGAATTAATGTCTATAATACATCAAGACTTTAATAGCAGCAATACATTCACACCAGAATGCAAACATAATTACTGTGCATTACATAAAGTACAGTGCATAGAGTTTACCAACAACCAACATGATATAACTAACATGTCTCATGTCTGTTTGTACAAATGTAAAAGGCCGTAAATGTGGGGCACATGTTCAGTGATAGGCCTAGATCAGTGATAGGCCTAGATCAGGGATAGGCCTAGATCAGGGATAGGCCTAGATCAGGGATAGGCCTAGATCAGGGATAGGCCTAGATCAGGGATAGGCCTAGATCAGGGATAGGCCTAGATCAGTGATAGGCCTAGATCAGGGATAGGCCTAGATCAGTGATAGGCCTAGATCAGTGATAGGCCTAGATCAGGGATAGGCAAATGGTGGGCCTCCTTTTGAAGGCCCTCAGTTCAACTTACTGTTGTTGCCAGTTAGAATAGTATTATGCACAAGGTGCAATTTTGACATTTGTTAGTCCATAAGCCATTTTTCTTGTTATGTCAGTCACTGATATTCAATTAGCCCATGTCAGCATTTATTGGGGTTGATTGGTAAGTTTGTCTAGCGGCCAGCTTTCTAAACGTAGCACTTACCGGCCAGGGGGCGACCATTGATTTTGTTAGTCAGTCTCCCTCCAATATCAAATTAAAAACTGTAACATGTCTCTCCACCATATGGCAAAATGTGTAGAATTGCAGGAAATTTGCTTTAAACTTTACATCCCATGACAAAATGTGTAGAACGAGTTTAGATTTTTTGTGACCCCCACCACTATCAAAGTTGTCCGTCCCTGGCCTAGATGATTACCAGGCCATAGAGACCATGGCATCTACAGAAAACATACACTATTATTAGGCCGGGAACCATAAGGGCTTTCATTAGATCTTCCTCATTAGTAGCAGAGATTAAAGTAGCAGAGTTATTAGACAGTGAATAATTCAGTAGCGTGAGATCTGTTGACCAGGCTGTGTCCCAAACGACACCCTATTCCTTATATAGTGTGCTACTTTTGACCAGGGCCCACGTGGCTTTGGTCAAACGTAGTGCACTAAATATGGAATAGGGTGCTATTTGGGACACAGCCCAGGTCTCCTGTCTGCTTCTCACCCCGTGTCTGTTAGTACAAGTAGCTAGGGAAAGGACGTAAACAAGCTGTTGAGAAAAAAAAGCAGTTTCTTGGGCAATGATTGAGTTTGTTGTGCTAAATCATCTCTTTAAAGGGACTTTTGGTTAGTTTCCTGCTGAGATAGAGATGATTGTATCTTGTGAGTATGCTCCAAGGGTCAGGTTGAGGAAGGACTCAGGTACAGTATGATGAAGAGGTTTTGTGTCTTGCCCTGCTGATAATCTCATATGACTTCAAGGGAAAACGTTGTTGTCATGAATTCCCAACTTGGGGAGGCCTTATGAGCAAAATTCATAGCTTCTGGGATTCATTCTTAAGATCCAAATAGATTCACCGAAAGGGTTCTGCTTTCAAACTTACACTAGACGTTAATCTTTAGTGGGAAGCTTCTGCGTGTAAATAGAGAGAATCAGTCAAGGCCGTAATAGAATGGCTGGGGGTTTTGTCACTGATTATTTGGACAAATCAGGATTGGGCGAAGGCGGTGCTTAAATAAAAAAAACTGGGGGCGGTGATTTCAAGCCTGTGTGCTGCAGTAATTAGTTAGTGGAAGGAAGCAGGTTAGAGTTTTTCATCATGAATATTGTTCATACATCAAGACTTTAATAGCAGCAATACATTCACACCAGAATGCAAACATAATTACTGTGCATTACATAAAGTACAGTGCATAGAGTTTACCAACAACCAACATGATATAACTAACATGTCTCATGTCTGTTTGTACAAATGTAAAAGGCCGTAAATGTGGGGCACATGTTCAGGGATAGGCCTAGATCAGTGATAGGCCTAGATCAGTGATAGGCCTAGATCAGTGATAGGCCTAGATCAGGGATAGGCCTAGATCAGTGATAGGCCTAGATCAGGGATAGGCCTAGATCAGGGATAGGCCTAGATCAGGGATAGGCCTAGATCAGTGATAGGCCTAGATCAGGGATAGGCCTAGATCAGTGATAGGCCTAGATCAGGGATAGGCCTAGATCAGGGATAGGCCTAGATCAGGGATAGGCCTAGATCAGTGATAGGCCTAGATCAGTGATAGGCCTAGATCAGGGACAGGCCTAGATCAGTGATAGGCCTAGATCAGTGATAGGCCTAGATCAGGGATAGGCAAATGGTGGGCCTCCTTTTGAAGGCCCTCAGTTCAACTTACTGTTGTTGCCAGTTAGAATAGTATTATGCACAAGGTGCAATTTTGACATTTGTTAGTCCATAAGCCATTTTTCTTGTTATGTCAGTCACTGATATTCAATTAGCCCATGTCAGCATTTATTGGGGTTGATTGGTAAGTTTGTCTAGCGGCCAGCTTTCTAAACGTAGCACTTACCGGCCAGGGGGCGGCCATTGATTTTGTTAGTCAGTCTCCCTCCAATATCAAATTAAAAACTGTAACGTCTCTCCACCATATGGCAAAACATGAATATTGTTCTGGAGGTAGCTCTTCAGAGTGGTCACTAGCTGGCATAGCCACAAAGTAATCAAATCAGATTTTAACCCTGACCTTAACCACACAGCTAACTGTAATGCCTTACCTTAAATTAAGACCAAAAATATAATTTTATTTTTCATGAATTTTTACAATATACCCATTTTTGACTTTGCTGGATATCACTCAGTTCTGCCTCCAGGACAAGACTCAAGACAATAAACATCAACATGCATGGAGTTAAGGGAATTCTGATAATATTTTCAAGACTTCTTCAAGAACTGCCTACTCATCTATTTTGTATTAATGAATGCAAGCAAAGCAATGTTTGTTTTCTTCTGTGACACCAAAAGAGGAAAAAGCTGCTTTTGCATTTTCACTTGTCAGTGTGTCAAAGGAATGAACACAGTAAAAGAACAATGACTTGCATGCATTCAACTTTACTTAGGTAAAAGTAAATAACATTTGGGGGCATTGCATAGGTTTTACTTTGAGTACTAGCAAACCCCCAAATCCGTATTTATGTCATGTTCCTTTTCTCTCAAGATACTCCAAACACTAAAACAAGAATGGTTTTGTATGCTGTTCCACAATGCCCATAATGCCCTTCACACAGCACTTTATAGGGACAATCTGTTATGCATCACTTGATACATTAAATATGTGCAAAATATCATAGTTTGGTATCTTATACATGCTTTATTCTACCTTTACTTTAACAGGGAAGAGACCTAGGTCTCATTTACAAATGTGCTCTGAATATACAGTACAACATTAATGTACACGTTATACCCAAACTACATATACACATTAAAATACAAAAACACAGTCATGGGAAGCACAAATAAAACTTTACAAATCACCCAGAATAACACTTACATTCCTGCACAAATAAGTCACCAATCAATACTTTAAATTGCCCGGACGGCATCACAGACATCAAGATAGAATGTATTTAGAATGTTGTTCCAGCAGTACGATGCATTCAAAACTAAAAGCAGATGTACCTAGCTTAGTGGAGACACTAGGAACCCCAATCCTGTGAACAGGTTAGGCAACTCAGGTGTCTATATTTCAACAGCCAGTCAACTTTTTGATATCCTAATTAGTATTAAAACTGTCACATGTAACAAAACAAAGGGCACTATGGTAGATGACATCCAAAGTTTTAAGAGTAGTAGCAGCTGCACTTTGAGGAATAATATTACCATAATCAAGAACAGATGTAAAGGTTGACTGAGTATTTATATACGGGAAAACGTTAGATTGGAGAACCATCTAATGAATGAACATGTTGTTCACCTGAAACATTGTTACGAGAGTTTGAAAACAACATCTATTTAGTTTTGCCCATATTAAGCTAAATGTTAAAATCAGCAAGAGATACATGCAGCTCTATACAATCTGACTGTAGTTTTGTTATTGCCAGATCAACCCTCGGGTTGTGATACATAATAGTATCATCTGCATATAGATTACTTTTTTTGGGGGGAGACCAATGGTGGTTATATAAATTGTGAAGAGAACAGGTCCCAAAATAGACCCCTGTGGTACACCTTTATGTACTTCAGGAAATTCTGACTTAACCCCATCAATCACGATGGTGTTCTGTCACTAAGATAATCATGGACCCTTGAACAGACGTCAAAGCTGAGGCTTATCGAGAACAACTTATTTTCAATACAGTAGCATGATCAACAGTATCAAAAGCTTTTGAACGGTCCACAAACAAAGCAGCACATTTCATTTTAGTGTCTAAAGCATTGACAAGATCATTAAGAACTAAAGTGGTTACTGTAACAGTGCTATACCCAGGACTAAACCCTGATTGTTCAATATTCAAAATACATTTCTCATGTAAAAAAAAATAGCAAAGTTGTACATTTACAAAATATTCAAGAATCTTAGTTAGATAAGGAAGCCTTGAAATGCAGCGATAGTTATTAAGATCATAACCAGGGCCGGAGTGGGACTAATGTTCAGCCCGGGAGTTTCATGCCTCAACCCAGACCACTTTAGTTCACAGCCTATCATACTGGAGATAAATATAATTATAGCTTTACTATTTAAGTCTGCTATAGTGCACTGTTCTCTACAACCTTGTTATTCCCAGTGTATTTTTCTTGAACATCATTTCAAATTTAGTGCAAATAGTGTAGCTTCACAACTTAACTTTAGTTTATTCCACGTGTCTATCTGTCTGTCTGTCTGTCTGTCTGTCTGTCTGTCTGTCTGTCTGTCTGTCTGTCTGTCTGTCTGTCTGTCTGCCTGCCTGCCTGCCTGCCTGCCTGCCTGCCTGCCTGCCTGCCTGCCTGCCTGCCTGCCTGCCTGCCTGCCTGCCGGCCGGCCCGTCCGTCCGTCCGTCCGTCCGTCCGTCCGTCCGTCCGTCCGTCCGTCCGTCCGTCTGTCTGTGTATTGCACACTATGGGCTATCACGAGACCAAGCGCCCGAGCTAGCGAACCTTGTACCGCACACCATGAGCTATCGTGACACCAAGATCTGTGTGTCACCGACCGTGATCTTAATCACCGGCTGCATCACGGGCTCTAGTATTATAAAGATAAGAAAACGTGTTACTTTTAATTGTGTGTCACTTGCGTTAAATTGTATTCTACATTCCCTGTGTGTTCCTTGTGAATTAACCCTGTGTTTTACTATCTATCTATCTAAAAAATACAAAATAAAATAAAACTTCCAACCCTGAAACATTGATATGTTTTGCACTATTCTCTACCACCTCACAATGTGTTTTTGTAGATCATCAAAATCTCTTTCCCTGTGCTTGAGTATAACATTAATGAATGCCTGAGCAGTGCACTGGTTTTTTAAATTTAGTTTATTAATGTAGTTTCATGGTGCTTCTTACTATTCTCTATGCAACTGTTTACATGCTGTTGGAGGCAAACGCCATATTTGCTCAATAGTGGAATCCGTTCTAGGACGTTGCCATGATTAACAGCAACGTTTTCCAAGCTATAAGCAGCCTCTGCTTTATCTCTCCTGTAGCTCAGGCCACATTTACCTGTAACTTTAATGACATCCACTAAGCGCTGCATCACCTGACGTTTCTTCTTCACTTGCTCGCTATGTAATGACATTTGGTTTCCAGTCAACAGGCTTTTAACATCTGCCTTTTTACATTTAGAAAGGAAGCATCTGCACTATCTCTCTCTATGGACATTACTTTTTTCATGTTCCACTATCCTTTGGTGAATATGCTTCCAGGCTTTCATACTGCCCTTTATGAAAGGGATTTTTTTTTCACAGTAAGACAACCACTTGCGATTGGTTCCATCTTTGTTGTTAGCCTCTTAAGAATCAGACCCTTTTTTTCAAATTTTCAAATTACATACCCAAATCTAACTGCCTGAAGCTCAGGATCTGAAGCAAGGATATGGATATTCTTGATACCATTTGAAAGGAAACACGTTGAAGTTTGTGGAAATGTGAAATTAATGTAGGAGAATATAACACATTAGATCTGGTAAAAGATAATTCAAAGAAAAAAACATGTTTATTTATTTTTTGGGGGCGGTTTGTTACATCATCTTTGAAATGCAAGAGAAAGGACATATTATTACTTAGTAGTCCAGAAGCAAGAAGATTTTGGCCACTAGATGGCAGCAGTGTATGTGCAAAGTTTAAGACAAATCTAAAGAACCATTGCATTACTGTTCAACATGTTGTATCAAGTCTGCCTATTGATTTATTGATACATTTTCAAGTACAAAACTGTGTACTCTCCTCAAACAATAGCATGGTATTATTTCACTGTAATAGCTACTGTAAATTGGACAGTGCAGTTAGATTAACAAGAATTTAAGCTTTCTGCCCATATAAGATATGTCTATGTCCTGGGAAATGTTCTTGTTACGCTAATCACATTAGCGCACGTTAGCTCAAGCGTAGGTTTTGGTGTTTGTTGAGGATGGTAACAATAAAACATATCTATATCATGTGACTGAGGGCGAGCAAAGGAATGAAAACCATCAACAGCCTTATCTTCATGTGTCTGCTGCTGAGCTGTTGCTGCCTTGTCTTCATGTGTCTGCTGCTGAGCTGTTGCTGCCTCTGATCAGTCCCTGAGTCGACTCTGCTCTCTCTTTAACACCTCCTCCAGGAGGCCCATGAGACTCATCTGTACCTGCTTTAAATTACAATAAAAAGCCATCTGTAAGGCTGTAGCTAATTTAGCTAGTTTAACATGGAAACGTGTTGACTGATACAATGTAGACTTGTGTTCCATGACTAAACATACACATATGTATTATCATCCTGTTCCCTTTCAACTGTATGTTTACTATTCTTATTCTACTATTAATGATGAAAAGCATAATAGGTCTAGTAATATGTGGGTATAAATAGTGGTGATATTGAACTAATATATCTGGTCATGTTAGATTGGTCACACAATGTGGTAAAACAGCTCTACCTGTGCCTTCCACAGCAGGGATCCTTCTGGGCACATTACTGGGCCCTGGCTCTGCCTCAGACACTAAATCACAGCAGGGATCCTTCTGGGCACATTACTGGGCCCTGGCTCTGCCTCAGACACTAAATCACAGCAGGGATCCTTCTGGGGACATTACTGGGTCCTGGCTCTGCCTCAGACACTAAATCAAATAAATAAATGTTTTAATTGTTATAATTGTTAGCACAAGTCCCCCCTCCCTACATAACAAAAGTGTCCTGATCGTTTTTAACATTAAGCAATCCTACCTGCCCCTCTGGCGTCATGGGCTCATGGCTGGCGCCTGGTACTGTCTCTTCTTCACTGCCAGCAGCAAACTGGTCTACTGGTACTGGTACTGCCTCTTCTTCACTGCCAGCAGCAAACTGGTCTACTGGTACTGGTACTGCCTCTTCTTCACTGCCAGCAGTAAACTGGTCTACTGGTACTGGTACTGCCTCTTCTTCACTGCCAGCAGCAAACTGGTCTACTGGTACTGGCTGCTGCTTAGAGACTACAATAGACAACAAAGTGTCTCACACTTAGGTGGCGTTGCGACATAACATTTAGCATTTAACAAAGCACTTATTAGTATCATATATTGTATAAAGCCACACAATTCCTTGACTCTAAACTTGAATTGTGATTAATAGGCAATTGTTATATTTATTTTTGCACGCCTGACATCTTGGCAGTTGGTACAGTACTGTAGCCTACAGTACAGTAAGTTATCATACCTGTCTCATCATCACCATCCATTTCTCTCTTAAGCTGTGAGCTTTTTTAATAAACATGTTGCTGAGTTTGACACGTTTGGCCGCGTCATCTTGTAAAGCTTTGTTTTATTCTGTCTTTTTCAGCTCCACCTTTTCTCTTTCTATTATCCATATTCTTGTCTTTTTCAGCTCGCTATTTCGGGCGGTTGGTCGGTCAGTACCAGGTTCACAAACATGTTCCCACCCTGTGGCGCTTGGTTGTGGCTCGCGCTTGTTCGTGTCTGAATCGCATCATCTACCAAGTATATCAGTAGCAGTGTGTGCGAGTGTGCGACGCAGAGCAGCCCACGCTTCTGCAAGTGTAACGTACATGTAGTCCACGTTTCTGCAAGAGTAGCCTACAATAATCTATTAAAAAATATAATGTATTGTGTTTACCGACCCTGTCACGGCCCAACAACCAGCCCGGCCCAACGGGAATGTTCCCATTTCTCCGAATTAGCCACTCCGGGCCTGGTCATAGCTATCCCGCCCTTTTCGGAGTGGCTAAACAAGAGCTGATTTCCATACTTTTTCCTGCTAACAATGTTAAATAAAAAATGTGAGTTATTTTAGTCTCTGGTATTTATTCGAAATAAGAATAGAATATGTTTCTAAACATCTCTACATTATTATTCAGGATGCTGTCATTTCTAAATGGTTCACCCGATATGAATGAAAATACCCTCCAATTAAAGATGTGGACATTCTTTGTTGTTGAAATGAGTCAATAAGTATTCAACCCCTTTGCTATGGCAAGCCTAAATAAGTTCAGGTTAAAACAAGTCACAGAATAATAACAAGTCACATGGACTCACTCTGTGTGCAATAATAGTGTTTAACATGATTTTTGAATGACCACCTCATCTCTGTACCTCACACGTACACTTATCTGTCTCTGTCGAGCAGTGAACTTCAAACACAGATTCAACCACAAAGACCAGGCACCTATTGGTAGATGGGTAAAAAAAAAGACATTGAAAATACCTTTGAGAAGTTATTAATTACACTTTGAATGGTGTATCAATACAACCAGTCACTAGAAAGATACAGGCGTCCTTCCTAACTCAGTTGTCAGAGAGGAAGGAAACTGCTCAGGGATTTCACCATGAGACCAATGATGACTTTAAACAGTTACAGAGTTTAATAGCTGTGAAAGGAGAAAACTGAGGATGAATCAACAACATTGTAGTTACTCCACAATAGTAACCTAATTGACAGAGTGAAAAAAAGAAAGCCTGTACAGAGTGAAAATATTCCAAAACATGCATCCTGTTTGGAATAAGGCACTAAAGTAATACTGCAAAACAAATGTGACAAAGCAATTTACTTTTTGTCCTGAATACAAAGTGTTATGTTTGGGGCAAATCCAATACAACACAATACTAATACTGAGTACCACTCTCCATATTTACAAGCACAATGGTGGCTGCCTGCATCATGTTATGGTTATGCTTGTAATTGTTAAGTACTGGAGAGTATTTCAGGATAAAAAAAGAATTGTTAGGTCAGAGAGCGTGTCAGCCTGACGGAACCGTCCCTTTCGACCAGAGTGTATAAAAGCATTGGTTAAGAATTAACATATCAGACCAGAAAGACTCTGAATTGCAACACGAGGTGGAGAAGTAAACTCCCCTCCCGGATAATCACTGGTACGGTTGATTATATGTCCTTAGCAAAATATCTAGAAAAGCGAGACCATTCTAGTGCTCTCTTCAAACCATCATATACTACGCTACTGTCATCGCCCCACTGGGGACCATCGACACGGCTGGCGGTCTGTCTTCAAGGAATCATCTTCCAGAGTGAATGGAAGTACAATCAATTCTGTAATTCTGTTCAGGACTACATGACAAATTTTAGAGACCGGACAACTAAGAAGAAGAACATTGTGACCCCTTGTGGACAATCAGAGCCTAACAAGCATGCCGCGGAAAGGCCTAACCAAACCCCTTTCCAAGAAGGCCTGGTTCTGGCAAAAAGAACCAAGACATTTACATGTAAATACATTTATGATTTCTTACTCCAAACGGGTCGAGGTTCGTGTGAAAAGTATATGATTACTGTGACAGTAGTTTCTAAGTATTATGTCTTTGTCCCCCCCCCCCCCCCCCAACACACCCTCCAACTCTTTTGTAACAAGCTGTCATATTGTGTCAATCCGCTAGGGACATGTTTCCATCGTATTACGTTTCTAGTCAATAACCTATACCGTGTGTGTTTATTCTGTATTATTATTTAGCTAGCAAGGAGGATACGACATTCAGAATGATGATATGATACAAGGTTATCATTAATAAGTTGACTGTTTATTGATGTGATTGGTAGAGACCTTTTAGAGTTTAATTTGGGAGATGGTAACTCTTTACAGAACTGATCCCGTGGTGCCCCACATCCTAACAATTAAACATAGTTAATTAGGGATAACAGTCCTCAGATTCATATTTAAAGTCAAGTCACAACAATCTATTTGAAAAATCTATGGCAAGACCTGAAAATGGTTGTCTAGCGATAATCAACAACTAATTTGACAGAGCTTGAAAAATTGTTTAAAGAATAATGTGCAAATATTTCACAATGAAGGTGTTGACAGCTCTTAAAGACTTACCCTGTATTGCTGCCAAAGGTGTTTCTACAAAGTATTAACTCAAGGTTGTAGAATATACTGTATATTTCTGTATTTCAATTTCAATAAATTTGCAAACAAATGTATTTAATCTATTTTGAATTCAGTCTGTAACACAACAAAAGCCTAGGGGTATGAATACTTTCTGAAGACACTGTATATACAAAGATTATCCTCAGCAATCTACACACAATACCACATAATGACAAAGTGAATACAGGTTTTTGACAATTTTGCTAATTTATTACAAATAAAAAATAATTTGGACCCTTTGCTATGACACTCGAAATTGAGCTCAGCTGCATCCTGTTTCCATTGATCATGCTTGAGATGTTTCTACAACTTGATTTGGAGTCCACCTTTATAAAATTCAATTGATTAGACATGATTTGGAAAGGCATACACCTGTCTAAATAAGGTCCCACAGTTGACAGTGCATGTCCGAGCCAAAACCAAGCCATGAGTTTGAAGGGATTGTCTATACCTCTACGAGACAGGATTGTGTCGAGGCACAGATCTGGGGGAAGGGTTGCAAAAACATTCTGCAGAATTGAAGGTCCCCAAGAACAAAGTGGCCTCAATCATTCTTAAATGGAAGATGTTTGGAACCACAACTTTGGCCACCCGGCACAACTCAGCAATCGGGGGAGGAGGTCATGACAGCACGCTTGGAGTTTGCCAAAAGGCACCTAAAGACTCTCAGACCATGAGACTCAAGATTTTCTGGTCTGATGAAACCAAGATTAAACTCTTTAGCCTGTATGCCAAGCATCACGTCTGCAGGAAACCTGGCACCATCCCTACGGTGAAGCATGGTGGTGGCAGCATCAGGCTGTGGGAATGTTTTTCAGCGGCAGGCAGTGTGAGACTAGTCACGATTTAGACAAAGATGAACGGAGCAAAGTACAGAGAGATCCTTGATGAAAACTGTCTCCAGAGCGCTCAGGACCTCAGACTGGGGCGAAGGTTCACCTTCCAACAGGACAACAACCCTAAGCACACAGCCAAGACAATGCAGGAGTGGCTTTGGGACAAGTCCCTGAATGTCCTTGACCAGCCAGAACCTTGAACTTGAACCCGATCGAACATCTCTGGAGAGACCTGAAAATAGCTGTACAGTGACGCTCCCCATCCAACCTGACAGAGCTTGAGAAGAATGGGAGAAACTCCCCAAATATAGGTGTAGCATCATACCCATGATTACTTGAGGCTGTAATCACTGCCAAAGTTGATTCAACAAATTACTGAGTAAATGCTCTGAATACTTATTTAAATGTGATATTTCAGTGTTATTTTTATTTTTTTTATTAGCAAAAATGTCTAAACCTGTTTTTGCTTTGGCGTGTAGATTGATGAGGGGGAAATGTTTTTATCAATTTTAGAATAAGTCTGAAACTTAACAAAATGTGGAAAAAGTCAAGTGGGCTGAATACTTTCAGCACTGTATGCAGGGTTTCCGTTATGAAAATGTGTCACTGGACATTTGAGACATTTACTGGAGCATTGTCTGTGTAACCTGATTAGGGCGTTCACCCATGGTGCTCAGAATGACATAAATCACATTTAGATTTAATTCATGGTACGATAACCCCCAACTTTATACAACAAGTAGGCCTAGGCTACATAAAAAAAGTCTGGTGCAACAGATCAGAATGTCTAGCTTAAAATGTTGTTAAACTATTATTTCTTCACATTATAAGCTCAGCAATGTGGACAAGGCCTTAGGTTACGCGCAAATGTTTCTTTCATAATACGTTTAACGTAAAACACTGTAGTCAAAGTGACAGATTAAAATATATGCTAGAAATGTAGAAAGTTGGGAAATCTCAAGATGCAACAACTATGGTTTGCTAATATGATTTGGACAATGAAAGAAAATGTAAAACCAATAGAAATGGGCTACTGGTTTTAATGGAATATGGATGACTATATAAAATAATTGCTTCCACGGATATGGTCAGACTTTGCCTCATAATATGAAGTAAAACGTTCAGTTTTCAAACAATGAATATATGTTTTCAAAATGCATACTGCCTCGAGCTCATTGCAAAGTGGTGTGTGATGCGATGATGCCTTCATGTCTATGCATTTGAATGGCGAATGGGAAGTGTGCTTCAATTAGGCTACATTGAGAAAGACCTAAACAGAATGTAGTGCTGCCAAAGGTGTTTATCTCCTTGAAGAAATCCCGCTACGCCCTCAGACGAACCATCAAACAGACAAAGCGCCAATACAGGTCTAAGACTGAATCGTACTAAACCGACTCAGACGCTCGTCGGATGTGGCAGGGCTTGCAAACTATTACAGACTACAAAGGGAAGCACAGCCGCGAGCTGCCCAGTGACACGAGCCTATCAGACGAGCTAAATCACTTCTATGCTCACTTCGAGGCAAGCAACACTAAGCATTCATGAGAGCATCAGCTGTTCCGGACGACTGTGTGATCACACTCTCCATAGTCGATGTGAGCAAGACCTTTAAACAGGTCAACATTCACAAGACTGCAGGGACAGATGGATTACCAGGACATGTACTCCGAGTATGCACTGACCAACTGGCAAGTGTCTTCACTGACATTTTCAACATGTCCCTGATTCAGTCTATAATACCAACATGTTTCAAGCAGACCACCATAGTCCCTGTGCCCAAGAACACTAAGGTAACCTGCCTAAATGACTACAGACCCGTAGAACTCACATCTGTAGCCATGAAGTGCTTTGAAAGGCTGGTCATGGCACATCAACACCATTATCCCAGAAACTCTAGATGGAACTAAACACCTCCCTCTGTAACTGGATCCTGGACTTCCTGACGGGCCGCCCCCAGGTGGTAAGGGTAGGTAACAACACATCTGCCACAGATCCTCAACATGGTGGCCCCTCAGGGGTGTGTTCTCAGTCCCCTCCTGTACTTTCTGTTCACCCATGACTGCACGGCCAGGCACGACTCCAACACCGTCATTACGTTTGCAGATGACACAACAGTGGTAGGCCTGATCACGGACAACGACGAGACAGCCTATAGGGAGGATGTCAGAGACTTAGCCTTGTGGTCCCAGGTTAACAACCTCTCCCTCAACGTAATCAAGACAAAGGAGATGATTGTGGACTACAGGAAATGGAGGACCGAGCACGCCCCCATTCTCATCGACGGGGCTGTAGTAGAGTAGGTTGAGAGCTTCAAGTTCCTTGTTGTCCACATCACCAACAAACTAGAATGGTCCAAACACACCAAGAGTGCACAACAAAGCCTATTCCCCCTAAGGAGATTGAAAAGATTTGGCATTGGTCCTCAGATCCTCAAAAGGTTCTACAGCTGCAACATCGAGAGCATCCTGACTGGTTTCATCACTGCCTGGTACGGCAACTACAGAGGGTAGTGCGTACGGCCCAGTACATCACTGGGGCCAAGCTTCCTGCCATCCAGGACCTCTATACCAGGCGGTGTCAGAGGAAGGCCCTAAAAATGGTCAAAGACTCCAGCCACCCCAGTCATAGACTGTTCTCTCTGCTACCACATGGCAAGTGGTACCGGAGCACCAAGTCTAGGTCCAAAAGGCTTCTCAACATCTTTAACCATCAAGCCATCAGACTCCTGAACAGGTAATCAAATGGCTACCCAGACTATTTGCATTGTGTCCTCCCCAACCCCTCTTTTACGCTGCTACTCTCTACTCTCTACATCTACTCTCCTACATGTACAGTTGTGGCCAAAAGTTTTGAGAATGGCACAAGTATTGGTCTCCACAAAGTTTGCTGCTTCAGTGTTCTTAGATCTTTAAATCAGTAGTTACTATGGTACACTGAAGTATAGTTACAAGTATTCCATAAGTGTCAAAGGCTTTCATTGACAATGACATTCAGTTTATGCAAAGAGTCACTATTTTCAGTGTTGACCCTTCTTTTTCAAGACCTCTGCAATCCGCCCTGGAATGCTGTCAATTAACTTCTGGGCCACATCCTGACTGATGGCAGGCCATTCTTGCATAATCAATGCTTGGAGTTTGTCAGAAGTTGTGGGTTTTTGTTTGTCCACCCGCCTCTTGAGGATCGACCACAAGTTCTCAATGGGATTAAGGTCTTGGGAGTTTCCTGGCCATGGATCTAAAATGTCGATGTTTTGTTCCCCGAGTCACTTAGTTATCACTTTTGCCTTATGGCTAGGTGCTCCATCATGCTGGAAAAGGCATTGGTCGTCACCAAACTGTTCTTGGATGGTTGGGAGAAGTTGCTCTCGGAGGATGTGTTGGTACCATTCTTTATTCATGGCTGTGTTCTTAGGCAAAATTTTGAGTGAGCCCACTCCCTTGGCTGAGAAGCAACCCCACACATGAATGGTCTCAGGATGCTTTACAGTTGGCATGACACAGGACTGATGGTAGCACTCACCTTGTCTTCGACCGGACAAGGTGTTTTCCGGATGGCCCAAACAATCGGAAAGGGGATTCATCAGAGAAAATGACTCTACCCCAGTCCTCAGCAGTCCAATCCCTGTACCTTTTGCAGAATAGCAGTCTGTCCCTGATGTTTTTCCTGGAGAAAAGTGGCTTCTTTGCTGCCCTTCTTGACACCAGGCCATCCTCCAAAAGTCTTCGCCTCACTGTACGTGCAGATGCACTCACACCTGCCTGCTGCTATTCCTGAGCAAGCTCTGCACTGGTGGTGCCCCGATCCCGCAGCTTTCTTGGGCGCCCTGACGCCTTCTTCACAACAATTGAACCTCTCTCCTTGAAGTTCTTGATGATCTGATAAATAGTAGATTTAGGTGCAATCTTACCAGCAGCAATATCCTAACCGGTACTTCCTGTATATAGCCTCCCTACTGTAATTTGTTTTACTGTAATTTTTACTGCTTTTTATTTCTTTACTTATCTATTGTTTACCTAATACTTATGTTTTACTTAAACACTGCGCTGTTGGTTAAAGGCTTGTAAGTAAGCATTTCACTGCAAGGTCTACACCTCTTGTATTCGGCGCACATGACAAATACGATTTGATTTGATTTGAGTTGTATGCTGTGTGCGTGTGATCAATAAGATACATAACGAATATGCATGTGCCAATATAATTCCACTGAATTCTGCAAATGAACCCATAGACTGATAAGCTTGACCTGTCAAAAGTATTTCCATTGACTGGTATTTTTAGGCAAAAAAACATTAATTCGCTAAATTATTATTTTTCTTCTACAAGAAAATTGGCAATTTCATTTATCGGCTTTTAAGAAAACAATATTTGTCAAAAGCCGGCTATTAGGCTATCGGCTAACAGAAACCCTCTGCCAGACAGATGACCGGGAAGATTTACATTTATCGGACATTGACAAATTTAACTTATGCACCTGGTGCATAACTTGTGGTCCCATGTGGCTCAGTTGGTAGAGAATGGCACTTGCAATGCCAGGGTTGTGGGTTTGATTCCCATGGGGGAAAATATGAAAATGTATGCCCTCACTAGAGTAAATTGGTCTGAAGAAGAGTGTCTGCTAATGCTAGCATATGCAAAACTTTATAACCTTTTCTTTTTATTTTATTAGGCCTAAAGTATTCTTCCTCAACTCAAGTTCAACTGTAGGAGTTAGTTGGAGCGCTGGTGCACACTGTCTTCATATCATAGGCCTGCAGCGTAATAGGCTAATAGCCACACCACACTAAACCTTCACAAAGGTTTCTACACTTTCACAAAGGTTTCTACACTTTCACAAAGGTTTCTACACTTTATTAAGGTAATATCAAAAGTTTCACAAAGGTTTGTTTCACAAAGGTTTCTACACTTTCACAAAGGTTTCTACACTTTATTAAGGTAATATCAAAAGTAAGTCAAGCCATTGTTTATAAGGAAAATACTTGCAGGATATTATATCATGGCAAACACAACATTACAGTTGGAACTACATTTGCCCGAAGATAATTACTCAACATAATGAAACAAAACAGTTGAGAACTGGTTTAAACCTTCACAAAAGTTTTGAACAGGCTATATTGCCAAGAAAACCACTAGTGCCATAATACCATACACAACGAATAACAGCAATAGACAGCAATGTTTATTTTACAACAACTTAAAACCTACATTATATTAAAGTGAATATGGAACACACAATTCAAAAGACAGATCGAACTTAATTTTACCAACAAAAATGTCTCAACATAATGAAACAAAACACGTTTTTTAATAGGTTATTTAAATAACTAGTTCAGATTAATAAATAGGCCTAAAATAACAACAATGAAAATAATAATAATAGTAGAAATAATGATAACACAAATTATTATAAAAAATAAATAAATTGCATCCTTCCTGAGTTGCCCAGTAGCCTGCATTGTGTGTGGTATTAAAACATACTCTAATATCTTCTATCATGTAAGTGATGTAGAATGCATGAAATGTGTTTACAAAAGGTACATTACTTTCCACACAATACAATGGTTTCTCCATTTGTGGAAATCCTGAAACATCTTCCCTTAGCGATGCAGCAATGTACTTTTTAATTCCAGCCCAGAAAGCCTTTGGGGATAATGTAACAAGACTCGTCTGTTTAACACTTAGATAATGTTATACAATCCCAATGCTGAGCAATTGCTATCTACAAGAAAAACTGCTACCAGTTGATGAGCCATAAATCAAGTCCCGCTCCGTCCTCTCAATCACTAATAAACCCTCCCTGCTGAGCTCAGCAACATTCTCTCTCTCTCTCTCTTTATCTCTCTCTCTCTCTCTCTCTCTCTCTCTCTCTCTCTCTCATCATGGCAGACCTCACCTTAATAGCTATGAATGACTGTGAGTTGTAGTTATGGAGAGTTTCTGTGATGAACATAGAACATAGAAAGAGTGTGTCACAGTATTTCCTTGACAACAGTCAATCTTTGAAAAAGTCAAAGAAAACATTTCTCTCTCTCTCCCTTTCTCTTTATCTCAATCTCGGTGTGCTCGTGTGTATGTGTGTGATGTGTGTCTGTAACCACTTCTGTCACAGGAAATCACACACAGCCTTTGTTCAAGATCACATCCACCCCTATACACCCAACTCACTTTGATATAGGTTTCATTGGACTCACATAAAACTGGAATGGTCTCTGGGCTTATGGTGTATTTACAAAGGTTGTGGCTCAGCGGGACACCACTGTGTTGGTTGCCATGAAAGAACCACACTGCAGGAATAGAAATGTCACTATAGGGGGCCAGTTTAAAAGGCTTTCTAAAGAACCATACAGTGCTGTACACTAAGCTAAATCATTATAAACTCCCCATCGCAAGAGTAAGGTTTAGAAATGACCTCATGTAGGGAAGACCGGGATGGTTGTAACACTTTTCATCAGTTTCTCAGAGATTGTTTATGGAAGTGAATTCCAAACTTGATACAAACAGCCTACATCTGTCCTTAACTAATTGTGGGGTTATTATGTATGTAAATCAAACTGAAAATCCATGGTGTTGTCTTAAATACAAGAAGTGAAGTGTTACAATTTACCCCACGGTCTGGGTTAGTTTTTACTGTGCCTGAACTGTAACAGATTGATAAAGTGCATAAATCATGACATGCAACTAAATACAGTTTTTGCCTGTTGTTTACACACGTTTTGCTAAATTTGGCTCATTGTGTCAAAACTCTACACACAAGCAAATAAGACACAACACTGGGAAATAAACCATTCACATCTACGTCAAACTGAAACTCTGCTATCAAAACCTAACAATCCTTTGTCAAAATGTCACTCTGATGACAAAATGATCCCCACTTGCATCATATGAATACACTTTCAGATCAGCAGCAACACACTAGTCTACTTTATATAAAAAAACTGCAGTCTTTTGTTTTCAATGTTTTTATTCAGTTCCACAGAGGGCATGTTTTCACAACAACCAAAAAATGAAATACTGAATTCAAAATCATTACATTACAGTAGTATATTTTACAGTACAGTAAATTCAGTTAAATCAAAAATAAAACACACAATACACTACTGTAAACACAGAAAAACACAATTGTGCGCAAGTGGGCTTATGGATCCTGACGTCTGTTGGGGTCTGGCCACAGGATCTCATCAACATCACAAGCAATGTCTTCTCTCGCTAAGCATCGGGGAAAATATCCCCTTGTGTGCCGAATCCATCCCTGGATTGACTTCACCTCAATGTCTCCGCAGGCCTGTTCCATTGCCTGCAGAAGAGGCATACGGGCATGTGGTTGGCGGTCATATACGCGCCATCTCCAAGCGGAAAAAAATTCCTCTATAGGATTTAGAAATGGCGAGTAAGGGGGCAAGTACACAACTTCAAATTGATCATGGTTGGTGAACCAGTTCTGGACCAGAGCAGCCCGATGGAAACTAACATTATCCCAGACAACAACAAACCTGGTCTGCTCTGGTCCATCCTGTACAACTGCATCATGAAGGGCATCTAGAAATGTGATTATGTGTTGCGCATTATAGGGACCCAGTTTGGCATGATGGTGCACTAGCCCTCGAAGACTTATGGCAGCACACAATGTGATATTTCCCCCGCGCTGCCCCGGGACGTGCAAAATTGCCCTTTGGCCAATTATATTACGTCCCCGTCGTCTGTTTTTGCTAAGGTTGAATCCAGCCTCGTCAATGTAAATACATTCATGCGGCTGGGCAGCTCCATCCATGTCCAAGATTCTCTGTAACAAAAAATACATATTGTGAATGGCTTTACTCAAAGCACACACCTACACTACTACATATACAGAACCGACCCACCCCACCACACAGGTACCTGTGTAGCTTTCTGAATGTATCTATGTGGTACTAATCCAGTGGTACATAGTCATCTGTTACTGGACTGCACCCATTCTTTATTGTAAATGTAAAGGACTGAAACACTTACCTGTACATATTCATGTGGAAGTTATTTGACCCTGACACTGTTCCTCTCAAATGGGACCCTGTACAACTGCTTCATGGTCATGTTGTGCTTTACCAAGATGCGTCTGATAGTTGCAATGCTTACTCGATTTATGTTGTTGAATACTTGCCTATCTGCAAGTATTTGTTGCTGTAGCTGGTGGAGACAGATTGCATTGTTTGCTCTGACTAGGTTCACTATGGCAAGTTCCTGCTGTTGGGTGAACAGGCGTTGGCGTCCACCCCCAGTAGGTCTTCTAGCCATTCTGTAGAAAAATGCAACCACAAATTGTTCTCTTTGCTTCTTTTTTTTACAGAACTGTGTATACTGAACTTTACTGTATTTACCATACACAGTACTGAAACATCTCAACACGTTATCACGGTATGTTTCACAAAACTACCACTTTTGTTGGAAAAGGAGCATTAGCCACCCTGGAATACAATACATGTGATACAGTAACGTGATATGGTACAGTACTGTAAATACTCTAGATACAGTCTGAGTAGAGTAGAGAGTTGAAGACATACCTGTTTTCCAGTCGGAATGTCCTTATTATGGATGAAACTGTGAAACGGCTTAGATTAGGATGGACTCTCTGCCCAGCTTCCCTCATAGTCAGGCCATGGTTTATGACATGGTCCACCAAAGTTGCTCTTATGCCATCCGAAATAATGGTCCTTGCGTGGCCTCTTCGACCACGTCCTCCTCTCTCTCTCTGTCTTCCTCTTCCTCTGCCTCTAGCTCTCCCTGCCTCCATGCTTGCAAAGTTCTCAAAATGGCTTAACTGAGGCCTTTTTGTAGCTGGCTGATTGGTGTTCAGTTTTGTAAGTAAGTATTTTCAGGTGTGTGTCAACGTCTTTTCAATGAACCAATGTGTGTTGTATTTTGAATAGATGTGTTTTCCCAACGGTACCCTGAGATTTCATTTTTGAACTAAGTGTCTTATGTATGAAATAGTGTGTAGTGTCTAGGAGCAAGTGTGTTGCAGAAAGGAGCAAGTGTGTTGCAGAAAGGAGCAAGTGTGTTGCAGAAAGGAGCAAGTGTGTTGCAGAAAGGAGCAAGTGTGTTGCAGAAAGGAGCAAGTGTGTTGCAGAAAGGAGCAAGTGTGTTGCAGAAAGGAGCAAGTGTGTTGCAGAAAGGAGCAAGTGTGCTACAGAATTGCAACTAAAGTGCAAATCAGCACTTTGTTTAAGGTATGGTTACACTTTGTTTAAGGTATGGTTACACTTTGTTTAAGGTATGGTTACACTTTGTTTAAGGTATGGTTACACTTTGTTTAAGGTATGGTTACACTTTGTTTAAGGTATGGTTACACTTTGTTTAAGGTATAGTTACACTTTGTTTAAGGTATGGTTACACTTTGTTTAAGGTATGGTTACACTTTGTTTAAGGTATGGTTACACTTTGTTTAAGGTATGGTTACACTTTGTTTAAGGTATGGTTACACTTTGTTTAAGGTATAGTTACACTTTGTTTAAGGTATGGTTACACTTTGTTTAAGGTATGGTTACACTTTGTTTAAGGTATAGTAACAACAACTTCAAGTTATGTTACTTTGGTTTAAGCATGTGTCTATAGTGTTCAAGCAACGGGCAAAAACTGTATTGAATGCCTTTATTGAGATCATGAGATCATGAGAGCAGCATTGACTCTGTACTGGTACTTCCTGTATGACATGTTCAATGTTTTGTTTGGCAGAAATAATAATAAATATAAATAATACAAGTTTATTATTTTACAATAAATGGTATTTCTCAACCAATCAGCAACTAGGCTCAACTAAACACCTGAATGTGTGTGTATATGTGTGTGTATGTGTGTGTGTGTGTGTGTGTGTGTGTGTGTGTGTGTGTATGTGTGTATGTGTGTGTATGTGTGTGTGTATGTGAGTGTGTATGTGTGTATGTGTGTGTGTATGTGAGTGTGTATGTGTGTGTGTATGTGTGTGTATGTATGTGTGTGTGCGTGCGTGCATATGTGTGTGTGTATGTGTGCGTGCGTGTCTGTGTGTGTGACTGAATGTTGGACATGTTGACTTAATCAGAGTCACAGTTGTGACAGTGGTATGGCTGTCCTGGGGTGGGCTTGGTGGGCCCATCATTTGCATTCCCAGCACCACCCAGACCTTCTTGGACTTGGAATTGGAATTGTTAAAGTGCTCCCTGCACACAATGCAGAAGTTTTCCTTGTCCCTCAAAATCACAGTTCTTCTCCTCTTTCTACCCCTTGTTGTATTTTCCCTGGCTCTGCTTCTGGGAAGGGGTGTACATCAACTGGGTTGAAATCTGAAGAGTAATCAGGTGTTACCCAGCCACGGCTGTGGAGAGGTGATCTGTGAAGTCTGGAGAGCTTCCCTGTGAAGTGGCTGGAGAGGTTCCCTGTGAAGTGGCTGGAGAGGTGCCCTGTGAAGTGGCTGGAGAGATGACCTGTGAAGTGGCTGGAGGGGTGACTTGTGAAGTGGCTGGAGTGGTGACCTGTGAAGTGGCTGGAGAGGTGACCTGTGAAGTGGCTGGAGAGGTGACCTGTGAAGTGGCTGGAGAGGTGACCTGTGAAGTGGCTGGAAAGATGACCTGTGAAGTGGCTGGAGAGGTGGCCTTGAAGGCAGTCGGAAAGGTGGCCTGGAAGGCAGCTGGAGAAGTGGCCTAGTAGTCAGCTGGAGAGTTGGCATGGGAGGCAGCTGGAGAGGTGGGCTGGATAGCAGTGGGAACAGTGGTCATAAATCCGCTCCCCTCACAGATACTCTAACCACTTCTCCTTCTGCTCATCCATGAAGACCCTGTTTCCACTATGGTAGCCTACATGATGAAGCTCTCCCGACCACTTTTCCAGTAGCTTATTTATTTCTTTGCAGAATTTGTACAGCCATACAACTTTGCAACCGATCGGATTGACTTCCCCTGCTCTGCTACATCATTCGACGATTTGTTCAAAGTGTGGAGAGGTACTCCACTGTCTGTCTTTGTTCAAAGTGTGGGAAGGTACTCCACTGTCTGTCTTTGTTCAAAGTGTGGAGAGGTACTCCACTGTCTGTCTTTGTTCAAAGTGTGGAGAGGTACTCCATTGTCTGTCTTTGTTCAAGGTGTGGAGAGGTACTCCACTGTCTGTCTTTGTTCAAAGTGTGGAGAGGTACTCCACTGTCTGTCTTTGTTCAAGGTGTGGAGAGGTACTCCACTGTCTGTCTTTGTTCAAGGTGTGGAGAGCTACTCCACTGTCTGTCTTTGTTCAAAGTGTGGAGAGGTACTCCACTGTCTGTCTGTGTTCAAAGTGTGGAGAGGTACTCCATTGTCTGTCTTTATTTTCCATGAGCATGCTGAAAGTAACATTCAGTTGATCTCTGGGTGAGTTGTAACATTTTCTCACAAGCTGTTACAACTAACCCTGACCCTTGCAGCCATTAGCTTGCTCCCATTTTAGCTACTGTAAATGTTAAAACTTTCGCATTGCTAATTTGCATCAATTATCTCTACACAGACCTGAGCACGAAGTCTAGGACCAGAAGGCTCCATAACATCTTCTACCCCCAAGTCATAAGACTGCTGAACAATTAATCAAATGGTCACCCAAACTATTTAAAAGGATTTCCTTCCAGAGAGATATTAGGGATTGTAACATACTCTGCTTCACGGAAACATGGCTCTCTCGGGATGTACTGTCTGAGTCCGTACAGCCATTTGGGTTCTTAGTTCATCGTGCAGGCAAGAACAAATATCTCTCCAGGAAGAAGAAGAAGGGGGTGTTTGTTTCATGATTAACTACTCATGGTGTGATTGTGATAACATACAGAAACTCAAGTCCTTTTGTTCACCCAACCTAGAATACCTCACAACCAAGTGCCAACCATATTTCCTCCCAAGAGAATTTTGTAGTCACAGCCGTGTATATTCCACCTCAAGCCGATACCACGACGGCTCTTAAAGAACTCCACTGGACTTTATGCAATCTGGAAACCACATATCCTGGGGTCCGCATTTGTTGTAGCTGGGGATTTTAACAAAGAACATTTTAGAAAAACGCTGCCGAAGTTCTTTCAACATATTGACTGTAGTTCTCGCGCTGCTAAAACACTCGACCCCTGCTACTCCAATTTCCGGGAGGCCTACAAGACCCGCCCCCGCCCTACCTTATGCAAATCCGATCATGACTCCATTTTGCTGCTCACTTCCTATAGGCAGAAACTCAAACAGGAAGTACCCATGCTAAGGACTATTCTAGAGAATAACATAGACATATACACTGATACGGTGACTGAGTTGATCAGGAAGTGTATAGGACATGTTGTTCCCACTGTGACTACTAAAACCAACCCAACAGCATTCGCGCAAAACTGTAAGTGTGAACCACCGCATTTAACCACAGCAAGGTGACTGGGAATATGGTTGAATACAAACAGTGTAGTTATTCACTACGCAAGGCAATCAAACAGGCAAAACGTCAGTATAGAGACAAAGTGGAGTCACAATTCAACGGCTCAGACACGAGATGTATGTGGCAGGGTCTACAGACAATCACGGATTACAAAGAGAAAACTAGCCACGTCGCCGTCACCGACGTCTTGCTTCCGAACAAGCTAAACACCATCTTCGCATGCTTTGAGAATAACACAGTGTCATCAACGTGGCCCTCTACCAAGGACTGTGGGCTCTCCTTCTCCGTGGCTGACGTGAGTAAGACATTTAACCCTCGCAAGGCTGCCGGCCCAGACGGCATCCCTAGCCGAGTCCTCAGAGCATGCTTAGACCAGCTGGCTGGAGTGTTTATGGACATATTCAATCTCTCCCTTTCATAGTCTAATGTCCCCACATGTTTCAAGATGTCCACCATTGTTCCTGTACCCAAGAAAGCAAAGGTAACTATCGCCCCGTAGCACTCACTTCTGTCATCATGAAGTGCTTAGAGAGACTAGTTAAGGATCATATCACCTCTACTTTACCTGCCACCCTAGACCCACTTCAATTTGCTTACCGTCCCAATAGATCCACAGATGATGTAATCGCCATCATACTGCCCTATCCCATCTGAACACCTATGTAAGAATGCTGTTCATTGACTATAGCTCAGCATTCGACACCATAGTACCCTCCAAGCTCATCATTAAGCTTGAGGCCCTGGGTCTGAACCCCAACCTGTGAAACTGGGTTCCTGACCTCCACTTCACTGATCCTCAACACTGGAGACCCACAAGGGTGCATGCTCAGCCCCCTCCTGTCATCCCTGTATTTTTTATTTAGTATTTATTTTACTAGTCAAGTCAGTTAAGAACAAATTCGTATTTACAGTAACAGCCTCCACCAGCCAAACTCAGACGACAGTGGGCCAATTGTGCACCACCCTATGGGAATCCCAATCACAGCCAGTTGTGACACAGTCTGGATTCTAACCAGTTGTTTGTAGTGACACCTCTAGCACTGAGATGCAGTGTCTTAGACCCCTATGCCACTTGGGAGCCCCTTGATGTTACAACCATCCCCGGTCTCCCCTATTTTTAAAGTGGCCACAATGTACAGTATAGAGAACTGATTACAATGGAATATCTGCTCTAATATGAGGACAGACATTAAACCAATATGCAATAAATCTTAGATAAAAAGGGTAAATATGTGCAGTACCAAACTATACCACATTTTCTTCTTTACCACTAATATTATAAAGGTCTCTCATTTGAATATGAGTCAATAAAACATTTTTAGGGAAAGGGCACCAGTGTTTCTCTAACAACTTGGCTGACAGGAGCCTGCAATTCTTCCTGTTGTTGATGGCGTCTCCCTCGCCAGTTCCTTCTAACATTTGGCCACAGTGTTCAATGCCAGACTGTTTGAGATTTAGGCACTTCAATGTTATGATCCCACACACTGTGTTCCGGATTGCGAACAATGATAATAGTTAGCCGATAACCGTAGCAGGGCTTCACCTGACAATGCAGAGGTGAACAGTCTATCCCCCACTATAGTAAAATAGATCAATTGGATCAGTTAATGGTTGACATTCAATGTTTAATGACCTACTAGTCTAGAATCACAGGCTCCATAGCTTGCACGTCCTGCACCATGCAGTGTCATGGAGAGGTCTGGTCAGTGACCTACAAAATAATCAAGGTTGCCATGCATAGAGACACAGCAAAGTAGATGACAATTATCATGTTGATCTAACCATGAAGCATGCCTAAAGCACTACGTTGATGCCTGGCATAATACAGACACGGAACCACAGAGGAGGGTGAGTTGAGGACACAACTGGGTGTTCACTCTGCATGTCAGATTGTGGATAGTGCATGTGTGTGTGCGTGTGAACAAGCCTGCGTGCGTGCATGTTTGTGTGACTGTATGTAGCAATTAGATAATTCAATGTCATGACTTGTGGAATATTCTGAACTATGGAAATATGTCTGAAAGCAGGGTTGAAGTGTCATAATGAATGTGGATTAGACTGTAGTGACGTCCTCATATACAAACAAAATCACTTTCATTTCATTCCAGTGTTTAGTTTGAAACTCAATGGCAACAAAATTCATGGATGTAGATGTGAAGTAATTTGAACAGATTACTGTGCCTAGAATTATGCATCAGGTCTGCCAGTAATTCCGCTGCTCATTACAATGTGTTAAGGAGCTGATGGCATTCACAATTGTAATGTATGTTGATGATGAACATAGCAAGACTCAGTGAAGGGAGAGAAGCTAAAATGAAATATAATGATGTCATTCATCTAGCCCTGCCAATATAATACCTTTTCATATATTTTTGTCCACTTTAATAATGGGATTTCTGCTTGAATCGGCTTTGGAACATATTTCTAAATGGTTAATGTTATAATCAGTATCACTTACCTGGCCTTCTCAACATATTGTATTGGTATCTGAACTAAGATTAATAATATCACAGTGACTGTGTAGTGGGGTAACATTTATCATATATGTAAAATACTGTACATACCTCACATGCGACCCGTAATAAGACAATGCAATTAATTAAACAAAGCCTATTAAACAGAATATCTCCATAAAGATTATTTAGCATTATATAAGAGACTGTATTTGAGTTACAGTATTAGGCCCTCAAGAAAGGTCTGAGAATGGAATTCTAAAGGCAAATATATTGAATTAAATGGTAAAATGAATGATACATTATACAAGGCATAAATTTAAGTTACAACAAATGAACAAGCATTATGAGGCGTTATTCTAGACATATATATCATCAACCTTATTCCATGGGCAGGATACATGAGAAGAGGCAGAACAAAGGGTTTTCATTCCATTTAGAACATTTGGAGGTGTGACTCCTTAACGATACCAAGCCCAATCTCCACAGTATGTCACAGCATCTAACGGTGTGTGTGTGGGGGATGACCAGTGAAGATAAGGCATAGAGTAGTTTAGAGTTCACCGTATACAGATTACCACAGAGATCATACATCCATATAGATAGATAGCATCAGAGTTTCAGATAGATACCAAACATGGATTCCAAATCATCCCTAACACACAATTCAATAGTCAGTACTCTGGATGTCATGAGAGAGAGAGAGAGAGAGAGAGAGAGAGACGGGGGGAGGGGGAGAGAGAGAGAGAGAGAGAGAGAGAGAGACGGGGGGAGGGGGAGAGAGAGAGAGAGAGAGAGAGAGAGAGAGAGAGAGAGAGGGAGAGGGGGAGAGAAGGGCATACTGGCCCTTGGGCATTGTCCTTTGTGTTTTGTTGAGCCATTTGCGGTGACAGAGTGCACATAGATTCACTGTAAATTACAGGGAAAAGGGTGCCGTTTGGGACTCAGACGAGAACATATATTGTACTTTGGCAGACGAGAACATATATTGTACTTTGGCAGACGAGAACATATATTGTACTTTGGCAGACGAGAACATATATTGGACTTTGGCAGACGAGAACATATATTGTACTTTGGCAGACGAGAACATATATTGGACTTTGGCAGACGAGAACATATATTGTACTTTGGCAGACGAGAACATATATTGGACTTTGGCAGACGAGAACATATATTGTACTTTGGCAGACGAGAACATATATTGTACTTTGGCAGACGAGAACATATATTGTACTTTGGCAGACGAGAACATATATTGGACTTTGGCAGACGAGAACATATATTGTACTTTGGCAGACGAGAACATATATTGGACTTTGGCAGACGAGAACATATATTGTACTTTGGCAGACGAGAACATATATTGGACTTTGGCAGACGAGAACATATATTGTACTTTGGCAGACGAGAACATATATTGGACTTTGGCAGACGAGAACATATATTGTACTTTGGCAGACGAGAACATATATTGGACTTTGGCAGACGAGAAAATATATTGTACTTTGGCAGACGAGAACATATATTGTACTTTGGCAGACGAGAAAATATATTGTACTTTGGCAGACGAGAAAATATATTGTACTTTGGCAGACGAGAACATATATTGTACTTTGGCAGACGAGAACATATATTGGACTTTGGCAGACGAGAACATATATTGTACTTTGGCAGACGAGAACATATATTGTACTTTGGCAGACGAGAAAATATATTGTACTTTGGCAGACGAGAACATATATTGTACTTTGGCAGACGAGAAAATATATTGGACTTTGGCAGACGAGAACATATATTGTACTTTGGCAGACGAGAACATATATTGTACTTTGGCAGACGAGAACATATATTGGACTTTGGCAGACGAGAACATATATTGTACTTTGGCAGACGAGAACATATATTGTACTTTGGCAGACGAGAACATATATTGTACTTTGGCAGACGAGAACATATATTGGACTTTGGCAGACGAGAACATATATTGTACTTTGGCAGACGAGAACATATATTGGACTTTGGCAGACGAGAACATATATTGTACTTTGGCAGACGAGAACATATATTGGACTTTGGCAGACGAGAACATATATTGTACTTTGGCAGACGAGAACATATATTGGACTTTGGCAGACGAGAACATATATTGTACTTTGGCAGACGAGAACATATATTGGACTTTGGCAGACGAGAAAATATATTGTACTTTGGCAGACGAGAACATATATTGTACTTTGGCAGACGAGAAAATATATTGTACTTTGGCAGACGAGAAAATATATTGTACTTTGGCAGACGAGAACATATATTGTACTTTGGCAGACGAGAACATATATTGGACTTTGGCAGACGAGAACATATATTGTACTTTGGCAGACGAGAACATATATTGTACTTTGGCAGACGAGAAAATATATTGTACTTTGGCAGACGAGAACATATATTGTACTTTGGCAGACGAGAAAATATATTGGACTTTGGCAGACGAGAACATATATTGTACTTTGGCAGATGAGAAAATATATTGTACTTTGGCAGACGAGAACATATATTGTACTTTGGCAGACGAGAAAATATATTGTACTTTGGCAGACGAGAACATATATTGGACTTTGGCAGACGAGAACATATATTGGACTTTGGCAGACGAGAACATATATTGTACTTTGGCAGACGAGAACATATATTGTACTTTGGCAGACGAGAAAATATATTGTACTTTGGCAGACGAGAACATATATTGGACTTTGGCAGACGAGAACATATATTGGACTTTGGCAGACGAGAAAATATATTGTACTTTGGCAGACGAGAAAATATATTGTACTTTGGCAGACGAGAACATATATTGTACTTTGGCAGACGAGAACATATATTGTACTTTCTTCTTCTTCTGTTTATTACAGTTCAATCAACTGTGATATGAGAAAATGTGTAATGTCTTAGCCATTGACTTCTTACACCAGTAATCTATCATGGCAAGTAATGTGACAAATTACATACATCATACAAATGGTCTGTCATTTCATCAGAAATCCAAACACTGGAGCTTAATTTAAACCTCTGTTTCAGTTAAAACCCCACTATGGCCAAAGGAGATCAGATGGTAAGATTGCAAAAAGAAGAGTCTATACAGACTGAAATGCCATCCAAGAATATCCCATTTTGAATAGACAATGCCTTTTTATGCATAGCTTCTAGGCCTACAGCATATTAGCTAGCTACCCTCTGAACCCCACTATGTTGCAAACATAAAGACTGTATGTAGGCCTACAGTGTACTAGCTAGCTGGGTATTTCCCCGAAGAGTGCCTTTTGCCTTTGATATTTCAAGTAGCAATTGTGAACCAATGTTGAATTGTAAAAGCCTGTTATATTTAATGACAACGTGGAGAATTCAATAAATCAGATTTTTTTTTATATGAATAAAAACTTCCATTCACTCTCAGTGTTTCAAGTCATTTTTGAAGATTATTCTATATTTAATGTGAATAATGAATACCCTGTTACATGAACTGAACTATCCTATCATGAAACATTGAACATCTGATATTCTAATCATAGCTAGTTGTACTCTTTTGTCTGTTTTGCACTTTCCTGGTGTTGTGTGGTTTTGTGGAGTTCCTCCACTGCAGTATTGAAGCCTCGTTCTGTTTGCTCTCAGCTGGAGCCATGTCACATGAGATGTTGCTTCCATATAATCCCGGTTTTGGCAATCCAATTCTAGCGTTTTCTACAGAGGTTGGTTAAATGTACCACTTTAATCACTGGAATCAATCAATATGTGGCTCTACTACATGACCAATGAATGAGGGAGCAGAGCAGCAGGCGCCACTGAGAATCCTGCAGGAGATACTCAGGCAGGCTGCTCACCACCATGAACACAACAAGCCCCATAGCAGAGTTGAATGTCTACGTCCAAAATGGCACTCTAATCCCTAGTGTACTACTTTTGACCAGACACGAAAGGGGTCTACAGTACACAGGATACCATATACACAGGGTACCAGAACTGATAACTTGTCTATATACACAGGGTACCAGAGCTGATAACTTGGCTATATACACAGGATACCAGTACTGATAACTTGTCAATATACACAGGGTACCAGTACTGATAACTTGGCTATATACACATGGTACCAGTACTGATAACTGGCTATATACACAGGATACCAGTACTGATAACTTGGCAATATACACAGGATACCAGTACTGATAACTTGTCTATATACACAGGATACCAGTACTGATAACTTGGCTATATACACAGGGTGCCAGTACTGATAACTTGCCTATATACACAGGATACCAGTACTGATAACTTGGCAATATACACAGGATACCAGTACTAATAACTTGTCTATATACACAGGATACCAGTACTGATAACTTGTCTATATACACAGGGTACCAGTACTGATAACTTGGCTATATACACAGGGTACCAGTACTGATAACTTGGCTATATACACAGGGTACCAGTACTGATAACTTGGCTTTATACACAGGGTACCAGTACTGATAACTTGGCTATATACACAGGGTACCAGTACTGATAACTTGGCAATATACACAGGGTACCAGTACTGATAACTTGTCTATATACACAGGATACCAGTACTGATAACTTGGCAATATACACAGGGTACCAGTACTGATAATGTGTCTATATACACAGGATACCAGTACTGATAACTTGTCTATATACACAGGGTACCAGTACTGATAACTTGTCTATATACACAGGGTACCAGTACTGATAACTTGGCTATATACACAGGATACCAGTACTGATAACTTGGCTATATACACAGGGTACCAGTACTGATAACGTGTCTATATACACAGGATACCAGTACTGATAACTTGTCTATATACACAGGGTACCAGTACTGATAACTTGTCTATATACACAGGGTACCAGTACTGATAACGTGTCTATATACACAGGGTACCAGTACTGATAACTTGGCTATATACACAGGATACCAGTACTGATAACTTGGCTATATACACAGGGTACCAGTACTGATAACTTGTCTATATACACAGGATACCAGTACTGATAACTTGTCTATATACACAGGGTACCAGTACTGATAACTTGTCTATATACACAGGGTACCAGTACTGATAACTTGGCTATATACACAGGGTACCAGTACTGAATCGATGTGCATACGAGGTAATTGAGGTAGACATGTACATATAGGTAGGGATAAAGTAACTAGGCAACAGGATAGATACTCTATTCCCTAGTGTACTACTTTTGACCAGAGCTGAAAGGGGTCAGTACAGGGTGCCATTTGTGAAGTGTAGTATTACAGCATCATCAGTCAAAAGATATGATTTAACTGTAACACACTATTCACACAGGGCATTATTAAAATATATGTTCTCGTCTTAAATGTATCAGCCAGCCCCACACGGTAATACTTTAATGTCTAAAACAGACCAGAAGGGTCAATTAGATGTTTACTATCCATTTGTCATGTTATACTGCTGGCATATTCTTATACATACTTCTACTTCTACCTCAGTGACTGTACTTGTCCATGTTGAGCAATGAAATTTGATCAAAAACATTTGATGATAATGAGATATGATTACATAATTATTATTCTGACTACATGTTTCTTATTGTAGCTCCATAGTGTCAACAAGAGCGGAGGATCTCGCTAATTGCACCTATTGTGAAGAAAAAAGTGTGTATCATCTGATACCCTGCAATGCACCACCTCAATAGATGCATTATCTCTGATCAAATGAAAGGAACAGTATTATTCTTGTAGCTAGTCATGTTGTAAATTCAAAACATGTATCTCAGGTATCTATGCTCCCGGGTGGCACAGCGGTCTAAGGCGCTACAAACCCTGGTTCGATTCCAGGCTGTATCACAACCGGCCGTGACTGGGAGTCCCATAGGGGTGTGCACAATTGGCCCAGCGTTTGGCTGGGGTAGGCCATCATTGTAAATGAGAATTTGTTCTTAAATGACTTGCCTAGTTAAATAAAGGTTAAATAAATCAATAAAAAATATAAATATATGTTCACGTATGGTATTACGTCTTGGTGTAGGTCCTAGGTTGAGTCCCAAATGGCACTCTGTTGCACTACTTTGGACCAGGGCCTCTAGTCAAAAGTACTGCACTATTTAGCTAATAGGGTGACATTTGGGACGTAGCCTCACTGTCTGTCTAAAGCAGCACTCCACAAACCCTAAAACCCCTTCAGATAGGACTGCTTCATCGCTCATGTGTATGGCCTCCTCACTCTCTGTCCATGTTCAAATTCTGTCAAACAAATGTTCATTTAGCCTTTTTTGTATTTACATAATGATAATACCAAGGCAAACAGAATGTACTAATAGATTTACTAATGTGATCATTTGAATGCAGCTGCATAGGTCTGGATTCTGTTGATTTGTGTGTTAAAACTTGTAAACAAATGCACTGAGGCAGAAGCTGTAGAGCAGGGGTCACGCATTTAGTCTTCAACCAGGTCGGAGGGTAACGCATTCAGTCTTCAACCAGGTCGGAGGGTAACCCATTCAGTCTTCAACCAGGTTGGAGGGTCACGCATTCAGTCTTCAACCAGGTCGGAGGGTAACGCATTCAGTCTTCAACCAGGTCGGAGGGTAACCCATTCAGTCTTCCATCAGGTTGGAGGGTCACGCATTCAGTCTTCAACCAGGTCGGAGGGTAACGCATTCAGTCTTCAACCAGGTCGGAGGGTAACCCATTCAGTCTTCAACCAGGTTGGAGGGTAACGCATTTAGTCTTCAACCAGGTCGGAGGGTAACCCATTCAGTCTTCAACCAGGTCGGAGGGTAACGCATTCAGTCTTCAACCAGGTCGGAGGGTAACGCATTCAGTCTTCAACCAGGTCGGAGGGTAACGCATTCAGTCTTCAACCAGGTCGGAGGGTAACCCATTCAGTCTTCAACCAGGTTGGAGGGTCACGCATTCAGTCTTCAACCAGGTCGGAGGGTAACGCATTCAGTCTTCAACCAGGTCGGAGGGTAACCCATTCAGTCTTCAACCAGGTTGGAGGGTAACGCATTTAGTCTTCAACCAGGTCGGAGGGTAACCCATTCAGTCTTCAACCAGGTCGGAGGGTAACGCATTCAGTCTTCAACCAGGTCGGAGGGTAACGCATTCAGTCTTCAACCAGGTTGGAGGGTAACGCATTCAGTCTTCAACCAGGTTGGAGGGTCACGCATTCAGTCTTCAACCAGGTCGGAGGGTAACCCATTCAGTCTTCAACCAGGTCGGAGGGTAACGCATTCAGTCTTCAACCAGGTCTGAGGGTAACGCATTCAGTCTTCAACCAGGTTGGAGGGTAACGCATTCAGTCTTCAACCAGGTTGGAGGGTCACGCATTCAGTCTTCAACCAGGTCGGAGGGTCACGCATTCAGTCTTCAACCAGGTCGGAGGGTAACGCATTCAGTCTTCAACCAGGTCAGAGGGCCGCACAGATCTTTATATTTCCTCACGGTCAAAATAAGCAATATATGGTCCTCTATCCACTGTTTCCAAAGCTCCCTGACCGTCTGGCTTTATATATGGTCCTCTATCCACTGTTTCCAAAGCTCCCTGACCGTCTGGCTTTATATATGGTCCTCTATCCACTGTTTCCAAAGCTCCCTGACCGTCTGGCTTTATATATGGTCCTCTATCCACTGTTTCCAAAGCTCCCTGACCGTCTGGCTTTATATATGGTCTTCTATCCACTGTTTCCAAAGCTCCCTGACCGTCTGGCTTTATATATGGTCCTCTATCCACTGTTTCCAAAGCTCCCTGACCGTCTGGCTTTAATGTAGGTGACTATTAGTCAGATGGACACAGTTAAGAAATGGTATAAATGTAGGTCCATTATCATTTCTGCAGTTTCGATTTGGTTTTAATCATTTTAAAGTATAATGAGTTTGCTTTTGTTCGTTTTTTACTCAGACGACCCACGTGCCTGATGGTTTGGGTTGGATAGCTCTTCCTTACAAAATACATTTCACTTATTTTCTAACTGTACTGTACAACAAATCAACTAAAATGATCTCTCTGCAGTGCTTAAAAGCTGTTATCCTCTAGTCTGTGGCGCCCTGTGGAGTATGTAGCATGTGCCACATTAATGACTGTCTTGGTATAATTGATTATCATTGTTAGCCTAATAGAATATTTAATTAGTATAATTGAACATTTGGCTTCTAAATAATGTGGGGAATGGGCCTATAATATTGATAATATTGTGGGTTTGTATTTAACTGTGCAGTTTTGAATGGGTTTGCAGGGTGTCACTCCTGGGGCTTCTGGTTGTTCATTAAAGAAACTATAATACACTATATTTACTTATTCTAAATGAATCACAATCCAGTCTGCCTCCCCTTTGGTCCATCAATTGATTTACTTATTGGCATACCATTAAAACGATGCTGTACAGATACAGGTACAGGTACAGGTACAGGTACAGTTACAGGTACAGGTACAGGTACAGGTACAGGTACAGGTAGAACTGTACTTAAGGCTGCCTAGTTTATGTAGAACATATTTAGTCATTGAAGGGCACAACTCTTAGATTGTAAAACATATATATGTATTGGGCAACACGCAAGCCTCTGCTAGCATGGAGTTGGACTCAATGTGAGTACCTGTGTGGTAAAATCCCAGTTTTGTTGGACTTATTGTTGGCTCCTGAGAACTACAGTACATCTTGCTGGAGGGAAACATCCCCATTGGCCATTCATTTCTGCCTTAACATTGTTGGTTTGATGTCCTGTACAGGGAAAAACCACTTCCATGCCAACAGGTGTATCGCCTGTGGCCAAAGAAAAGCCTTCTTATAGGGTGCTAGTCTGCGTCCCAAATGGCACCATATTCCCTTTAAGGGCGCCATTTGAGACCCACCCAGAGCAATTGTACAAAGAGAAGCTGCACTGTGAAGTTGAGAAAGAACTGGGTCAAGCCAGTTCATATGCCCCCCAGGCTGACCTGTCAGACTAAGTCAGATTTAGCAGATTTGATTTTTTAACTTAAAGTGATACTTCAGGATTTTGGCAATGAGGCACTTTATATACTTCCCCGGGGTCAGATGAACGAGTGGATACCATTATTTATTCATATGTGTCCAGTATGAAGAAAGTTAGAGGTACTGTAGTTTTGCGAAACAATGCTAACTAGCGTTGGCACAATGACTGGAAGTCTATGGGTATCTGCTATCATGCTATCCCTTTAAGGAAAACAAGCACATGCTGAAACAGTGCAGTGAGAGCATTACTACACTAATAATGTAAGCATACAACCATCTGTGAGAAGACACATTTAGAGGTAAAGATTCCTATGTGCTGGATGTGCATATAGGTGATATCCCAGACCCTTAGCCCTTTCTACCAGCCCTGGGGCAGAAAATACTCTACTGTGTGTGGGTTTAGCAGCACATATCCTACTATGTATGTATCCTACTATCCTCTCTTTGTGCTTTGAAAGTGCAGTCAGTCCCGTCGACTAGCTTCATGAACTGCCTTTACGTGAAACTGTTCTCCCCCAGTGGTCTCATTGAATCATTAGGTGTATCATTGTTTGGACTGAACTTGTCCTTTTTCTCTTGTCTTGTAGCTGCACACTGATCTGGACAAGGGCGAGAGCGAGGTGAAGTACACTCTCATGGGAGAAGGGGCCGGCTCCATTTTCACCATCGACGCAACGACCGGGGACATCCATGCGTTAAGAAGCCTTGACAGGGAGGTGAAGCCTTACTACACCCTCCGCGCCCAGGCTGTCGATATCGACACCAACAGGCCCCTGGAGCCCGAATCAGAGTTTGTAATCAAGGTCCAGGACATCAACGACAATGAGCCAAAGTTTCTAGAAGGGCCGTACACAGCCAGTGTCCCTGAGATGTCACCTGTAGGTGAGGAGAAATATCACTAAATACTTGTAGGTCCCAAATGGCACCCTGTTCCCTACATAGTGCACTACTTTGACCAGAGACCAATCTGAAAAGTAGAGCACTATGCAGGGAACAGGGTGCTATTTAGAATGCAAACAACATTTCACAAAATGCTTCAATTACCTGCTAAACTTGACAAAAATAGATGCATTTCTTAGAATTAGAAAATCACATTGAGTTTTAGATCAAGACATAGCAAGACATCGTAATAAGACAGTGAGTGTTATAGCCACAGGTGAACAAGAGAGAGGAAAACAGATCCAACAGATTTTGACATTTCAGCAGTTTGCCAGTTATGCTTGGCTTTATGCTCTTTACCCCAGGGAAGGGAGATCAAGGTCATTCTCTGAGATTGGCTCCTCTTGATCTGAATAGCAATGGAGCCCTGGTGAAGGGAACAGCAAATTAGATCTCTCCAAATGCTGAATGGAGCAGGCTACTGTCAATGTCCACACCACATACAAACTGGCCACTACCTTTATAAATCATGGTCCCTTTCAAGCTGATCTAAAACATGGCCCGGTCTTCTACCTCCTGCAGGTGAACAGAGCTGGAAGGCAGTCTGGAAGGTAGTCTGTGTGTGTGTGTGTGTGTGTGTGTGTGTGTGTGTGTGTGTGTGTGTGTGTGTGTGTGTGTGTGTGTGTGTGTGTGTGTGTGTGTGTGTGTGTGTGTGTGTGTGTGTGTGGCCCGAAATAACTGTATCCTTTCAATTATTTTCAGATTATTCTGCAGTGTGTGTGTGTGTGTGTGTGATAAATGGTTCAATACGGCATTGATGGAGCGTGTGCCTGAGAAAAATAGAAATCAATGCTAATTACATTAATACAATTTATAGAAATGGGTGTGGATTGAAAATACCAATTATGATGAGTACTGTATTTTTCTTTTCAAAGGACTTCAAGGAACTGGAATGAGCCAAGTTAAAAGTGGTGGTACATAGTTTGTTTAGCTATCATCAATCCATTTTAAACTGGACAACTTAAAATCCATCAAAACCAAGCACTTTATGGAAATGACGCCGTTTGTAAAAGGATTGTATCACTATAAAGCACATGCAAAAGTCTTGGTACATTATGTGCTGATAAACCAGTACAACGTAACTACCTATAGTAGTAAACGTGTGAGTGACCATTACCATTTGCATAGCAGTGATAGAGCGT